>JAGFNQ010002338.1:791484-1009656 GCA_024364735.1 Boesenbergia rotunda
GTGACTTTGCCAAGAAAAATATGTTTACTCGTCTTATGCTAGAACTTTACCTTTGCTACTTATGTGATTGAATGATGACTTATGTGACTCTATGACATGATGTTAAGTATGACATGATATGATGCTAAGTATGAAGTCAATATGCCAAGTTCCCATGTCATTATGTTAGGAATGGTAGTAGGTGCATGTATGTGTAAGATTAAAGTTATTCCGCTGCCTTATGATGTCTACCTGCCCTACTCATGTTAACGTAACGCCGCTTTATGGAGAGAGAAAAAGCGCGCGTTACAGGTTGTTATCAGAGCAGTTGTCATCTCACTACACACACATCAAGCCCTCTTCCTGCCGCTTCCAAGTAAGTACGTTTTTGCATATTTTATGATAGTAAGCACTTTTAGGATGTTTTATGGTTTTAGGATATGCAAGTATGAACGATGTTTATGATGAAAAGTACTTTAGGATATGTGACTATGAACGATATTTTATATTCTTTTATGAAATCAAATACTTAGGATTGGATAGGCGGGTAGGGATAGAAAAAAAATGCAATATAGTAATTATTAAGTTGAAGGAAACTGAGTTTATCGTGTGTGCTTTCCTCTGTATATATTTGTGAATTGGAAAAAAAAACTAGTTTTGTACTGGTTTTTGTCACTTCTGTACTGACTGTGTTGTTTTTTTTCAATTCCAGATGTTGCATGAGATTGGCACCACGAGTCGTTACCAGGGGCGGAGTCGTGAGCTGCTGGAGCAAATAGAAGAGGTGGAGTATAGTTCGGTCCTTGGGATCCAAGGCAATATGGGGAAGTTGGACCGGCTATTCTGGAAGCTCGAGCAGGAAGGGTTTCCAATCATAGATGATCATAGGATTGGAGCTCTGTTTCGTTCATTGCCCAATCGTGCGAGAGAGGTTGCTTATCAGATCTGGGGGCAGCAAGGATGCCGTATCTCATATACGGAATTATGTAGGCAACTTCTACGGCATGAGTTTCCGGAGGATCTGGGGGACTCTGAGGAAGATCCCGAGATGTATGAGGAGGATCCTGAGATGTATGAGGAGGACCCCGAGATGTACGAGGAGGGTCCCGAGATGTTTGAGGAGGAGCCCGAGATGATTGAGGAAGACCCCGAGATGCTCGAGATGTTTGAGGAAGACCCGATGATCGAGGAAGATCCTGAGATGCTCGAGATGTTTGAGGAAGACCCGATGATCGAGGAAGATCCTAAGATGCTCGAGATGTTTGAGGAAGACCCGATGATCGAGGAAGATCCTAAGATGCTCGAGATGTTTGAGGAAGACCCCGAAGTGGCCGAGGAGGTTCCGGAGATAGAAGAAGAGGATCCGATGGAAACGGTAGAAGATCCTGAGGCAGGTCAAGGGGAGATGAACGAGGGGGTGCTAGTTACTGCCATGATATTCTTCATTATGGGCATGATGGCAACTCATTTATTTTATTGAGTTCGTTTAGTTTTTGGTGAACCAATAAGGTCTAAGTTAGTGATAATACAATTAGTCATTAGTGTGACTCAACCTTATGTTCATAAACATAGTATGAATTGAGCACTATCATGATGTTAGTAGTTAAGGTGAATCTAATGTTAACGAAATGTTATATAACCTGTACATTATATGAGTTACCAATCGTATAATATAATTGTATTATATTACATGAAGCAAATAATAATAATATAAAAATTCTATGGTATTATGTATAATCTATAATATAGTCATACGTAGAAAATTTTCTAATTGCCTACATACATAAGATTATAACACCCTCACCTAGGTTAGCATATAGCATTAGTTCCATGATACTAATACTAATATAATTAATGGTATAAGTCATACGGTATAACTTAGGTTGGGACGCATAGGGTAGGGTCCTAATTATATTAACATTTATTACAGATTATGGGTCCATTATATTTTCATACTAATTAAAAATATTAGTACTATCAACGAATATTTCACTGTCATCTTATATATAATATATAAGATTACCTTAACTTACTCTATGGTAATACAATAAATAGAATCTCATCTGTTCTATAATTATACCATGGAGTTATTGGTGACACTAGCTCAATTATATGTTAAGGAAATAATCAGACTTCATGGAGTTCCCAAGACCATCATCTCAGATAGGGATGGTCGCTTTACTTCGCATTTTTGAGTGTGTTCAGAAGTCTCTCGGCACTAAATTACGATTTAGCACCGCCTTTCACCCTCAGACTGACGGGCAAACTGAACGGGTGAATCAAGTACTAGAAGACATGTTATGAGCTTGTGCCCTGGATTTCAAAGGAAGTTGGTGTCGATATCTATGCTTAGCGGAATTCGCATACAACAATAGCTACCAGGCTACTATCGGAATGACACCTTATGAAGCTTTGTACGGGAGGAGATGTAGGTCTCCGATCTGTTGGTACGAAAGTGGTGAAAAGAAGGAAATGGGTCTCACAACGGATGTCATCGACAGTACCACCCGAGCTATACAGAATATTCGACAACGGATAGAAGCTGCTCAGAGCCGGCAGAAGAGTTATGCAGATGTCCGGCGTAGACCGCTGGAATTTAACGTTGGAGATTTGATGTTCCTCAAAGTGGCTCCTATGAAAGGGGTGACAAGATTTGGGAAGAAAGGAAAACTAAGTCCGCGTTATGTGGGGCCGTACCTGATTCTGAAAAGAGTCGGTAAGGTGACATATGAGCTAGAGTTGCCTCCAGAGATGTCGGCTATCCACAACGTATTCCATGTGTCCATGCTTAAAAAGTGTATCCCTAATATGGACTAAGTCATCGAGCCATAGACAGTACAAGTTCAGGAGACCTAAGTTATGAAAGCAGACCTATCCAGATTTTGGATAGGGAAGACAAGAAGCTAAGGAGTAACGAGGTACCCTTAGTCAAGGTCCTATGGCAAAGTCAACGCTTCGAGGAAGCTGCCTGGGAACGCGAGGATGAGATGAGGCGCAAGTACCCGGAGTTATTCTAAGTTCGAGGATGAACTTTCACGAGGTATGGGGGATTGTAACGACCCGGAAAATTCTCTTAATATTTTCTTTAAAATATTGAGCATGTCTAGATAATTTCCGAGGGACCTAGAAATATTAATACGAACTTTGGCCTAGAAATCCATGTTTTCTCATTTAAATTGAGAAAACTAAGTATTAATGAGCCTTATATGGGCTTTTTAGTACCATAATTATTGGTGAATTTTAGGTAAAAATTAATATAAATTTAAAGGGGTTTAATGAGGAATATTAACATGATTATGGGGGAATTTTTAGGGAATTTTCGGAATTATGGGAAAAATAAAATTAAAAAAAAAAAGGTGCATGGACCAAGGATTGAACCTTGGACCTCTTGTACCACCATGCATGCTCTAACCAATTCACCTAGCAAGGGAGTGCTAGTAGAGGATGAAGTGGATTTTTGGTTAAGACTTAGGGGAAGATGAAGGGTCATGAAGGGAAGAGACTTTTCATTTACCTCCTTAAAGTGTTATAAAGAGAGGGCATGGGGGGTTACTTCTCTTCTTCCATCAAGTCACCCTTCTCCCCTCCTCCTTCTTCATCTTAGCCGAAATTCCAAGGTGGGTTTTCCCTTGGGAAAAATTCACAAGAAGGTCTCTATTCCAAGATCCATGGCTTTCACAAGGGTGTAAAGGCTAGGGGTGGTCAAGAGACAACAAGATCTTCATCCTTCTTTCAAACCTAAGGTCTATAATCAAGATAGTCTAAGGTAAGACTCCCTCACCTGTGGTATAATAGCTCTCCTTGAAGTTTACCATGATATGAAAGTCTTGTTTGAGATTTTATGTTGGGAAAGAAAAAGAAAAGAGCCATGAACCCTAACCCTATGACTTTCGGCCACTAGGGTTTTTGGGTCCATGATGATGTTAAAAATCTTTATCATGCTTTCTAATGTGTTCTCATGATGTTTATAGAATAAATATAATTTTTGGAAATTTTTGGAGTACCCTAAGACCCTTTAGGGTTTGGGACCATCATAAGGATTCCATGGCTAGGATTGGATTTAACCCTTCAATTATGTACCTTGTGTACCCTTATGATACAAGGGGAGGTTGAAGGGATTTATGTGAATTTTCACAAGGTCTTGTGACCCTAAGGGTTTCGGCCAAGAAGGGTTCTAGGGCAAGAAGTTAGGGCTTACCTCAAGTAAGGGGTCCAATGGCTCCTATGGTATGGTATGGAAGGTGTTAGATGATTAATTGTAAATTTTATGAATTTATTCATGCACCCATGGTCCAAGCATGTTTCGGCCAAGCATGAAAAATAGGGCTAAAAGTTAGGGTGAACCCTAATTATGAGCCCTAATGGCTTCTTATGGCCTTATGGGTAATGTATGATTGTTCCTTTTCTTTATGCTACCTTACATGTCATTTGAATGATGGAACTCCCCCTTATAAGTTTCGGCCAAGCAAGATAAATAGGGTATGGGAGGAGTTAGGGTTCGAAGAATGATGGTTTATGGCTTATCATGAAGTATACATATATATTGGTTCAAGCATGTGGTAGAAATGATGTTACTTATAACCCTAACCTTAAGTACCATATTTTATGTTTGTATGTTTATGATTAGATGTCATGCTTAATAGGGTTATTCATGAATGTCTTATGTTCTATGCCATGCACTTGGATAGTAGGTAGCATGTTTATGGAAGTTCTACGTATGTATGCTTGTGATAGATACCATGCTTATGGATGAAATGCAATGCTTACCTTAGTTATCATGATCCTGCAAGCTCCATGGATTAGGAGAATGGTCTATGTAAATATATCATGTTCAATGAATATAATGCAATGCTTACCTTAGATGCCATGATCATGCAAGCACTAGGAATAGGAATGATGTTTTATGTAAGCATGCCATGTTTTATGAATGAAGATGCATGCCATGATTTATGAATGAAGATGCATGCCATGTTTATGAATGAAGATGCATGCCATGTTTTATGAATGAAGATACATGCCATGTTTATGAATGAAGATGCATGCCATGTTTTATGAATAAAGATGCATGCCATGACTTATGAATGATGAAGCATGTAAAGTATTTTACTTTATGAATGGGCTTGTACCGGACCGAAGTATGGGTCCAAGGGATAGGCACCTTAAGAACGCCCCGGTTCTGGACTACCGACTATGCTGTTCACGGTTCTAGCACTACCGAAGCTGTGCAACAGGGATGGGCACCTTAAGAACGCCTCGGTTCTGGGACTACCGACTATGCTGTCCTTACCCTAGTAGGTCGGGGCTCGCTACCTCGTATTTACTTAGGGATGCGCGCTTATGATGTATGTATGTGGTACAAGCCGGGGACCCCCAATGATGTTATGATTATGTTTAAGTATTTAAAAGTATGATTTTAAATGTTAAGCATCCTTATGTATAGGCATTTGACTTATGCATTCATTCATGTTATGCATTATGCCATGATAGTAATGTCTTATGCTTATGTTTCATGTTAAGACATATGCATGATATCAAACGATTTATGTTATGATTATGTTAAGAAGATGCCATGTGCTATGTTAGAAAGCATGCCTATGTTTATGCCATACAGGTTGGTTCATACCTTATGTTAGTGTTATGTTATGTATCGTGCCATGTTAAGAATATTTACTTATGTTTATGTTTATGCCATATATCATGTCATGCTAAGAATGTTTACTTATGTTTATGTTCATGCCATGTTAAGTGAAATCTTATGTCCATGTACTATGTAGGAACTAGGTCATGCTTAATGATTTTAGATACTTATGTTCTATGTAGAGCACCAAGTTATGTTAATGTTTCATATGCTCATGATCAAGTGATGAATGGTTTTAGTGAGTAGGAAAGAGTCTTACTAAGCCTGTGTGCTTATAGTCTTATTTCCTTATACCACAGATCACGCAACGGGACAAAAAGGAAGCAGCAGGAGGGCAAGAATGCATGTGTGTGGTAGTGACTTGGCCAAGAAAACAATATGTTTACTCGTCTTATGCTAGAACTTTACCTTTGCTACTTATGTGCTTGAATGATGACTTATGTGACTCTATGACATGATGTTAAGTATGACATGATATGATGCTAAGTATGAAGTCAATATGCCAAGTTCCCATGTCATTATGTTAGGAATGGTAGTAGGTGCATGTATGTGTAAGATTAAAGTTATTCCACTGCCTTATGATGTCTACTTGCCCTACTCATGTTAACGTAACGCCGCTTTATGGAAAAAAAAGCGGGCGTTACACTCTCTATGATCGATCAGGACGGAGCTTGATCTGTCTGGTCATGACCCGATCGGTCTGGTGATCGATCCACAACCTGGGATCGGTCTGGTGATCGATCCAGCAGAGTCCCAAAGAAATCGTGATTTCTAATTGAGCGTTGGGAACCGATCAGGACGAAGCCTGATCGGTCTGGACCCAGCCTGATCGGAATAGTGACCGATCAGTAGACTATCTGATCGGTCCGGTGACCGATCACTTTAATTCAAAATGCACTGTCAAACGCTCTGATCGTGTCTGAACGTATCCGATTCTCTGCGCTTAACATCTGATATATGATTTGCTGGGTGATATGCTGCTCTAACACACTGATTAAGCTGCAGGTGACAGGTAAGGATTCAAACACTCAAGGAGAGTCAATGGTGGCCTTTCTTTGGAGCAGGATTGTCCGTTTTCCATCTAAGGTTGCAACGGCTGGAGCTGCAGACTGGAGCTACTGACTGGAGCTTAGCTGTGAGAGGCTCAGGAAGTCAAGGGAGAGCTCAGTGGTAGCTGGCGTTGGCAGGGAAGCAGCTGGAGGCTGCAGGAGATGGTGTCACCTGATGCTGAGTGGAGAAACAAAAAGGGCGGAAGAAAGCTTCTTTGAAGAAGAGTTCGCGAATTGAGTTCTTGCTGCGCCTTTGGTTTCTCCACAACTTGCTTATGCGTTCTGAAATTTCATCACCTTGAGCAAGCTACTGCAATCTTGAAGCAACCATTCATTACTTGAGCGCTAGAAGGAAGGAACAAGAAGCTCCGAGTCCAACAGCGAGAAGACACAAGGAGAAGGCTCTTGCGTGAGATCGTCGCTGGGTGGAGCTCTGAGGGAGCTTGCTGTGTTCTTGTCTTTGCTAAGTGCTAAGTAAGATCTTTCTTTGTGTTTCATTGTGCTTAAACCTATATCTGTGATTGAAACGCTGTGGAGAGGTTTCTCCACCGAGAAGGAGGTTGTCTTCTATCCGGTGTTAACCGGGGCTTGATCTGCCGACGATCAAGGGATCACCCACCTTAAGGGCACGCCAAGGAGTAGGGGCAAGTTATCCCCGAACCTTGTAAACCCTCCTTGTTAGCGATCTTGCTAGTTGTGTGTGTTTGCCTTCGTTTTCTATTTTTGTTTTCTGCACTTCATTGTTTCCATTGATTCTTCCGTTGTGCTACTGATAAGTTTGAGTGCAGAATTCGATAAGTGCCTAAAGTCCAAGTGTTTGGCTATATTCACCCCCCTCTCTCTAGTCATCCGGGTTCCAACAAGTGGTATCAGAGCTTGGGGTTCTGCTTTTGCAGATTAACAACCGAGAGCTAAATCCATGGCTTTGAGAGAAGGTTTTTCCACCACCCGACCTCCATTCTTCGATGGCGCAAATTTCCAATAATGGAGATCGAAGATGGAATATTACTTGAAGATGGATATCCACACTTAGTTCGCGGTGAAGGAGGGCTTCACCCCTCCGAAGGATGATGAAGGCAAAGAACTTGAGTCTTCACGGTGGACAGCCGAACAAACTCGGAAGAGTGAAGCCGACGCGAAGGCGGTTGTCACTCTACAATGTGGCATGAACAAAGACCAACTCATCAAGGTTTGTCCTTTCACAAGTGCAAAGGACTTGTGGAACAAGCTCATTGAACTCCATGAGGGCACCCGAGATTCAAGAATCGCCAAGAGGGACTTGTTCCTCAATCAACTTCAAAATCTCTCCATGAAGGAGAATGAAACGGTAAGTGAGCTCCATAGCCGGTTCAAGGAAGTCCTCAATGAGCTTCATTCGATTGATGAAAAGGTCAATAATCGCGACCTTGTGAGGTATGTAATAAAAGCATTTCCAAGGAATGCTTTGTGGTCATCCATGGTGGATGCCTACAAAGTATCCAAGGATTTATCCATTGTTAAGTTAGATGATTTGTTTTGTGAAATGGAATTACATGAAATGGCTAACAAAGGCCCCAAGGAGAAGGGGATTGCCTTAGTTGCAGGGGATCGATCCAATAAGAAGAAGAAGGAGAAGGAAGTCACTTCATCTTCATCCTCTTCCGAATCCGAGTCCGATTCCGAGGAAGATGGCAGCGGCTCCTCATCCTCCGAGATGGCGAACTTCGTGAGAAGGATGATGAGAAGGGGTCGGCACTTCAAGTGTAGAGGTAACTCTAGTGAAGCCAAACTTGATAAGACTAATGCTTCTTGCTTTGAGTATGGTAGGAAAGGGCATTTCAAGAATGAATGCCCAAAACTAAAGAAGAAGAAGGAGAAATCCAAAAAGAAAGAGGAGAAATCGAAGAAAAAGAAGAAGACCTTGAAGGCCACTTGGGATGAGTCATCCTCAAGCTCATCCGATGAAGAGAAGGAGGAGAAGATCACAAGGCATGTGGCACTCATGGATCTTGGAGAAGAGAGCAGTGATGAATCTTCCAACTCCTCAAACGCGGCTTCATCATCTTCGGATGATGAAGAGGTAACTTCTCCCGAACTTGAAAAGTGTTATAGAGCAATTGCATGTTTAACCAATATGCTAAAGAAGTCAAAAAATAAGGTTAAAGCATTGCAATTAAAAATTGATCAATTGAAACTATCAAGGGATGATAACATTGATGACTTACATGTTTAGTTGTTAGAAGATGAGATTAAGTCATTAAAACTTGAGGTTGAACATTTGAAATCCTCTAAGGTTGAGGATGTAGATGATTTGCATAATGATTTGCTAGTAGAAAAAAACAAATCATTAAAGAGTGAAGTTTAGAAACTCAAGAATATTCTTGAGAAGTTCTCAACTAGCTCTAAGACCCTAGACATGATCTTGAATGCCCAAAGGGCAGTCTACAATAGGGCCGGTATTGGTTACCGACCCAAAGAACCTTCATTCGTGTCTTTGATGTCTAGGACTGATATGAGACAATCTAAGACACCTAGAGTCCAAAAGAAAGTTGTCAAGGCATGAGTGTCTAAGTCTTGTTTAGTTGATGCTTTAGGTCCCAAGGTTTGGGTACCTAAAACTTCTATTTTTCGAATTGTGTAGGTTATGATTGAGGGGGAGCATCTATCAACTTGGTTCGTTGATAGTGGATGCTCCAAACACATGATCGGGGATAGATCATTGTTTACCACACTTCACAAGAAAAGTAGAGGTAATGTTTTATTTGGTAACAATGGTAGCCTTAAGGTCATAGGAATAGGAGACATTCAAATATCCAAATGTCTTAGAATTTCAAATGTCCTTCTAGTCAAGGGGATGACTTTTAATCTCCTAAGTGTCAGTCAATTGTGTGACACGGGTTACACAATTGATTTTCATCCAAGTCAATGTCTAGTTAGACAACATGACACCTTGGACACGGTACTAGTAGTAGCAAGAGTAGACAATATTTATCAAGTTTCATTTAAAAGTGCTACTAATGCTTTTGCTAAGTGTCTCATGTCAAAAGACGAAGAGTCCACCCTTTGGCACCGGAGACTTGCACATGTGAACATGAAGAACATCCGGAAGTTGGCCAACAAGGGATTAGTTCGTGGCTTACCAAGCATCAAGTATGAAAAGGACAAACTTTGTGATGCATGTCAAATGGGTAAGCAAACGAAATCTGTACATAAAGGTAAAAGCACTGTAAGTACTTCTACAGCTTTAGATTTACTTCACATGGATCTATTTGATTGTAGTACTATCATATCATTGAATGGAAGTAGATATTGTTTTGTGATCATTGATGATTTCACTAGATATACATGGACCTACTTTTTAGAATATAAGGATCAAACCTTAGATGTTTTCATTTCTTTTTGTAGAAGAGTTGAAAATGAAAAATCATCAACAATTAAGACAATCAGAAGTGATCATGGAGGTGAATTTCAAAACCAACGGTTTTTAGAATTTTGTCAAGATAGAGGTTATAAACATGAGTTCTCTACTCCTAGAACACCACAACAAAATGGTGTTGTAGAGAGGAAGAACCGTGTTCTACAAGAGGCTGCACGGAGCATACTTAATGAGTACTCACTCCCGAGTTACTTATGGGCTGAAGCTGTAAATACAGCTTGCTATGTGCAAAACCGAGTTCTCATCCATAGGTTTTTAGGAATGACTCCCCATGAACTTTGGTTTGGGAAACCACCTACGGTTAAACATCTTAGGGTGTTTGGTTGTAAGGTGTTCATCCTAAACACCAAGGACCATTTGGAAAGTTCACGGCAAAGGCTGATGAAGGGATACTAGTCGGGTATTCCCTCGTTAGCAAAGCCTACCGAGTCTACAACAAGAAGTCTAGATTAATTGAAGAGTCTTCTGATGTTGTCTTTGAAGAAATTCCAAAAGTCAATGGTCAACCAGAAGATGAAGTCCAATTCGAACTTAGGAGAGTAAGTTTGAATGAGAGTCCAATGTTGTTGATGGTGATGAATCCGATGACGGTGAGCCTAGACAATCCATAGATCAGCCGGATCCTGAGGCTGAAATTGTGTCTAGTGAACTCATTCAAGAAGCACCACCAACACCAAGGCAAACTAGATTAGCCTCTAGTCATCCCCAAGACCAAATTGTTGGAGACATCCACCATGGGGTTAGGACTAGATCATTCTTCCGGAATGAGGCTAATGAAGTTGCTTTAATTTCTGAAATTGAACCTAGAAAAATTGATGAAGCATTAAATGATCCCGATTGAATCATTGCAATGCAAGATGAACTAGGTCAATTTGAAAGGAGTCAAGTTTGGGACTTAGTTCCTAGACCTAAGAAGACCACCATCATTGGAACCAAATGGGTCTTCAAGAACAAATTGAACCATAAGGGAGAAATCATTAGAAACAAGGCACGCTTAGTAGCCAAGGGCTACAGTCAAGTTGAAGGCCTTGATTATGATGAGACCTATGCTCCCATGGCACGATTAGAGTTCATCCGATTGATGCTAGCATTTGCAGCACATTGTGGTTTCAAATTATATCAAATGGACGTCAAATCGGCTTTTCTAAATGGTTTGATTAGGGAAGAGGTCTATGTCGAATAACCTCCGGGGGTTTGAGAGTACCGAATTCCCAAACCACGTGTTCAAGCTCAAAAAGGCACTTTATGGTCTTAATCAAGCACCCCGAGCTTGGTACGAGCGGTTGTCCACTTTTCTGATTGAAAAAGGCTTTGTAAGAGGCCAAATAGACCCTACACTATTTCTACGGAGAGATGGTGACAATATTTTTGTAGCCCAAGTATATGTCGATGACATAATTTGTGGCTCGAATAACAAGGGCTATTTAAATGAATTCATTGGACACATGGAAAGTGAGTTAGAAATGAGTCTAGTGGGAGAGTTGACTTTCTTCCTTGGACTCGAAATCAAGCAAACTCGCGATGGTATTCATGTGCACCAATCAAAGTATACACAAGAAATGCTTCGAAAATTCAACATGAGTGATTCAAAAGAGGTAACCACTCCCATGGCTACATATACAAGATTAGATAATGATGAGAGTGGTAAACCCGTTGATTTGACTCAATATTGGAGCATGATAGGTAGTTTGCTATACCTCACAGCTAGTCGACTAGATATTCTTTTTGCTGTGGGTATGTGCGCAAGGTATCAAGTTTGTGCCAAGGAATCTCATTTAATCGTTGTTAAGCGAATTTTGAGATATCTTAAAGGCACAATAGGAGTCAGTCTTTGGTACCCCCGTACCGAATTATTTGATTTAATTCGCTATATGGATTCCGACTACGCTGGATGTAAGTTGGACCGGAAAAGCACATGTGGGGGCTGCCAATTCTTAGGTTCATCCTTAGTAAGTTGGTCAAGTCGGAAGCAACATTGTGTTGCTCTCTCCACAACCGAGGCAGAGTATATCGCTATGGGAGAGAGCGTATCACAGTTGTTGTGGATGATTCACACTCTAGAGAACTATGGATTGAGTTACAAGGGTGTGCAAGTGTTATGTGATAACATTAGCACAATTAAACTAACCAAAAATCCAGTCCATCATTCTAGGACCAACCATATTAAAGTGCGTCACCACTTCATTAGAGATCATGTGGCTAGGGGAGATATTATACTCTCACATGTAGAGTCCAAATCAAACCTAGCTGAAATTTTCACTAAACTACTCCCCGAAAATGAATTTAGTTTCCTAAGAAGGGAGTTGGGAATGTGTCGTGCTTCTTGAATTTCAAAATGCATTTAAAACACTTCATGATTATTTCGACATTGTTAGAAAACAATTGGGTAACTTTGGAGACATCTCACACAAACTATAAGGTTCAACAAAACATTTTGTTTGCTAGATATGGGGTGAGATGTTAGGATCAACTCAAATTCACAAAATGTCAATGCATCCCTTGAGAAATTAAGTTGACGAGATAATAATCACTTCGGTGACCAAGTATGGGGAAAACCAATGCATAACATATGTGTATTTGGCTCCATGATCATACTTGGACATTCCAATCAAGAAAACTTGATTGGAAAATTGGATTTGGCACAAATTGTTTGAATGATTGTTGTTTGAGTTTGACTCCACTTGGGTGGAGCAAAGTGACTTGTTCAAACCCTAAGGACCTTTGATCCTTGATTGGGGATCAATTATAGACGAGGGACTGCTTCCAAGATTGATAACCTTCACCATATCCCTTTGGAAATCGAGTAACAATCTGAAACCGAAAGTTTCAGATCGTATCTGAAAGTTTCAGGAACCCTGATCGGTCACCGGACCGATCAGGTGTAAGGCTGATCGGTCCCCGGACCGATCTGGATCCATCCTGTAACGATCGGTCCATAGACCGATCAGAGAGGCAGCAGTGACTTTACGAAATCCTGACCAAACTTACTGAGCTAGCCTGGATCGGTCCCCGGACCGATCTAGCACCCTATGGTGATCGGTCCACAGACTGATCAGGGGGCTCACAGGTTTCCCTCTGAACCCTACTGTTCGTGTCCTGATCGATCAGCCGATTGATCAGGAGCGAGCCTAATCGGTCACCCGACCGATCAGGCCCAGGTCAGTCTGATCAGGCAATAGCCTAATCGGTCTGGGCGCTATCAGATCGAACGGTGATCCATTCAAACGCATTAAAGTCTGGTTGGTGGACCGATCCACCAACCGATTAACTTCTTCGAAACCTCTCATTGCCAAACTCTAGCACCGAAACCTCCCACTTACGCGACCTTCAGTGTGTGCGAGATCTTTCCCAGTGTCGTCGTCTTCCTCTTGCGAGTGCGCGCGTGCTGTTCTAAGAGGGTTCTTACGAGCTCTGTTTTCTTCCTGCGGTTTTCTCTTTCGCTGAAGGGCTTTGTGATCATCTCTTGCGCCGAAAGCTTTGTTGGTGTAGAATGTAACGCCCGCTTTTTTTTTTTTTCATAAAGCGGCGTTACGTTAACATACTTAGGGCATGTAGACATCATAATGCAGCGAAACCTTTAACTTACTCCTACATGCACTTACTACCCTTTCTAACCTCATAACATGGGAACATAGCATATTAAACTAGCATAAACATAAGTAAATCATGACATCCTAAACTAGCATAAACATAAATAAATCATGGCATCCTAAACTAGCATAGAGAATAATAAATCATGGCATCCTAAACTAGCATAAACATAAATAAATCATGGCATTTTAACTTAACATAAACATAAATAAGCCATGACATTCTAACTTAGCATAAAAACAATCAAATCATGGCATCATATATTAGCATAAACATACATAAAATCATTTCCATAAACATACATTGCATAAACTTACATTGCATAGTATTCTTATCATAAATATAATGCATAACATGGATGGATGCATGTGGCAATTGCATATATATATATAAGGATGCTTAATCCTTAAAACATACTTTTAAATGCTTAAACATAATCATCATATCATTGGGGCCCTGGCTTGTACCACATACATACATCATAAGCGCGCATCCCTAAGTAAATACGAGGTAGCTAGCCTCGACCTACTAGGGTAAGGACAGCATAGTCGGTAGTCCACGAACCGAGGCGTTCTTAAGGTGCCCATCCCTGTTGCACAGCTTCGGTAGTGCCAGAACCGTGGACAGCATAGTCGGTAGTCCAAAATCGGGGCGTTCTTAAGGTGCCCATCCCTTGGACCCATACTTCGGTCCGGTACAAGCCCATTCATAAAGTAAAAAACTTTACATGCTTCATCATTCATGAGACCTTCATGGCATACTTAACATAGCATAACTTGTTACGGCTCGGCCCGTCTACCGGCCCATTTACCGGTCCTCTCGACCGTCGTACCGTCAACCATCGACCGTGCCGTTTAGCATATTTATGCCTTAAAGACATAAGCATCATCTTTCATTCATCATACTTGTCATTCATCATCATTCATTCATCATACTTAACATCATCGTTATGTCTTAAAAGCATGTACTTTAACCTCATTCATAAGACATGGCATACATACATCTTATTCATAAAACATGACATACATACGTATTATTCATAAGACATGGCATACATGCATATTATTCATAAAACATGGCATATCATTCATAAGACATGGCATACATACCTATCATTCATAAATCATGGCACATGTCTAAACATCTATGGCTTAAAATATAGTTCATGACATACAAACTAAGGGTTTGGTTAACATAGAACTTCTTCCATCTTACTTAAACATATATCTTGGTAACTCATACACAAGCATCTTTGGAGGTTTAACCCAACCCTAACCCTAGGTTAGGCCCTTGGTCGAAAGCCCCAAGGAACCATAGGTTCATGAAGCTTCACATAACTTCCCCAAACAACATCCCATACATACATACTAGGCCATAGGAAACATTTGATTCCATACTTAAGGCCAACCCTAATCCTTTAACCCTAAACTTGCTCTTGGCCGAAACTTCAAGGCCATGGGGCATGGAAAAATTTCCATTAAAATCCCCAAATCAATTGTTATACACCAACCATACCTTACCATAGGGCCATTTGGGGCCCTTACTTGAAATGAGTCCTAACTTTCCACGCTATTAGGGTACATGGCTGAAACCTATAGGGTCTCTAGGCCATGTGAAACATTTACATAAACACCCTCCATCTCCCTTATATCATGACAATACATGAACAAACACTTGAGGTTTTAAACCCAACCCTACACAAGGGTTCTTGTTGTTGGCCGAAACCCTAGGGTATCCTAGGGTACTCCAAAAATTCCCAAAAATTATTATTAATCTCTAAACATCATCAGGGAACATTAAATAACATTATAAATATTTTTAGCATCATTATCGACCCTAAAACATTGTGGCCGAAACCCATAGGGTCTCTAGGTGTTGATTTTGTTCCTTTCATGTTGGCCGAAACCCTAGGGTGTCCTAGGTTACTCCAAAAATTCTCAAAAATTATACTTAACCTCTACACATCATAAGGGAACATTAAATAACATTATAATGATTTTTAGCATAATTATAGACCTTTAAATCATGGTGGCCGAAACCACAAGACTAAGGTTCTTGGTTTTCTTTTCTTTCAACATCAAATCCAAAAACTAACCAATATATCATGCTAAAAATCATAAGGAACTATTATACCACAGGTGAGGGAGTCTTACCTTGGTTTCTTGATTTTTCGAACCTTGTAAGAGAAGGAAATGGTAAGATCTTTGGACCCTTGAACCCCCTTGTCCTTGTATCCTTGGAAGACCCCTTAGATCTTGGGGAGGAGACCTCTTGTGGAGATTTTTCAAGGGAGAACCCTTCCTTGGGTATTCGGCTAGGATGAGGGGAGGAGAAGGAAGAAATTGCAAAGTAATGGGAAGAAGTGGTAACTCCCAAAACCCCCTCTTTATAGCCCATTAAGGAGGTAAATGAAGAGTCTCTTCATGACCCTTAATCTTCTTCTATGCTTTAACCAATATCCACTTCATTCCCTCATAACATTACCTCACTAGATGAGTTGGTTAAAGCATACACGGTTGTACAAGTGGTCCAAGGTTCAATCCTTGGTAGATGCACAATTTTTTTTCCACTTATTTTATTTTATTTTTTCCTAATATTTTCGAAAATCCCTTAAAAATTCCCCCATAATTATGTTAATCTTTCTTATTTAAATCACTTTATATTTATACTAATTTTCACCTAAAATCCACCAAAAATTATGGTACTAAAAAGCCCCTATAAGGCCCATTAGTGCCCTTTTTCCCAATTTAAATGAGAAAACATGGATTTTCTAGGCCAAAGTTCGCATTAATATTTCTAGGTCCCTTGGAAAATTATCTAGACATGCTTAATATTTTAAGAAAATATTAAGAGAATTTTTCGGGTCGTTACAATCCCCTATACCTCGTGAAAGTTCGTCCTCGAACTTAGAATAACTCCGGGTACTTGCGTCTCATCTCGTCCTCGCGTTCCCAGGTAGCTTCTTCGAACCGTTGACCTTGCCATACGGTAAGGTGCCTTGGGGAACGGGTTAGTACCAGAAACCAATTCGATCTCGGATTTCACTTCTCTATCAGGAGCTAATCCTGGCAATTCATCTGGGAATACCTCTGGATAATTACATACAGCCCTAACATGTTCTAGCTTCTGGTCCTTGGTTTGACTTACGTCAACCACATGTGCTAGAATCCAGTGTATCCCTTGTCTATCATCTTCTGTGCCTTGCGAGTCGATAAAAATTTCCTGGTACTTTTTCTCAGCTCTCCGATAAATTCGAACATAGAATCGGCCTCAAGTTGAAAGACCACCTTTCGTTTACGGCACTCGACAGAAGCGCCGTATTTGCTCAGAAAATTCATTCCCATTATAACATCATAATCCTGCATGTCGAGTAGTATCAGATCGCAGTAGAGTTCTCTTCCTGCGATTCCGACTGGCACAGCACGCAGCACGTGAGTGGATGTCATTATTTCTCCCGAAGGCAGGGTTGTCAAGAACTTACAGTCTAAAACTTGTGGAGACATATCTATCTTCTTAGTGTAGAACATAGAGATGAACGAGTGTGTTGCCCCAGTATCAAATAATACAGTAGCATACTGACTGTAAATAAGTATCTGACCTGTGACAACCGTTGAAGCATTCGCGGCATCCTCCTTAGTAATAGAGAAAACCCTGACATCCGCCATAGTTGGTGGGGCCTCCAATCTCCCTTGGCTCATCGGGGTACCTTCTAGCTCAGCTTGCATATAATGTAGTTTCGCTGGTGCACCCTGGTACGGAACAAGCTGTTGGGGAGATGCCTGGTTCTTGATAGGACAGTAAGAGGCTATGTGCCCTTCCACCCCGCAAATGAAACACCGGTTCGTACCTTTGCGGCATTCCCCGGGATGCATTTTCCCGCATGTAGCGCACAGGGGAAACCTGGACTGTTTATTTGCTGGGCCCCCTTGGGGGTTGTCCCATGGCTGTCGTTTACCACCCTGGTTTTCTTTCCAACTAGCGTTGGTACTCTGAGGTTTCTGACCTCCTGGGTGATAATGGAAGGGAGGAACATTAGGGATAATGAAAAATGAAGAATCGAGAATCCCGGAGTGAACTTGATTCTTACTTTCATTTAATGCCTTCCTTTGCTAATTGATATTGTTCAGGTAATGCTCGGTGAGTAGGGCACTACTAAACAGCTCCTCAGTGGTCTGCGGTCTGTTAACTCCGCCAGCCACGTTCAGAGCTATTTTAGGTCGCAACATCTTTAACATAAGTCGAACCCTCTCCTTCTCATTGCGGACCAGCTCAGGGCATAGGCGAGCCAGTCGATTAAATTTCTTCATGGCTTCGTTGACTGAGAGGTGGCCCTGTCGAAATTCCGTGAACTCATCGTAGTGCTTATTGGTGACCCGCATGTTGAAGAATTCTTCGAAGAATTCTGATTCAAAATCTGACCACGCCATCTGGTTCACCTGTCTCTTGGCCTTGACCCTTTCCCACCACATTCTGGCATCTCCAGAAAGGCAGAATGATGAACACTTGATCTTCTCATGTTCAGGCCAGTCCAGCAGCTCCATTGTACTTTCCACTGTCTTGAACCACGCTTAGGCGTCCCATGGTTCGCTAGCACCCGAGAAATTCTCCGGTTTCAGCCTCAACCACTGGATCAGATAAGCTTCTTGTCGTGCCACAGTGGTCGGGCCCGTCGGAGGGGTTTGCGCAACCGTGGGCGCGACGTGTATAGCCGAATGGTTCACCGGTGGAGTGGTAGAATTTTCTTGCTGATTCATCAGGATATTAATGGTTTGCTGTTGCTCAGTGACTTGACGCTGAAGTTGGGTCACTAATTGCATCAGGTCAGGCGAGGGAGCAGTCTCATTAAGTCTGTTACTTTGTCTTCTAGCCATGCTTTCCTTCATAAAGGACAAGTATGGATAATATGAGTTATTGTTATACCTCCCCCATATTAAATTCTAGATATTTAATTCCTAAAATAAGATAAAGTATCATTCGTCGTTACATATCGTAACGTACTTTTCATTATAAATACCGTTCATACTTATATATCTTAAAATCATAAAACATCTCAATACTATTAGATATGTAAAGAGGTACTTACTTGGAAGCGGCAGGAAGCGGGCTTGATGTGTGTGTAGTGAGATGGTTACTGCTCTGATACCAACCTGTAACGCCCGCTTTTTTTTTTCTTTTCATAAAGCGGCGTTACGTTAACATACTTAGGGCATGTAGACATCATAATGCAGCGGAAACCTTTAACTTACTCCTACATGCACTTACTACCCTTTCTAACCTCATAACATGGGAACATAGCATATTAATTTTATACTTAGCATCATATCATGTCATACTTAGCATCATGTCATACTTAGCATCATGTCATTCTTAGCATCATGTCATAGAGTCATATTCAAGCACATAATAGTAAAGGTAAAGTTCTATCATAAGACGAGCAACCATATTGCTCCTTGGCCAAGTCACTATCACACACATTCTTTGATGCCCTCCTGCTGCTTTCTTACTGTCCCCTTGCGTGATCTGCGGTATAAGGAAATAAGACTATAAGCACACAGGCGTAGTAAGACTCTTTCCTACTCACTAAAACCATTCATCATTTAATCATGAGTACATAAGACATTAACATACTTAGTGCTTTACTTAGAACATAAACCTTTTCATCACTTAGCATACATTCGTCATGACATGAACATAACTTAATCACATTCGTAGCTTGGCATTAACATAACCATAACAGCATCCATGGCATGGCATAATACTTGGCATAGACATGAACATCGTAAACATTCATAGCATGGCATAATACTTGGCATAACCATAGACATAATAAACATAACCTCATAATCATTCTTAGCATGAACCTAAATAAAATCATGGCATCCTAACTTAGCACAACGTAATTAAATCATGGCATCATTACTAGCATGAACATAAATAAAATCATGGCATCCTAACTTACCCTAAACATAATTAAATCATGGCATCCTAACTAGCATAAACATAAGTAAATCATGACATCCTAAACTAGCATAAACATAAATAAATCATGGCATCCTAAACTAGCATAGCCAATAATAAATCATGACATCCTAAACTAGCATAAACATAAATAAATCATGGCATTTTAACTTAACATAAACATAAATAAACCATGGCATTCTAACTTAGCATAAACACAATCAAATCATGGCATCATATATTAGCATAAACATACATAAAATCATTTGCATAAACATACTTTGCATAAACTTACTTTGCATAGTATTCTTATCATAAATATAATGCATAACATGGATGGATGCATGTGGCAATTGCATATATATATATAAGGATGCTTAATCTTTAAAACATACTTTTAAATGCTTAAACATAATCATCATATCATTGGGGCCCTGGCTTGTACCACATACATACATCATAAGCGCGCATCCCTAAGTAAATACGAGGTAGCTAGCCTCGACCTACTAGGGTAAGGACAGCATAGTCGGTAGTCCACGAACTGAGGCGTTCTTAAGGTGCCCATCCCTGTTGCACAGCTTCGGTAGTGCCAGAACCGTGGACAGCATAGTCGGTAGTCCAAAATCGGGGCGTTCTTAAGGTGCCCATCCCTTGGACCCATACTTCGGTCCGGTACAAGCCCATTCATAAAGTAAAAAACTTTACATGCTTCATCATTCATGAGACTTTCATGGCATACTTAACATAGCATAACTTGTTACGGCTCGGCCCGTCTACCGGCCCATTTACCGGTCCTCTCGACCGTCGTACCGTCAACCATCGACCGTGCCGTTTAGCATATTTATGCCTTAAAGACATAAGCATCATCTTTCATTCATCATACTTGTCATTCATCATCATTCATTCATCATACTTAACATCATCGTTATGTCTTAAAGGCATGTACTTTAACCTCATTCATAAGACATGGCATACATACGTATCATTCATAAGACATGGCATACATGCATATTATTCATAAAATATGACATATCATTCATAAGACATGGCATACATACCTATCATTCATAAATCATGGCACATGTCTAAACATCTATGACTTAACATATAGTTCATGACATACAAACTAAGGGTTTGGTTAACATAGAACTTCTTCCATCTTACTTAAACATATATCTTGGTAACTCATACACAAGCATCTTTGGAGGTTTAACCCAACCCTAACCCTAGGTTAGGCCCTTGGCCGAAAGCCCCAAGGAACCATAGGTTCATGAAGCTTCACATAACTTCCCCAAACAACATCCCATATATACATACTAGGCCATAGGAAACATTTGATTCCATACTTAAGGCCAACCCTAATCCTTTAACCCTAAACTTGCTCTTGGCCGAAACTTCAAGGCCATGGGGCATGGAAAAATTTCCATTAAAATCCCCAAATCAATTGTTATACACCAACCATACCTTACCATAGGGCCATTTGGGGCCCTTACTTGAAATGAGTCCTAACTTTCCACCCAATTAGGGTACTTGGCCGAAACCTATAGGGTCTCTAGGCCATGTGAAACATTTACATAAACACCCTCCATCTCCCTTATATCATGACAATACATGAACAAACACTTGAGGTTTTAAACCCAACCCTACACAAGGGTTGTTGTTGTTGGCCGAAACCCTAGGGTATCCTAGGGTACTCCAAAAATTCCCAAAAATTATTCTTAATCTCTAAACATCATCAGGGAACATTAAATAATATTATAAAGATTTTTAGCATCATTATGGACCCTAAAACATTGTGGCCGAAACCCATAGGGTCTCCAGGTGTTGCTTTTGTTCGTTTCATGTTGGCCGAAACCCTAGGGTGTCCTAGGGTACTCCAAAATTTCCCAAAAATTATACTTAACCTCTAAACATCATAAGGGAACATTAAATAACATTATAATGATTTTTATCATAATTATAGACCTTTAAATCATGGTGGCCGAAACCCACAAGACTAAGGTTCTTGGTTTTCTTTCTTTCAACATCAAATCCAAAAACTAACCAATATATCATGCTAAAAATCATGGAAATCATAAGGAACTATTATACCACAGGTGAGGGTGTCTTATCTTGGTTTCTTGATTTTTTGAACTTTGAAAGAGAAGGAAATGGTAAGATCTTTGGACCCTTGAACCCCCTTGTCCTTGTATCCTTGGAAGACCTCTTAGATCTTGGGGAGGAGACCTCTTGTGGAGCTTTTCCAAGGGAGAACCCTTCCTTGGGTATTCGGCTAGGATGAGGGGAGGAGAAGGAAGAAATTGCAAAGTAATGGGAAGAAGAGGTAACTCCCAAAACCCCCTCTTTATAGCCCATTAAGGAGGTAAATGAAGAGTCTCTCCATGACCCTTCATCTTCTTCTATGCTTTAACCAATATCCACTTCATTCCCTCATAACATTACCTCACTAGATGAGTTGGTTAAAGCATACACGGTTGTACAAGTGGTCCAAGGTTCAATCCTTGGTAGATGCACAATTTTTTTTTCCACTTATTTTATTTTATTTTTTCTAATATTTTCGAAAATCCCTTAAAAATTCCCCCATAATTATGTTAATCTTTCTTATTAAAATCCCTTTATATTTATACTAATTTTCACCTAAAATCCACCAAAAATTATGGTACTAAAAAGCCCTTATAAGGCCCATTAGTGCCCTTTTTCCCAATTTAAATGAGAAAACATGGATTTTCTAGGCCAAAGTTCGCATTAATATTTCTAGGTCCCTTGGAAAATTATCTAGACATGCTTAATATTTTAAGAAAATATTAAGAGAATTTTCCTGGGTCGTTTCACAGAAAGCACCCAAGTCGAACCTGTGTTTTGATAATGGCAAAAGGGTTCAAAAGTTAAGGTATATTGTTTATCTAATGTGTTACTCAAGTGTGCAGGAAAAGTCCTAGCAAAGGACTGCTAGGCACCTGGCAAAGGAATGCCAAGACTCAAAGCCCTAGCGAAGGACTGCTAGGCACCTGGCGAAGGAATGCCAGGATTCAAAGCCCTAGCGAAGGACTGCTAGGCACCTGGCGAAGGAATGCCAGGATACAAAGCCCTAGCGAAGGACTGCTAGGCACCTAGCTAAGGAATGCCAGGATACAAAGACCTAGCGAAGGACTGCTAGGCACCAGGTGAAGGTCGGGTTGGTACTGAAGACCTGGCGAAGGACAGCTAGGCACCTAGCGAAGGACTGCTGGGCAAAAGTCCAACCAGAGGAGCCGGTTAGCATCAGCTAAATTCTCCCAAGAGGAGTAGGTGAGGATGCGTTCCCCGTTGAGGGAACAGTAGGCATCGGTTCGACCTAGGGTTCCATTTGGGAGACCCAAAGTCAGAACCAAGACAGCTAAGGCTGTATAAAACTAACATATTATTGCTTTATGTTGTACTAACCCTGGATGCAGGACCGAAGGAACGAGTGTCTGTAGCTCAGAGAGCCTCAAAGGAGTGAGCCAGCAGCTGAGTAGGGCGCCCGGAGTGTCCCGGGCGCCCCCAAGGTGAATAAAAACAGATGAAGCAAAAGAAGTGCTTCGACAGCTCATGGGCGGGGCGCCCCCCATGCTCCGGGCGCCCCCAGCGTCCCGGGAGCCCCCAGTTCAAAGCTAACGAAGCAGAATCCAGCGGATAAGAGTTGACCCAGTCAACCCGGGCGCCCCCAGCGTTCCGGGTGCCCCCGTCAAAGCCTGATCCCGAGTTTGAAGGGATCTGAGCTGACCGAGAGGAACTCGGATCAGCTGACACGTGGGGGGGGGGGGCGCCCCCGACGTTCCGGGCGCCCCCAGGGGCTATAAAAAGGCCCTCGACCCCAAGGCTTCAGGCAATCAATTCTTCCAATGCATTCACGCTCTTCTATGCTCACGCTCTGGTCCGGAAACCTCCCGACTTGAGATACAAGCGCCGATGACGTCCCTCTGCTTCAAAAATATGATCTACTCCGGACGTCGGTAATTAAGAGCGGCTTTCTTTTAGTTTACTGTACTAATCTTGTAATCTATACCTGTAAACTTTTTGCGCATATAGAATTGCCCGCAGAAAATGGTCAACGACCGTGGCCCTTGGAGTAGGAGCCGGCCGCGACTCCGAACCAAGTAAAAAACTTGGTGTTTGCGTGTGTTTGTGTTAATTTCCGCTGTGCATTCTCTATTTCTTAATCCGAACGTTTTACGATATTCACCCCCCCTCTATCGTTTCTCTCTATCCAACAAGTGGTATCAGAGCGGGAAAGCTCAAATTTGGTGCAACCACCAATTTGAGAATTTATCCGATTTTTTTACGAAATTTCTTTTTAATATTTTTTTTCGTTCGAATTTCTTCTCGTTAATCGAGGTTGGTGCAACACCCCTTGGCAAATATTTTTTCTCTTTATCCCGCACTACTAATCCAAGACCAAGTCTTGGGATATTCTTTTTTCGTTTAAGTTTACATTTCAGATAAAATGGCCATGCAAGAAGGCTTCAGCACTGCAAGACCACCTCTCTTCAGTGGGGAGGACTTCTCCTACTGGAAGAGAAGAATGGAGGTCCACTTGAAAACACAGGTGGACATGTGGATAATCATCCAGTCCGGACTGGAGATTCCAAAAAATGCTGAAGGAGTACCTCAAACCTACTCAGAGTGGGACACCGCTCTGAAACGGAAGATTGAAGCTGATGCAAAAGCGACCCAGACCATCCAATGCGCCTTAACAAAAGAGGAGCTGAACCGGGTGGGTCCATTCAACAGTGCCAAGGAGTTGTGGGGGAAACTGATCGAGCTGCACGAAGGAACTTCAGACACTCGGATCAGCAAGAGAGATCTCCTCCTGAACAAGCTGTACATGATCAAGATGAACGACAACGAAACAGCAACTCAACTCCACGCCCGAATTCAGGAATTGATGAACGGACTACACACCATCGGTCACTAGGTAGAAAACCGTGACCTAATAAGCTACGCTTTAAATGCTTTCCCGAGAAACACCTTGTGGGCATCCATGGTAGATGCATACAAGGTTTCAAGGGACCTTTCAAAATTTAAATTAGATGAATTGTTCTCTGAATTAGAATTACATGAACAGACTAACTACAATCTGGCCGAGAAAGGTATTGCCTTTGTAGCAGGTAAAACTGGAAGGACAACCAAGAAGAAGCCACAACCTGAACCCGAGTCAAACTCAGACTTAGACTTAGAAGACGAAGAAGGAGATTGACCAAAGCTGGTCCGACTGGCCCGAAACTACTACAAGGAATTGAAGAACCAAACCAACAGACGGAAAGCCAGCAGAAGAAAGGACGAACCAGCTAAACCCGCAAATGAAAAGAACAAGCCCAACGTGACCTGCTACGAGTGCAAGAAGAAGGGTCACTACAAGACGGAGTGTCCGAACCTAAAGAAGACAAAGAAAAATAGAAGGAAGAAGAAGGCACTTCAAGCAACGTGGGACGAGTCCTCCTCCGAAGAAGAAGAAGAGGTCCCACAGTCGAACCTACTCGCACTAACCGCCTCAGAAGAAATCGATACCGAGTCAGAATCGGAACAGGACGACGACAGACTAACATTTTCAGAGGACGGCGAAATCAAGGTAAGTGGTTTTACTAGAAGTCAGTTGAATGAATTAATTTCTTATCTTTCTCGAGATTTGGCAAAAGATAAACTCCGAGTCGAATCCCCGACAGAAAGTAAAACTCCTGAAAGAGGGAGCTGACTCTAGACCCTTAACTGAGAAGGTTCAAGAAGGAACCTCTACTCAAGTTGAAAAACTTGAGAAAGAGAACTCCTCCCTGAAAACTCAGGTTAAGGACCTTAGATCAGCTTTAGAACGATTTACTTCTGGTTCCAAGGATCTTGACATGATTATTGGAAAACAGAAGTCGGTTCTAAATAGATCCGGACTAGGTTATAGAACCAAATCTAGACAAAGATCCTACTTTGCTGTACTGAACCAGTCCAGACCTAAAGTTCAGGCATGGGTACCCAAACTATGCCTGAACAAACAAACTGGATCAAATCAATACTGGATCCCCAAGGACAAGATTCACATCTTGCCAGACCATTATCGTGGCTTTAGTCCAGGGGGAGCCAAATTGAAAACAATATTTATTGTTAGATAAAATTCAATTCTTGATAGCAATTGGCTTGTTTGATTGTTTACTTTATTCCTGCAATTTACCATGTTTAGATTTATGAATGGTTAGTTTAAGGACTGAACCAACTTAACTGAAATTTGAACAACATAGTATTAGGTGGCGGTGAGATGATAGTATGTTAGGGAAACCAATTCTAATAAGGTCAAGTATTCTCTACTTGGTCTCTTTAGACTGGTGAAACTAGCCGAAGCTACCGATCCAAGACCCAAACTAGTTAGACCAGAATTCTTCAAAGATTAATTTTGAAAATGAAATTTCACTGAAAGGCTTTGTCAAGGAAAGGGTTGATGATCCAATAAGGCTACGGCCAAAGAAGGCCTAGTGCCTCGCCAAGACCTGGAAGCCAATCTTTGAAATTCAAATTCAAACTAGTCTTTGTTAAAATTTGAATCTAACACAAATTTTCAGTCAGTTGTAGATTTAAACATTCTTTTCAAAATAAATTCAATTGTTTTCAAGCTTTTCAAAATAACTCATGGTTTTCTCAAAAATTCTTTTATCAAAACCTGTCTTACAAAACCTATAAGGCTAACGTGATTGAAAACCCTAGATTGGGTGAGACAGTAAAATAATACTCAATTGAAATTCCTTTAATACCAATATTGTGGTTTAATCCTGTAGTTCAAAACGTAGTCATACCATGGTTAACATAGTCAAACAATGGTCAAAGCAGTCAAACCATGGTCAAACCAATTAAACCATGGTCAAATGATCACAAAACATCATAAGTGTCACTTCCTACATAATCCGGGCGCCTGTGACTCCTCGGGCGCCCCCCCCATGACCTTCTCTTCTCACAAGGCAAAAAGCTGCCTTTACCCCTTGACCGGGGCCCTCGGAACCATGCGGGCGCCCCCATACCAGTCAAAGCAGCAAAGCTGAAAATTTCAGCCTGACCGGGGCGCCCGGGTCATTGCGAGCGCCCCCAACCAGCACTAGTCACTGCCAAAGGCAGTAGACTGCTGTCCCGGGCGCCTGGGAGCTCCCGGGCGCCCCAATAAACTGCCAATAAAAAGCCACCCGAACTCCCTCTTCTTCCCACACCAAAAACCATCCTCCTTCCTCACTTCCTTCCTTCCAAAGAGATCAAGTGACACTTGTGCTTCCTCAATCTCAACCATGCCTCCGCGGTATGATTTCCTTTATGCATTTAGAATTATTTTCTTAATTCCTTTCTTATAAATGCATGTTTCGTAACTTAGAAAACACCGAGCAAACCAAGCGAACCAGGTTTCGAACCGAGTCCCGACCCTAGGTTTCCAACTCTAGAACTTTGTAATAAGTTTGCTCGAACAACCTATAAGTCTATCAAAACTAGCTATCTAAATAGACACTTCTTCACCCAATCTTGTCCTTTAGCCATGAATGTTATAAACTTTTATCAACTAGACAATCTAGTGTTCTGCACTCATTCAATTAACACATCTTTATGTGCAGAATTCTATAATAACATAGTTCGACAAAACGATCTCATGTTCGTCACTACTGTTCAAGGGATACCTTTGTCAATCACCCCTACCTTACTAAATCGATTTCTTGGAATACGACCTTCCCAGTCCACCTTTTGTTGCTATCCTCCTAGGGATCCTCCATCTGATGCTCCCTACGCTCACATTACTCTAGACACTCTCCACTCCTATTTCTATAGAGAAGCTAGACTCCCCGTAGCTAGACGATTTCAGTCCGTTGACCTTCAGGCCCAGGACTACGCCCTGTACAAAGTCCTGGTCCGTTGTATTTTACCACTATCCACTAGGGATGTCGCGATCATGCGACCTTTTCATGCCTTCCTTCTGTATGCCTTGATCCATCATCTTGACATTGACATTGGACTACACATGTTTCATACTATTCTGCATGCGTCCAGTGTTACCACTCAGGGACGAGTGCGCACTCCCTTCTGCCACATCATCACATCCATCCTTCATCACCACAGTCGTGACATTACCGTAGGTGAAATAACTGCGATGACCGATTTTGATGAGATAGGGTTTAGGAACTTATCTTGAGCTGGTATAGAGGTATCGGTCACCGGGGTTTTGACTTGGAGACGACAGCGAGCCGGAGCTCAGATCGACTCAGACGAGGAGGTGGAAGTTGATGTCGCTGATTTGGCAGCAGAGGCTCGAGCCCACATAGACGAGCCCCCTCCACCGACACTCTACGAGAGAGTAACATGGCTGGAGACACAGGTCCAGAGCCTCCAAGAGGAAGCAGAGGCAAACCATGCTGAAGATATGGAGACAAATCTAGGCTATTACACTGACTATATGAGTGCCCTTAGAGCTGAGAGGGAGACCAGAGATGCACAGTATCACGAGATGATGGAGCTGTTCCGATCCTGGCACCCAGGCTCTTCTGATCATCCTGGTCCCTCATCCTAGATTTGATTAGCATTGTACCAGTGACTATATGACTGCCCCTACTTAGTAGGGTTGACTCATGTTTTGACTTGTATGACTGTGATGATTCTCTCTGTTGACTAGCTAACTTATGGAGATGAGTACTTGTTTTTCTCTACTGTTTGATCAGCAGTTAGGATTATGCTTGGTAGAATAGGTTAAGTCTACTCTTGGTTTTCTTACTACTTTACTCATTTCAAAATCAACTTTCAAAGTAGTTTTCAAAAAATGCTTTCAAAATCAGCTTTTACTTAGTTTTGAAAAGTTTTAAAAATATTTTTTTTTACTTAGTTTTATTTTAAAAAAACTACCCCCTTCAAAACTAGGGCATTTTCGCAAATGGACTTAGCCTAGGCCCTAACCCTAGAACTGCATGCACCTATAGATTTAGAAGCCAGCATCTCACAAGCACCTTAGGGTACTTATGATTGATAACCTAGAATGGGTTGAGATGCTTAGGTCTTTGCCTTAATGCAAGATGTTTTAAGTCAGTGCATCTGCAGTAATTGGGGCACTAAATACAACTTACACAGTAATCAAGTTAAGTGTCAAGTTTAGAAAATCTAACTTGAACAGAACACTTAACTTGACTAATCCTAGCGAAAATTACTGCTTATAGCAGTTAGTAAGTAGCTAATTGGGTTAGACAGGACCGTAAAAGAGAAAATTGAAACTGATTTGGTTTAATTCATATCCTGAACTGATTCAGTACAGCGAATTATGCAAGTTATTATTTTCTTTTATGTAATTTAATTATCCTGTTTCTGCTATACTTCTTTGTTTTTGATATATGGCAAAGGGGGAGATAGTAAAGGAGAGTTTAAAATTTTTTTTCTCTAAATCTAAAAATTTCAAACTCTATATTCAAAAAGTACTTAATTCATTTTTCAAAAGTACTAAGGTTCTCTAAGCATTTAAAAGTTTTCAAAAGTACTAAGGTTTTCTAAGTATTTAAAAGTTTTCAAAGCTTTCTTAGTACTTTAAACTTAAGCTATCAAACTTCCCTAAGTACTAAAGTTTTTCAAATTTTCCTAAGTACTTAAAACTAAAGTTTTTCAAATTTTCCTAAGTACTTAAAATTTAAATATTTCAAATTTTCCTAAGTACTTAAAACTTAAATATTTCAAATTTTCCTAAGTATTTTAAACTTAAGTTTTCAAAAACCCTCTAAGTATTTTAAACTTAAGTTTTCAAAAAACTTCCTGAGTACTTAAACTTAAATTTTTGAAATTTTCTTTAGTACTCAAACTTAAGTTTTCAAAATCCTTCGTAATACTTAAACTTAAGTTTTCAAATTTATCTAAGTATTTAAACTTAAAATTTTCTACAAGTATAAATTTTCTAAAAGTGCACAACCAAAATTATTTCGGAAAATATGTCATTAAAGTTTAAGTTGAAAATTATTCTAAGTAAAATTAAATCCATCTTTAGACTTAGAATATATTTTCAAAAACCCATGCTGTTCTAAGAGGGATCTTACGAGCTCTGTTTTCTTCCTGTGGTTTTCTCTCTTGCTGAAGGACTTTGTGATCATCTCTTGCGCCGAAAGCTATGTTGGTGCAGAAAGCACCCAAGTCGAACCTGTGTTTTGATAATGGCAAAGGGGTTCAAAAGTTAAGGTATAATGTTTATCTAATGTGTTACTCAAGTGTGCAGGAAAAGTCCTAGCAAAGGACTGCTAGGCACCTGGCGAAGGAATGCCAGGACTCAAAGCCCTAGCGAAGGACTGCTAGGCACCTGGCGAAGGAATGCCAGGATTCAAAGCCCTAGCGAACGACTGCTAGGCACCTGGCGAAGGAATGCCAGGATACAAAGCCCTAGCGAAGGACTGCTAGGCACCTGGCGAAGGAATGCCAGGATACAAAGACCTAGCGAAGGACTGCTAGGCACCAGGCGAAGGACGGGTTGGTACTGAAGACCTGGTGAAGGATAGCTAGGCACCTAGCGAAGGACTGCTAGGCAAAAGTCTAACCGAAGGAGCCGGTTGGCATCAGGTAAATTCTCCCGAGAGGAGTAGGTGAGGACGCATTCCCCGTCGAGGGAATAGTAGGCGTCGGTTCGACCTAGGGTTCCATTTGGGAGACCCAAAGTCAGAACCAAGACAGCTAAGGCTGTATAAAACTAACATATTATTGCTTTATGTTGTTTTGGACTAACCCTGGATGCAGGACTGAAGGAACGAGTGTCTGCAGCTCAGAGAGCCTGAAAGGAGTGAGGCAGCAACTGAGTAGGGCACCCGAAGTGTCCCGGGCGCCCCCAAGTATAACGCCCGCTTTTTTTTTTCCTCTTTTTACCTAAAGCGGCATTACGTTAACATACTTAGGGCATGTAGACATCATAATGCAGCGGAAACTTTTAAACTTACACCTACATGCACTTACTACCATTCCTAGCATCATAACATGGGAACTTGGCATATTAACTTTATACTTAGCATCATATCATGTCATACTTAGCATCATGTCATACTTAGCATCATATCATGTCATACTTTAGCTTCATGTCATAGAGTCACATTCAAGTACTTAATAGTAAAGGTAGAGTTCTATCATAAGATGAGCAACCATATTGCTCCTTGGCCAAGTCACTATCACACACATTCTTTGATGCCCTCCTGCTGCTTCCTTACTGTCCCCTTGCGTGATCTGCGGTATAAGGAAATAAGACTATAAGCGCACAGGCTTAGTAAGACTCATTCCTACTCACTAAAACCATTCATCTTTTCATCATGAGCACGTAAGACATTAACATACTTAGTGCTTTACTTAGAACATAAGTCTTTTCATCACTTAGCATACATTCGTCATAGCATAAACATAACCATAAAAATATTCATGACATGGCATAATACTTGGCATAGACATAAACATCGTTAACATTCATAGCATGGCATAGTGCTTGGCATAGACATAGACATAATAATCATAACCTCATAAACATTCTTAGCATGAACCTATATAACATCATGGCGTCCTAACATAGCATAACATAATTAAATCATGGCATCATAAATTAGTATAGACATAATTAAAAGCATGACATCCTAAACTAGCATAGCATAATTAAATCATGGCATCCTAAACTAGCATAACATAAATAAAATCATGGCATTCTAACTTAGCATAAACATAATTAAATCATGGCATCCTAAACTAGCATAAACATAAATAAATCATGGCATCCTAAACTAGCATGAACTTAAATAAAATCATGGCATTCTAACTTAGCATAAACACAATTAATTCATGGCATCATAAAACTAGCATGAACATAAATAAAATCATGGCATTCTAACTTAGCATAAACACAATTAATTCATGGCATCATAAAACTAGCATGAACATAAATAAAATCATGGTATTCTAACTTAGCATAAACACAATTAATTCATGGCTTCATAAAACTAGCATGAACATAAATAAAATCATTTGCATAAACATACCTTGCATAAACTTACTTTGCATAATATTCTTATCATAAATATAATGCATAACATGGATGAATGCATGTGGCAATTGCATATATATATAAGGATGCTTAATCTTTAAAACATACTTTTAAATGCTTAAACATAATCATCATATCATTCATTAGGCCCTGGCTTGTACCACATTCATTCATCATAAGCATGCATCCCTAAGTAAATACGAGGTAGCTAGCCTCGACCTACTAGGGTAAGGACAGCATAGTCGGTAGTCCCCGAACCGAGGCGTTCTTAAGGTGCCCATCCCTGTTGCATAGCTTCGGTAGTGCCAGAACCGTGGACAGCATAGTCGGTAGTCCAGAACCGGGGCGTTCTTAAGGTGCCCATCCCTTGGACCCATACTTCGGTCCGGTACAAGCCCATTCATAAAGTAAAATACTTTATATGCTTTATCATTCATAAGACATTCATGGCATCTTTAACATAGCATAACTTGTTACGGCTCGGCCCGTCTACCGGCCCATTTACCGGTCCTCTCGACCGTCGTACCGTCGACCATCGACCGTGCCGTTTAGCATATTTATGCCTTAAAGACATAAGCATCATCTTTCATTCATCATACTTGTCATTCATCATCATTCATTCATCATACTTAACATCATCGTTATGCCTTAAAGGCATGTACTTTAACCTCATTCATAAGACATGGCATACATACATCTTATTCATAAAACATGGCATACATACGTATCATTCATAAGACATGGCATACATACATCTTATTCATAAAACATGGCATACATACGTATCATTCATAAGACATGGCATACATGCATATTATCCATAAAACATTGCATATCATTCATAAGACATGGCATACATACCTATCATTCATAAATCATGGCACATGTCTAAACATCTATGACTTAACATATAGTTCATGACATACAAACTAAGGGTTTGGTTAACATAGAACTTCTTCCATCTTACTTAAACATATATCTTGGTAACTCATACACAAGCATCTTTGGAGGTTTAACCCAACCCTAACCCTAGGTTAGGCCCTTGGCCGAAAGCCCCAAGGAACCATAGGTTCATGAAGCTTCACATAACTTCCCCAAACAACATCCCATACATACATACTAGGCCATAGGAAACATTTGATTCCATACTTAAGGCCAACCCTAATCCTTTAACCCTAAACTTGCTCTTGGACGAAACTTCAAGGCCATGGGGCATGGAAAAATTTCCATTAAAATCCCCAAATCAATTACTTAAACACCAACCATACCTTGCCATAGGGCCATTGGGACCCTTACTTGAAATAAGTCCTAACTTTCCACCCCCTTAGGGTACTTGGCCGAAACCTATAGGGTTCTAGGCCATGTGAAACATTTACATAAACACCCTCCATCTCCCTTATATCATGACAATACATGAACAAACACTTGAGGTTTTAAACCCAACCCTACACAAGGGTTCTTGTTGTTGGCCGAAACCCTAGGGTATCCTAGGGTACTCCAAAAGTTCCCAAAAATTATTCTTAATCTCTAAACATCATCAGGGAACATTAAATAACATTATAAAGATTTTTAGGATCATTATGGACCCTAAAACATTGTGGCCGAAACCCATAGGGTCTCTAGGTGTTGATTTTGTTCCTTTCATGTTGGCCGAAACCCTAGGGTGTCCTAGGGTACTCCAAAAATTTCCAAAAATTATACTTAACCTCTACACATCATAAGGGAACATTAAATAACATTATCAAGATTTTTGGCATAATTATAGACCTTTAAATCATGGTGGCCGAAACCCACAAGCCTAAGGTTCTTGGTTTTCTTTTCTTTCAACATCAAATCCAAAAACTAACCAATATATCATGCTAAAAATCATGGAAATCATAAGGAACTATTATACCACAGGTGAGGGAGTCTTACATTGGGTTTCTTGATTTTTCAAACCTTGAAAGAGGAGGAAATGGTAAGATCTTTGGACCCTTGAACCCCCTTGTCCTTGTATCCTTGGAAGACCCCTTAGATATTGGGGAGGAGACCTCTTGTGGAGATTTTCCAAGGGAGAACCCTTCCTTGGGTATTCGGCTAGGATGAGGGGAGGAGAAGGAAGAAATTGCAAAGTAATGGGAAGAAGAGGTAACTCCCAAAACCCCCTCTTTATAGCCCATTAAGGAGGTAAATGAAGAGTCTCTCCATGACCCTTCATCTTCTTCTATGCTTTAACCAATATCCACTTCATTCCCTCTTAACATTACCTCACTAGATGAGTTGGTTAAAGCATACATGGTTATACAAGTGGTCCAAGGTTCAATCCTTGGTCCATGCACCTTATTTTTTATTTTGTTTTTCTTTTTATTTTCCCTAAAATTCCGAAAATCCTCTAAAATTCCTCCATAATTATGTTAATATTTCCCATTAGAATCCCTTTATATTTATATTAATTTTCACCTAAAATCCACCAATAATTTTGGTACTATAAAGCCCATATAAGGCCCATTAGTGTCCTTTTTCCCAATTTAAATGAGAAAACATGGATTTTCTAGGTCAAATTTCGCATTAATATTTCTAGGTTCCTTAGAAAATTATCTAAACATGCTTAATATTTTAAGGAAATATTAAGAGAATTTTCTGGGTCGTTACACCAAGGTGAATAAAAACAGATGAAGCAAAAGAAGTGCTTCGACAGCTCATGGGCGGGGCGCCCCCATGCTCCCGGGCACCCCCATGCTCCCGGGCACCCCCAGTTCAAAGCTAACGAAGTAGAAGCCAGCGGATAAGAGTTGACCCAGTCAACCCGGGCGCCCCCAGCGTCCTGGGCACCCCGTCAAAGCCTGATCCCGAGTTTGAAGGGATCAGAGCTGACCGAGAGGAACTCGGATCAGCTGGCACGTGGGGGGGGGGGGCGCCCCCGACGTTCCGGGTGCCCCCAGGGGCTATAAAAAGGCCCTCGACCCCAAGGCTTCAGGCAATCAATTCTTCCAACGCATTCTCGCTATTCTACGCTCACGCTCTGCTCCGGAAACCTCCCAACTCGAGATACAAGCGCCGACGACGTCCCTCTGCTTCAAAAATACGATCTACTCCAGACGTCGGTAATTAAGAGCGGCTTTCTTTTAGTTTACTGTACTAATCTTGTAATCTATACCTGTAAACTTTTTGCGCATATAGAATTGCCCGTAGAAAACGATCAACGACCGTGGGCCTTGGAGTAGGAGCCGACCGCGACTTTGAACCAAGTAAAAAACTTGGTGTTTGCGTGTGTTTGTGTTAATTTCCGCTGTGCATTCTCTATTTCTTAATCCGAACGTTTTACGATATTCACCCCCCCTCTATCATTTCTCTCGATCCAACAAGCTTCTCCTGCGCAAGCCTTTTTCCCTTCCAGACTTCAAGAACTTCACCAATGACACCAAAGTGAGTTTTTGACTTAGTTTTTCTTGCAAATCGGTTCATAGTATATGTTTTTGCGCTAATCATGGTCTTTTCTTGTTGTGTCGTGTCCTCTTGTTTTTGGCCGTGACCCATCTGTGCCATATCTTACCCTTGATCAATTCTACCTTATGATTGAATTGTGTTCTTATGATCATGTCTACCTTGTGTCTCTGACTAAACTGTGTTCCATTAATCTTACCTTGTCTTATTCAATCTGATCGAATCCTTTTCTTGTGATTTAGTTTATCTATCTTGATCAAATTTGTTTATTCAATCTTTAGAAAATCTTCTAAGGGTAAAGAAGCTGCTGAGGGTAGCTCGAAGGGGAAAGCCCCTTCTTCATCTACGCCCTCCAGAAGGCCTCAGCCTTCTTCGAGCTCCCGCATTCCAAATGCGGCTTGTGAACAGGGCTTTCAATCGAGGACCTTCAAATTACTATCCTGCCAATCCATTGATGTCCCTTTTCTGATTGAACATTGTCCGTCGGTCATGGAGATAGTCATGTATTACAACCTTGGTTTTCTTCTTTCTTTGGAGAGGACTATCAATTACGACCTAGTCTCCGAATTTTACAACAACCTTCAGCAGGGACCTCAAGGAGGCTTCGAGTTCACCACTCGAGTCGCCAAGAGGAATCTTGATTTTTCTTACGAGATTTTTGCAGAGTATTTGGGTGGTCGACGATCACCAAATCTATACTCGATCTACCCTGAGCTTCCTGATCCTTTATTGGCACCTTTTGCAGATGTTACCCCCGACTCCATCTATCAACATTTCTTTGGTCATCCTCGCCCCGCCGGGCTTGATGAGTTGGGTCCTGATTTTCCTACCTTTGCAGCACTTCGTCTCTCTCCCACTGATTACGTCCTATTCAAGATTATCACAAACTGTATCCTTCCAATCACTTCCAAGCCCTTAGCTGAGATTCGACCCTACCATTGCCTTATGCTCTATGACATGCACCGCCTGATGGACTTCGATATCATGGAGAGCATCTTTCAGTCCATCTTATCCTATCGTGAGCCGAGCCGTCGCACTGTCTACATGCCATTTGGTCACGTCATCACCGATTGGCTTATGTCAGTCGGTGTTGATGTCACCAAAGGTAGGACAGTCCCCATGGTCTGACAGGATTGAAGACTTGGCCGGCGCGCATTTGCCAAGTCCGGCATCATCTTACGGGACCGCGATGGGGCCTTGGTTTGGAAGGATGGGAGAGGACTCGGTGAGCTACCTGGGGGAGCACCACATTTTCAGGCACCACCCGATGCTCCTGCACCTCATGAGGCTCCTGCTGCTGGTGATTACTACGATGAGCCCGAGCCGGATTTGCGCTGGCAGATTTCAGAGCTGGATCAGACCATCCAGCATGATTTTCAGTTGCAAGAGATTTACCGCGAGGAGGTCCGTTCATAGTTCCGATCCATTGATCGCAGATTGACCGGCGTGGAATCCACTGTCTCTGGGGTCCAGACATTGCAGCAGACTTGGTACGCAGAGTGGCACCGCCATACATTTCCAGGGGATGCCCCTTCAGGCAGTGCTGCACCAGGATCTGCTGATGCTACGATGGATGATCTCATGCATGATGACGATCCCCCTGCTGACAGTTGAGCTTGGATGTCCGTTGCCTCTCCTTGTGATCTGTGTACTTAATTGTTTGATTTGTGTGACTTTCGGGCTGTATGCCCTATGACTTGTCAGTTGTGGCCTTGAGCCGCACGTATTTTGCCTTTGATGCATGTGTCTTGTATCTTGTTATGCCATGACTTTTCTGACTTTCCCTCGCATGTTTATCTTACCTTAGTATGTTTATTGTTGATGTTATGCTGTTTACTTGAGTATTATCTGCATGTTTGCTACATTGCCATGATTATGCTTATGATGCCATGTTCATATGCTGCATGTGAATGCTATATCTTGATCTATCTTTTCACATGATGTCATATGTGTTCCAAAATTTCAATCAAAAATCAATTAAATCTTTATGGCTTTGGGATAGCCCTAGGATTGAGGGGGAGTATGGTTAAACTTAACAGCCTCTCTAGACCCTTTTTCGGTGTTCGACAAAGGGGGAGAGTGTTGGTTGGTTAAGTTTATGATGATTATATTGTAGGGGGAGGATCTTGATTACCCTATGATTCTGAAAGTTGAGAAATTGATTGAGAATCCCTAAACTTAAAATCGGATTGTCAAACAACAAAAAGGGGGAGATTGTTGATGCAGTCTAACCCTGATTGTTATTTTGGTGTTGACACCGATTTTAGTTTAGGTTGATGATTATGATGATTATGATTAAGTCCTGATCGGGGATCAGGCAGGGTATGGGAAATCCTAGCTTGGAGGGCTAGGTATTGGAAAATCCTAACTTTGAGGGTTAGGTGTGGAAAATCCTAGCTTGGAGTGCTAGGTGTTGAAAAGTTCTAATTCAGAAGAGTTGGGTGAAAAGTCCTAGCTTGGAGGGCTAGGTGAAAAGTCCTAACTTGGAGGGTTAGGTGCAAAGTCCCAACTTGGAGAGTTAGGTGAAAAAGTCCTGGCTTGGAGGGTCAAGTCCTAGCATGGAGGGCTAGGTTTGGAAAAGTCCTAATTCGGAAGAGTTGGGTGTAAAGTCCTAGCTTAGAGGGCTAGGTGAAAAGTCCTAACTTGGAGGGTTAGGTGCAAATTCCAAATTGGAGGGTTAGGTGAAAAATACTTAGCTTGGAGGGCTAAGGTGGATAAAACCCTAGCTTGGAGGGCTAGGTTGGAGCCCCTGGATCGGTCTGGTGACCGATCAGGGAGTTGGCACGGTGCTCCTTCGTGGATCGGTCTGGTGACCGATCCAGCGATGAATGATCGGTCTAGTGACCGATCAGGGAGTATGCGTTTCACCCATTACTTTTGATCCTGATCGGTCTGGTGACCGATCAGGGAGCAAACAGTGAGGTTGAGTTCCCTTGCTGATCTGCTCCTGATAGGTCTGGTGACCGATCAGGATCACTGTGCAGATCGTTCTAGAGAATGATCCAGCGTCGCAAGTTCCTCTCTAAGATAGATCAGGACGGAGCCTGATCTGTCTGGTCATGACCCGATCGGTCTGGTGACCGATCAGGAGGCTCCTTGATCGGTCCGGTGACCGATCAAGAGGCTCCCTGATCGGTCCGGTGACCGATCAGGAGGTTTGGACTGCGAAGATCGGAAATCGCCCGATAAAGGGGTGGATCGTTCTGGTGATCGATCCACAACCTAGGATCGGTCTGGTGATCGATCCAGGAGAGTCCCAAAGAAATCGTGATTTCTAATTGAGCATTGGGGACCGATCAGGACATAGCCTGATCGGTCTGGACCCAGCCTGATCGGTCTGGTGACCGATCAGGAGACTATCTGATCGGTCCGGTGACTGATCACTTTAATTCAAAATGCACTGTCAGACGCTCTAATCGTATCTGAATGTTTTCGATTCTCTGCGCTTAACATCTGATATATGATTTGCTGAGTGATATGATGCTCTAACACACTGATTAAGATGCAGGTGACAGGGAAGGATTCAAACACTCAAGGAGAGTCAATGGTGGCCTTTCCTTGGAGCAGGTTTGTCCGTTTTCCATCTCAGGTTGCAACGGTTGGAGCTGCTGACTGGAGCTTGGCTGAGGGAGGCTCAGGAAGTCCAGGGAGAGCTCAGTGGTAGTTGGCGTTGGCAGGGAAGCAGCTGGAGGCTGCAGGAGATGGTGTCACCTGATGCTGAGTGGAGAAACAAAAAGGGCGGAAGAAAGCTTCTTTAAAGCAGAGTTCGCGAATTGAGTTCTTGCTGCGCCTTTGGTTTCTCCACAACTTGCTTGCGCGTTCTGAAATTTCATCACCTTGAGCAAGCTACTGCAATCATAAAGCAACCATTCATTACTTGAGCGCTAGAAGGAAGGAACAAGAAGCTCCGAGTCCAACAGCGAGAAGACACAAGGAGAAGGCTCTTGCGTGAGATCGTCGCTGGGTGAAGCTCTGAGGGAGCTTGCTGTGTTTTTGTCTTTGCTAAGTGCTAAGTAAGATCTTTCTTTGTGTTTCATTGAGCTTAAACCTATATCTGTGATTGAAATGCTGTGGAGAGGTTTCTCCACTGAGAAGGAGGTTGTCTTCTATCCGGTGTTAACCGGGGCTTGATCTGCCGACGATCAAGGGATCACCCACCTTAAGGGCACGCCACCGAGAAGGGTTTCTCCACCGAGAAGTGTTGTCCTGCTTATGTGAAGCGGACTGTATTAGACAAATTGGATGCTAAGTCTGATAAATGTCTATTTATTGGATACCCTAAGGAAACGAAGGGTTACCAATTCTATCATCCCTTGGAGCAAAAGGTGTTTGTTTCAAGGCATGCTGTATTTCTAGAAAAAGAATTTCTTTTACAAGAAAATAGTGAGAGTAGCATTGAACTTAATAAAGTTCAAGAAACTCCAATAGACATTACAGAGACACCTAGTCAAGACCCACAACTAATAACTCGTAATGATGAGCTATCAGTTGAACCTAAAACAACACCACCTCTTCGTAGGTCTGATAGGACACGCAATATTCCAGAGAGATACGAATTTCTCATAAGTGAATCGAACGACGTGTTACTCATAAGCGATGACGAACCTATCAGTTATGAAGATGTTCTGAAAAGTTCAGAAAGGGACAAATAGCTTGAAGCCATGAAGTCGGAAATGGATTCCATGTACGAAAATCAAGTATGGGACTTGGTTAACCCACCTGAAGGGATTAAACCCATAGGGTGCAAGTGGGTTTTCAAGAAGAAAACCAACATGGAAGGTAATGTTGTTACCTTTAAGGCTAGATTAGTGGCAAAAGGATATCGTCAGAAACAAGGAATTGATTATGACGAAACCTATTCGCCAGAAGCTATGCTTAAATCCATTCGGATGCTCCTAGCCATAGCAGCTCATTATGATTATGAGATATGGCAAATGGATGTGAAAACAACTTTCCTTAATGGAAACCTGCTTGAGGATGTATACATGATACAACCTGAAGGTTTCACATCGGTTGATAAAACCAAAGTATGCAAGCTTCGACGATCCATATATGGACTGAAGCAAGCATCCAGGAGCTGGAACATCCGTTTTGATGAGACAATCAAAGAGTTTGATTTCTCACAAAATCCTGACGAACCTTGTGTGTACAAGAAGGTTAGTGGGAGTGCAGTCGTATTCCTAGTGCTATATATCGATGACATATTACTTATAGGAAACGATATATCAGTCTTATAGACAGTTAAAATTTGGTTGTCCAAAACTTTCTCCATGAAAGACCTGGGAGAAGCAACCTATATCCTTGGGATTAGAATCTATAGAGATAGATCAAAACGGTTGCTTGGTCTTTCACAGTCTACATATATAGGCCGAGTGCTAAAAAGGTTTAGCATGTCGGAATCCAAGAAAGGTTACCTTCCCATCAGGCATGGGATCAACCTTTCAAAGTCTATGTGTCCGCGCACAGAAGACGAGAGGATTTGCATGAATAAGATTCCTTATGCATCCGTGATATGATCTATCATGTATGCTATGTTATGTACAAGGCCCGATGTATCGTATGCTCTGAGCGTCACAAGCAGATACCAGTCGGATCCAGGAATGGATCATTGGGCGGCTGTCAAGACAATCCTTAAGTACTTAAGAAGAACTAAGGATGTGTTCCTAATATATGGAGAAGGAGATATGGTAATACGTGGGTATACAAATGCCAGTTTCCAGACAGATAAGGATGACTCCAAATCCCAGTCTGGATACATATTCACTTTAAATGGAGGCGCAATATGCTGGAAGAGTTCCAAGCAAGACACTGTAGCGGATTCTACCACGGAAGCAGTCTGGATCAAGAAGTTTGTCTCAAAACTTGGTGAGGTTCCAACCATTGATGAAGCAATACCGGTTTATTGCGACAACAATGGAGCTATTGCACAAGCAAAGGAACCAAGGTCTCATCAGCGATCCAAACACGTGCTTCGCCGCTATCATCAGAGAGATTATAAGTAGGAATAACATACAAATTGAGAAAATTTCCACTGAAAGGATTTAGCGGATCCTTTAACTAAGGCCTTGCCTCAAAGCAAGTTTGAGGGTCATGTTAGAGCCTGTGGTATTGGATATCGTAGCGATTGGCATTAGGCCAAGTGGGAGTTTGTTAGTAATATGAGAGAAGTGTCCTAAGGCAATCGCCTTATGATTGTAATCATTTACTTTAATAAATGAATATTCACTATTTGAGTATACATGTTCATGTATTTGATTGAGATCTTAAACTCATTTACTGAATGTCCGCAATACAATTCACAGCATGAGAGAATTTGTGATGAATTCACAACTAGTGATTATCTCTACATGTGCAATTGTGAAGTATTGAAATTGTCCCTAGTCGATGAATTGATAAATACGGACACTATCAATTCTATTGAGACTAGCATGGGTTATTCTCTAATCAGCTGATTCTCACTGGTTGGTGACATTGGGATGTCCGGAGATAAACATGGATGCTGGTTAAGGAAACTAGTTCATTGGAGTGACTAGCTGTAAAACTTCATATGGTAATCTACATATAGATATGTCAATGAAAGTTCTTACTGCAGCTTAAGTGAGATGTTCCTTTGACTTGCGGTGTTCAAGTCACCTTGGTCATGGAGACTTATACTTTGACATCTTAAGCAAGCATCTCTAAGGAGGTGTGGACCCAGGATGGTTGGGTATAAGCCGAAGTGCCCGAAGATGTTTGAACAGCCTACAAAGGATTCACCACTCCTTGCGAGGAGATGTATACCCAAGGCCTATCGTCGGATTGTTACTCGAAGCCTCTGGCCAGAGCATAACATGTTCCGAGTATGAATCTCTAGGAAACATGAGAGTAATTAGAATCCGTTGGACGAGAAAGACATTACTTGGGCTAGGTGTGACGTAGTCAGCCTAGTGGGGACTGACACACATAGACCGTGTCCTGAACCAAGTGGGTATAAGATGGTGAAGGGAATGGGGCACAACTCATTATAGCTGCTGAAGGGTTTCAGAATTATTTCTGAGGTCAACCGTTGATCTTTCGATTAATTGGGGGTCATGATGTACTACTAGGTGCCACTCATGATCGTTCTATAATTGGTTGATTATAGACGGCCAACATAAATCGAAAGCCTATTTAGTCACACGCACTACGTGTAATCCGAGGGATTTAAAACGAGTTGAAAATTAGATTTTTCGATCAAGAGAAATAAGTCGAATCTGAATTAATCAGAGGTGCATCGGAAGCGTAAAATAGCTAAGGCTTATTGGGCGAATTAAATGAGTTTAATTCGCGAGGAGGCGGCTGGGTTTGCCCAGCCAATGAGGGTTCCCACCCTCTTTGGTTTGGCCGGCCACAACAAGGGAGAGAAACCAATTAATTGGTTTAAATTATAAAATAAATCAAGCGCGATTTGTTTTATAAAATTATGGATAAATAAATTTATATAAAGAAATTTATATAAAAAAATTTATATAAATAAATTTATTTTCATGGAGATTAAAATAAACTTTAAATGGTTTATTTTATTTTATAAAATCAATTGTGAATTGATTTTTCCATGATAAGAAAAATTTATATAGTAAATTTCTTGTAAAAATTTATTCCATAATAAATTGGGAGATGTGTTTGTTTTATTATAAATTTAGTTATAATAAAACTTGACATAACGGAATAATTCATAAGAAAATTTATAAGATAAATTTCTTATGTAAATTTATTCCGTTAAAAGGGAGACTTGGCAATGGAGAGACTACTATATAAAGGAACCAAGGCAAGGCTTGAATTTCGATTAATCTAAGAGATTAAGTAGCAAGCTCTCTCTCTCTTTTATTCTCTCCCTCTCTCTTACTAGGGCCGGCGCCCTCTATCTCTCTCTAGGGCCGGCGCCCTCTCTCCTCCCCTAGGGTCGGCGCACCGCCTAGGGTTGCCGTGAGCCTCCTCCACCAAGAAGGTGCCAAAGAAGAAGAAGAAGCGGATCGCAACTCCTTCCTCTCCCGGATATTGATTCCGTTACTTGGTGGTTAGTCTTCCATCTCTTTCTCTTGATATTCTAGTTGTGCCTTTGGAGAATCTAGTAGTTCTTGTCGGCACAAAACTCGTGGCTTTGCGAAGTCATCCCGAAGAGAACTCGGCGTGGACGCGAATAGAGGCGAAGCTTCCAAGGGACGCTACGGTTGGATCTCATCCCTTTCTTCGAGTTACGCGAGGTACTAAGTAAATTAGTTTACTTTTCTGCAAAGTTTTAATTTATGATTATGTCTCCACAACTTAAGGTTGCATGCTAGATACGTAGTTAAAATAATTTTTGAAATTATTTATGCTAAACCTTCCGCTGCACGTAATTAAACTTTAAAATTATGAACTGTATCCATGTCAACATGCACCCGGTCACAACAGAGAGCTCCTCCACCTCATCATCATCAGAGTCAGAAGCTTCGGTATGTGAGGTATACCACTTACCCTCCTCTACTTTAGTGAAAATAATTACTAGCACTAACATGGACCTAGCTAAGGTTAGAAGTAAAATTAAGGATCTTAAGGAAGAAATTGTCATGCTTAGAGTAGAAGCTATTAAACTTAATGATTTGCATGCTAGCTCTACCTCTTCACATGTTTCACATATTGAAAATGAAAATAAGGAGTTAATGCAACAAGTAGATGACCTCACAAAGACCCTAAGGAAATTCCAAGTAGGATCTAGTAACCTAGACATGATCATAAACATTCAAAGAGCTGTATATAACAAGGCCGGATTGGGTTATAGGCCTATGACTAAGAAAGTAGCATTTGTTTCACTCACCGATAGGATTGATGCATCTAGGAGACTAAGGGCAAAGGGAACTACAAAGAAGGCATGGGTACCTAAGAAATTTTTAAATGATGCTTATGGATCAAAGATATGGGTACCAAAAGAGTATGTTATCCATGTTGTCTAGGTAAAGGTGAAGGAGGCCCCAACTTTGTGGATAGTAGATAGTGGATGCTCAAGACACATGACCGGGGATGTGAGCAAGTTCACCACTATTAGCTACCTAAGAGAAGGGACCGTCTCCTTTGGGAATAGTGGAAAGTTGAGGATCATTGGTAGGGGTACAATTGAGGTATCTCCCACTATTTCGATTCATAAAGTACTTTTAATTAAGGATATGAAGTTTAATTTATGAAGTGTAAGTCAACTATGTGATGTCGGGTTTAGAGTAGAATTTCATGCTAAGAAATGTGTAATAAGGCAAAGTGAATCAAACACTATCATATTAGAAGGGTTTAGAGAGACAAATTTATATTATCTTGATCTATCTTATGCTACTAACAATGTTGTTAAGTGTCTCATGTCTAAAGAAGAAGAAGGGTGGTTGTGGCACCGAAGACTTGGACACGTCAACATGAGGAACATTGCAAGAGTGGCCAAGGAAGAATTGGTGAAGGGGCTTCCAATGATCAAGTATGAGAAGACCAAGTTGTGTGATGCATGCCAAGAGGGTAAGCAATCCAAAGCATCACACAAAGGTAAAACTCTAATCACCACTTCCTTACCTTTAGAGCTTTTGCACATAGATTTGTTTGATTGCCATAGTACTCCATCACTTGTAGGAAGTAAGTATTGCCTAGTAATAGTAGATGACTTTTCTAGGTTTACTTGGGTCTATTTCTTGAAACATAAGGATGATACCCTAGATATCTTTATAGGATTTAGTAAAAGCATAGAAAACGAAAAGAACATCAAAATAAACCGAATTAGGAGTGACCATGGTGGAGAGTTCTAAAATGCTAGTTTCACACAATTTTATGTTGAAAATGGGTACAAGCATGAGTTTTCATGTCCAAGGACTCCTCAACAAAATGGGGTAGTTGAGAGGAAAAACCGAGCTCTACAAGAAGCTGCTAGGACTATGCTTAATGCAACTCTCTTCCTAGCTACTTTTGGGCTGAAGCGATTAACACCGCTTGCTATATCCAGAACCGGGTGTTGATACATAGGTTTTTAGGAAAAACACCCTTTGAACTTTGGAATGGAAGGGTACCCCAAGTCCACTATTTTAGGGTCTTTGGATGTAATATCTACATCTTAAACACTAAAGACGACCTAAGAAAATTTGAGTCAAAAGCCGATGAAGGGATCTTAGTAGGGTATTCATTGACTAGTAGGGGTTATAAAGTGTACAACAAGAGGACAAAAGTGATTGAGGAGTCCTCAAATGTCAAATTTGATGAAACCACTAGTACTTACCCTAGAAAGGCTTCTATTGATAAGGATATAGAAGAAGCCCAACCCCTTGCCCAAAAAATCCAAGACCAACATTTGGAGGGCAATGATCAAGGGGGAGTAAGAAGTACCCTAGAGGATGAGGAAGAAGGAGTAAATGAACCTACAACCTCTAGACCCTTGAGACATCACCATGATCATCCTATTGACCAAATCGTGGGTGATGTCACTCAAGGAGTAAGGACTAGGTTCTACTTTAGGGATCAAACTAGTCAAATAGCTCTAATCTCCCAATTAGAACCCAAGACCATTGATGAAGCATTGGGAGATGCTGATTGGGTTTTGGCCATGCAAGAAGAGCTAAACCAATTTGAGAGGAGTGAAGTTTGGGAGTTAGTTCCTAGACCCAATAATTGTACTATTGTAACCACTAGATGGGTCGTCAGGAACAAATTAGATGACCAAGGTAAAATCACTAGGAACAAGGCTAGATTAGTGGCTAGGGGGTTTAACCAAGTTGAGAGATTAGATTATAATGAGACCTATGCCCCTGTAGCTTGGTTGGAATCAATTATAATTCTACTAGCCTATGTCGCTCACATGGGTTTCACACTCCACCAAATGGATGTGAAGTCGGCATTCCTGAATGGGATCATTAAGGAAGAGGTCTATGTAGAACAACCCCCCGGGTTTAAGGACCCTAACTATCCAAGACACGTGTTCAAATTAAGGAAAGCCTTATATGGATTGAAACAAGCTCTCCGGACTTGGTATGAGAGACTTTCCTCATTTTTAGTGTCTAAGGGGTTTAGGAGAGGAACAATTGACGCGACATTGTTCCTAAAAATTAAGGATAAGGACATATTTGTTGCCCAAGTCTATGTAGACGATATCATTTTTGGGTCAACAAATAATGACTTCCTACAAGAATTCATCAAGTGTATGGAAGATGAATTTGAGATGAGTCTTGTAGGAGAGTTAACCTTTTTCTTAGGCCTTTAAGTTAAACAAACTAATGAAGGTACACATGTCTTTCAAACCAAATATGCTAAAGAAATGCTAAAGAAATTTGGTTTAGAAAATGCTAAGGAAGCATCTACACCCATAGGAACTAATGTGAAAATGGATAGTGACATTGAAGGCAAAATGGTAGACTCTAAACACTATAGGAGCATGATTGGTAGCTTCCTATACCTAACCGCTAGTAGACCCGACATACTTTTTACGGTAGATATGTGTGCAAGGTACCAATCGTGTGCCAAAGAGTCCCATTTGGTTGTAGTCAAGAGGATCCTAAGGTATGTGAAAGAGACCCTAAACGTCGGACTTTGGTATCCTAGAACCCCTAATGTTGACCTAATTGGATACACCGACTCGGACTATACGGGTTGTAAGTTAGTTAGGAAGAGTACAAGTGGAGGGTGTCAATTTCTTGGGTCTTCTTTAGTTAGTTGGAGTAGTAGGAAACAACCATGCGTTGCCCTATCAACAACGGAGGCAGAATATGTGGCAATGGGTGGTGTGTTGTTAGTAATATGAGAGAAGTGTCCTAAGACAATCGCCTTATGATTGTAAACATTTATTTTAATAAATGAAAATTCACTATTTGAGTATACATGTTCATGTATTTGATTGAGATCTTAAACTCATTTACTGAATGTCCGCAATACAATTCACAGCATGAGAGAATTTGTGATGAATTCACAACTAGTGATTATCTCTACATGTGCAATTGTGAAGTATTGAAAATATCCCTAGTCGATGAATTGATAAATACGGACACTATCAATTCTGTTGAGACTAGCATGGGTTATTCTCTAATCAGCTGATTCTCACTGGTTGGTGACATTGGGATGTCTAAACATGGATGCTAGTTAAGGGAACTAGTTCATTGGAGTAACTAGCTGTAAAACTTCATATGGTAATCTATATAGATATGTCAGTGAAGTTCTTACTACAGCTTAAGTGCGATGTTCCTTTGACTTGCGGTGTTCAAGTCATCTTGGTCATGGAGACTTATACTTTAACATCTTAAGCAAGCATCTCCAAGGAGGTGTGGACCCAGGATGATTGGGTATAAGCCGAAGTGCCCGAAGATGTTTGAACAGCCTACAAAGGATTCACCACTCCTTGCGAGGAGATGTATACCCAGGCCTATCGTCGGATTGTTACTCAAAGCCTCTGGCCAGAGCATGTCATGTTTAGAGTATGAGTCTCTTAAATACATGAGAGTAATTAGAAATCCAAAGGACGAGAAAGACACTACTTGGGCTAGGTGTGACATAGTCAACCTAGTGGGGACTGACACACACAGACCATGTCCTGAACCAAGTGGGTATAAGATGGTGAAGGGAATGGGGCACGATTCATTAGAGCTGCTAAAGAGTTTCAGAAATATTTCTGAGGTCAACCGTTGATCTTTCGATTAATTGGGGGTCATGATGTACTACTAGGTGCCACTCACGATAGTTCTATAATTAGTTGATTATAGACGGCCAACATAAATCGAAAGCCTATTTAGTCACACGCACTACGAGTAATCCGAGGGATTTAAAACGAGTTGAAAATTGGATTTTTCGATCAAGAGAAATAAGTCGAATCTGAATTAATCAGAGGCGCAATGGAAGCTTAAAATGGCTAAGTCTTTTGAAGGCTTATCGGACGAATTAAATGAGTTTAATTCGCGAGGGATTGGGCTTGAAGTGGCCGGCCAAAGAGGGTGCCCACCCTCTTTGGTTTGGCCGGCCACAATAAAACAGAGAACCAATTTATTTGGTTTATTTTATAAAATAAATCAAGTTCGATTTGTTTTATAAATTATGGATAAATAAATTTGTATAAAGAAATTTATATAAAGAAATTTATAGAAATTTATTCTTTTTATGGAAATTAAAATGATCCATGGAATGGTTTATTTTAATTTTATAAAATCAATTATGAATTGATTTTTCCATAATAAGAAAATTTATAAATTTCTTGTAAAATTTATTCCGTAATAAAAGAAGAGATGTATTTGTTTTATTATAAAATTAGTTATAATAAAACTTGGTTTAAATGGAATAATTCATAAAGAAAATTTATAGGATAAATTTCTTATGAAAAATTCCGTTAAAGGGGAGACTTGGCAAGGGAGAGGCTACTATATAAAGGAACCAAGGCTAGTCTTGATTTCCTTAATAGATTGATCAAGAGATTAACTCTCTCCCTCTCTCTCTCTAACTCTCTCTCTCTCTCTAGGGCCGGCACCCTTTCTCTCTCTAGGGCCGGCTCTCTCTCCTCCCCTAGGGCCGGCGCGAGCACCTAGGGTGCCCGTGAGTTTCCTCCACCAAGTTCGTGCCGAAGAAGAAGAAGAAGCGGATCGCGACTCCTTCCTTCCTTTCCCGGAATTTTGATTCCGTTACTTGGTGGTTAGTTTCCATCCTTCTCTCTTGATTTTCTAGTTGTGTCTTTGGAGAATCTAGTAGTTCTCGTCGACACAAAACTCGTGGCTTTGCGAAGTCATCCCGAAGAGAACTCGGCGTGGACGCGAATAGAGGCGGAGCTTCCAAGGGACGCTACGGTTGGATCTCGTCCCTTACTTTGAGTTACGCGAGGTACTAAGTAAATTAGTTTACTTTTCCGCAAAGTTTTAATTTATGATCATGTCCACACATCATAAGGTTGCATGCTAGATACGTGGTTAAAATAATTTGAGAAATTATTTTATGCTAATTCTTCCGCTGCACGTAAAAATTTAAAATTTTACGAACCCGTATCCTTGTCAACATGCACCCGGTCCCAACATGTGTTTCCCAACTCCTTTGGATCATGCACACCTTAGAGGACTGTGAGCTACATTACACCAAGGTCAAAGTCTTGTGTGATAATGTAAGCACAATCAATTTAACTAAAAATCCGGTTCATCATTATAGGACAAAACACATTGAAGTGAAACATCACTTCATTAGAGACCATGTGGCAAGGGGAGACATAGAACTACACTATATTGAATCAAAGTCGAACCTAGCCGACATCTTTACCAGGCCTCTTTCCGAATCAGAGTTTACATCCTTAAGAAGAGGCCTTGGAATGTGTTTTGTGGAAGTATAGAATGAACTTGGACACATTAGCTTTGAAAAAGGGTGCTTGATCCATTAGGGTGATACATTTGGCTCACTTGTGCTTGTGGCACATTGTTGAACCATTAAAAGTATCAAAATATCAAAACTAGACCAACTATGGGGGAGACAAGTGTTTAATCAATGGACACTTTGCCAAAGATCATAGTTGGACATTTTAAAACTTTTAAAACCATTTTATGTTTTACATACTTTGTCATGTCTTTCAAAGTCATATGATTGCAAATTTGGTTTCAAAGTTTGATACAAAATGTAGTGTTTTTCAAAACCTTTGGATTTTTATCAAAAGTCATGTATGTTTGAAATTTTATATGGTTTAATATTTTTCCCTGATAGAGTATAACATTTCAAACATGTATGCAAAATTTTACAATTTTTGGAATTTCTTGAATTTTCTAGGAGTTTCTGAAATTCGCCAGAAAACCTGAAAAATCAGACTGATAGCATATCAGTCGACTGCCCTATGGGTAGTCGACTGGCACGCTTGCTTTTCAGCAACTGTGAGAAATTTCAGAAATCAATAATTCTCACATTTGATGCCGTAGAGTTTGGTTGCTTGAGGCAATCATTTTGATGGTGTCAAAGGGGGAGAATAGGTGGTTTAAGATAGAATTTTAACTTAAAATGGATGATTTTAGGTATTTTGTCTAACTTAGACCTTGAAAGGTTAGAATTTAGAGAGAAGACATGGATTAAGGGGGAGGTACCTCTTAGGTTCGAATATGTCTTACATTTTGACGTTGTTAAGTGGAAACTTAACATGGAACGTGATTAGAATTGAAACTGTGGAGAAGACATAGGTTAAGGGGGAGGTTACCTCTTAGGGATATTATGTCTCATAATGTTTCAATTGCAATCTTTTGTTATTGCTATTGCTGTTATTTATCTCTAACTTAAACATATTGCCACACATCAAAAAGGGGGAGATTGTTGAGACAATCGACCCTTAAATGATTGGAAGATCATAGTTTTGATGTGTGGGCGAATAGGTTTAAAGTTAGAGTGTTATGTTGTATTTGATTTGTGTGATTGAGTTTGCAGGACTTGGAGAATCACACTTGGTGGACCTATCCGAGGGACGAGAGCCGAGGGAGGAGAGCTCCAAGGGCAAGCCGGGAAGTGGACTTCAAAGGGCACACGTGAAGGGTGGCATGGAGGCAAGCCAAGGGAAGGCTTGCGTGCGCATCCGAGGGACGATAGCCAGAGGAAGAGGACTTCAAGGGGCGAGCCAAGGGAGCAGACCTGAAGGCACACGCGAAGGAGAAGGTTCGAAGTGGCTGGAGCTGAGCTGGGAGGCAGGGCAGTCGACTAGCCCAGATGCAGTCGACTGCCAAAACCCACAGAAAGTTCGCAGTATCGGACCAGTCGACTGGCCAAGGGGCAGTCGACTGGTATACCCCGAAACTAGCCGTTGGATGACATTTAATGCCGGGGCAGTCGACTGGTACAGGGCTGGACAGACTGCGAATCTGTCCTTTTCACCTATAAATGGAGCTCCTCGTTACACGTGCATGTACAGTTCCATACAGTAACGAAGTGCTGCCCAATTGTAGAGTGATCTTGGCTTCCTCCATCATATTTCTGCATCTGTAAAGAGGAAGCTTTTGCTGTAAAGGTTTCTCCACCACAAGGAGACTTTTCGATAGTGAAAAGTGGTGCTCGTAGCGTGGATCCTTGGATTAGTCACCCATCTGGGTGGATATCAAGTAATAGAACTTTGTTAGCATTGTTATTTCATTTGCATATTATTTCCGCTGCGCTAACATCTTTGTAGAGATCAAAACGATCAAAGAAAGTGCATTCACCCCCCCTCTGCACGACTACATCGATCTCATGGCCATAATAATTTTCTGAAAAATAAGGAAAACAGAGAAACTTGTCCCAAGACTTGGTCTTGGATTAGTAGTGTGGAAGAAAATTAATCGAAACGAAAACGATCGAGTGGTGTTGCACCAACCTCGATTAACGAGAAAAATTTGAAAGAGAAATTAGAAATTTCGTAATATCCAAAAAAATTCTCAAATTGGTGGTTACACGAAATTTGAGCCACCCGCTCTGATACCACTTGTTGGATCGAAGAAAACGATAGAGGGGGGGGGTGAATATCGTTATGAAAATTTCTCGGACAGTTAAAGAATATACGCAGCGGAAAGAAATAAAGTACACAAGAATACAAGTCATTTTTTACTTGGTTCGGAGTCGTGGTCGACTCCTACTCCAAGGCCCACGGTCCTTGACCGTTTACTTTGGGCAATTCTATAATCGCGATAAAAAGATTTACAATTTAAATATAGAAGCAGATCAGAAAAGTGAAATTGCTACACTTTTCGTTACCGACACCCGTGGTGGATCAAATTTCGGAGCAGAGGGTCATCGTCGGCGCTGGAATCTCGAAGTCGGAGTTTGCCGGGGCATAGCACTTGAACGAAAAGGTTTGGAGCGTTGAGAGCAAGTTGTGTCGAAGCCTTGGGGGTGCACCCCCGTTTATAGTGCTTATACGGTCGCCTGTGTCGATGGGGGCGCCTAACACGTGACCTTCCCTGTGTGAATCCTTATCCGCGGGCTCGGTCAGAGCTTATCCATCTCCACTTGGGCGCTTAAGCTGATGGGGGCACCCATGATCTCATGGGGGCCTGATCTGGCTTGATCCAGAGGCTTCGCTGCTGTGGTTGGTGTTTTGCCTTCTCACTTGGGCGCCCGTATCCATACGGGCACCTGAGCCCATTCGGGCACCCGAGTCCATCCGGGCGCCTAGGCCCAGTAAGGAACCTCACTTGCAGATGACCAGTCCTTCGATCCTGCAACTAAGGTTAGTACCAAAACACAACAAGTATTATTTACAGCCGTAGCTGTCTTGGTTCTGACTTTGGGTCTCCCAAATAAAACCCCAAGTCGAACCGACGCCTACTGTTCCCTCGATGGGAACGCGTCCTCACCTACTCCTCTTAGGAGAGTTTATCTTTTGGCAACCTACCCCTCCGGTTGGACTTTTGCCCAATTCACCTGACCAGGTCTTCGTGCCCAACTTTCGGTCAGGTCTCCTTGCCCAACTTCCGGTCAGGTCTTCAGTGCTCAGCCCCTTGCTAGGACTTCTTGCCTAGTCCTTGACCAGGACTTCTTTTCCCGACTTCCGGTCAAGTCTTCTTGCCCAGTCCTTGACCAGGACTTCTTTGCCCGGCCCTTTGCCAGGACTTCTTGCCTAGTGCACCTAGGACTTTTCCTGCACACTCAGTAAACATCTTAGATCACAATAACACCTTAACTTTTGAACCCTTTGCCATTATCAAAACCCAGGTTCGACTTAGGTGCTACCTACACCAACAATTTCTAGCTCCTATGTTTCCTGTTCTCTGACATCTATCACAGTTTTTATAAAATAGATATGCATCATGAAACAAAGTAGGCCAATATAATCCACACTCTAAAACTTTCCTAACAGTTCTTTGTGGTCCAAAATGTCCTCCACAGACTGATGAATGGTAAAATGTAAGAACTGAATGAAACTCATGATCAGGTATGCATCTTCTAATTATTTGATCACTACAAAATTTCGACAAGTAAGGATCATCCCACACATAAAATTTAGCAGCACTCTTAAATTTATTTTTCTGGGCCTTAGTAAATTGTGCAGGAAAAATATTAGCTACTAAATGGTTAACTAGATCTGCATACCATGGTGACTCACCATGTATCACTAGAAGGTGCTCATCTCTGAAATCATCATCAATGGTAGTAGGGTATCCATCTCTCTCTATCCTGCTCAAATGATTTGCAACCAAGTTCTCCTTACCACTCCTATCTCGAATCTCCAAGTCAAACTCTTGATGTAGAAGCATCCATCTAATCAATCTGGGCTTTGTATCTGGCTTCTTCAGAAGATACTTCAAGGCTGCATGATCAGAAAATACAATAACATGAGAACATAGCAAATATGATCTAAATCTATCCAAAGCAAAAACAATACAATGGAGTTCTTTTTCTGTGGTGGTGTAGTTAACCTGAGTAGCATCTAAAGTCTTCAAAGCATAGCAAATGACATGTGGTGCTCCATCCACCCTCTGTGCAAGTACAGCTCCTACAGCAAAATTAGAAGAATCACACATCAACTCAAAAGGTAAATTCCAATCAGGGGGTCTAATAATATGAGATGAAATAAGAGCCTCCCTTAATCTCTGAAAAGCTTCCTTGCATTTTCATCAAAATAAAATTCCACATCTTTTTGCAAAAGTCTAGTCAAAGGGCGAGCAATCTCACTGAAGTATCTAATAAATCTCCTGTAGAATCCTGCATGGCCAAGGAAAGCTCGAACATCCCGTACACATACGGGGTATTATAAAGAAGATATAACACTAACTTTAGCAGGATCTACTTCAATGCATTTCCTAGAGACTATATGCCCTAACACAATCCCATGCTCTACCATAAAATGATATTTTTCAAAATTCAAGACAAGATTAGTTTTAATGCAGCTATGTAAAACTCTAAACAAATTATCCAAACAAGTATCAAATGATGTGCCAAATATAGAAAAATCATTCTTGAAAATTTCCATGCAATGTTCTAATTACTCACCAAAAATACTCACCATACACCGCTGGAAAGTCCCTGGGGTATTGCAAAGGCCGAATGGCATACGTCTATAAGCAAATGTACTGAAAGGACAAGTGAAAGTGGCCTTCTCCTGATCCTCCGGATATATACAAATATGAAAATATCCTGAATATCCATCTAGGAAGCAATAGTGAGACTTCCCTGCCAACCTCTCTAACATCTTAACAATAAAAGACAAGGGATAGTGATCTTTCCTCGTGACTTGGTTCAGCTTCTTGTAATCAATACAAACTCTCCATGAATTCTTCACTCTAGTGGGTACTAACTCATTGCTCTCATTCTCCACCACTATCACTCCTGACTTCTTAGGCACCACATGAATAGGGCTAACCCACTTATTGTCAGAAATAGGGTATATGATGCATGCCTATAAAAGTCTCGTCACATCTTTCTTTACAATATCTAGAATTACTGGATTTAGCCTTCTCTGTGGCTGTCTGACTGGCTTGACATTCTCCTCTAAAAATATCCTGTGCATGCAAATGGCTGGGATAATACCAGGTATGTCAGCTAGTGTCCACCCAATAGCTCTCTTATTCTTCCTCAAAACTTGCAATAATTTATCCTCTTGCTCTGAATCTATGTTCTGGGCAATAATGTCAGGTAAACACTGCTCCTCTCCCAGATAAGCATACTTCAAATGTTCTAGCAATGACTTTAACTCAATCTGTGACTGCTCAGTTGGTATGGGTGATCCCTGGGGCTCAGTGCAATCCCCTACACTCTCACACCTATCCTCTGAAACTCCTAAAATGTCAATCAATATAGGTGATTCCTGGGGCTCAGTGCAATCCCCTACACCTATAGGATCATCTCCAACTGAAAGTGAACCAGAAACAATCTTCAAATCAGCCTCCTCTATAGCAAATGTCTCCTCAACCTCATCTGAGCTAAAATATCCTCCATGAACACCAAGTGAAACTCTATCAACAAATAAATATGCAATAACTAGCTTATCAAAAATATTCATGCTCATGATAGAATGATCCTCTCTAAGGTGCTTCATAGCATCAAAAATACTGAACTGCACCACTGTGTCTCCTATCTCCATTGAAAGTGTGCCTGCATATACATCAATCTTCGTCCTTGCAGTCTTCAAGAATGGTCTCCAAGAATAAGTGGAGATCTATTTGCTTAATAATCCCCCTCCATGTCCATGATATAGAAATCCGCAGGACAAATCAACTCTTTCACCTTCACTAATACATCTTCAATGATTCCAGTTGGGTGAGTCTGACTCCTGTCTACTAGCTGAATAACCACTCTGTAGGCTGCAAAGGTCCAATACTAAGCATCTGAAAAACTGATCTAGGCATCACATTAATAGAGACTCCCAAATCTAACATAGCATCATGAAAAAGAGTCCTCCCAATCTCACAAGACACAGTAAACACTCCTGGATGTTCATATTTCTAAGGAATAGAATGGATAAGGGCTAAGACACTCTTCCCTAAACTGACCAATTCATTCTCTTTCAGCTTCTTCTTGTGCACACAAAATCCATGAGAAATTTTGCATACTTGGGTATTTGCTTGATCATGGTCAACAAAGGCACATTAATTTCCACCTTACTAAATAATTTCACTAGCTCTTGATACTCCTTGGCCTTCTCCTCCTCTACATGCTTTTTAGCTTGAGTCTTACGCTATGGAAAAGGCAAAGGGACGCTCGGTTCCTCCACTTGAGCTGAAATTTTTGGAAATGAATCTTGAGTAGAAATTCCAATCGGTGTAGCTGCTGTAGGTTCATTAATTTTTCTGATTTCTCCTTCATCTTCCACCGAAATCACATGATCAATAGAAGAGGGACTTAGGCTTGAACTACGGTCACAACCAACTAATTTAGAACTCATTTCGGGACTATTTTGAGCTGGAAAATTAGGTGTTGTGAATTTTTCAGAAAAATCAACCCTGGGAGTGTTTAAACTTGAAGCAGCCTTTCCACTCCTCAATGTGATGGCACTAACATTTCCCTTAGGATTAGGAGTAGCTTGAGAAGGTAATTGACTTGATCCTTGAGCTTGCATTTGATCAATCCCACTTGCTAGTTGACCAATATGTCTCTCTATGTTTTGAAGAGTGGAATCATTCTTTTGTTTCCCTTGTTGTTGTTGTAAAATTTGTTGTTGCTGCAAAATTTGTTGCATCATCTCCTCTAGCTTTTGTTGTTGAGCATTAAACCCACTAGAACCTCTATAACCTCCTTGATTAGTAAGGGACTTTGGATGCGCTTGAAATGAAGCATTAGGTTGTTGAAAACCTCGAGTAGGCCGTGAACTTTGAAATTGAGGTTGTTGGGGCTGATTAAATGGTTGAATGGGCTGTTGAAATTGTTGAAAATTATGTTGATAACTAGGTGAATGTTGCTAGAAATTATGGCTCTGAAAATTCTGATTTTGAGGCTGAAATTGTTGGTGTGAGGCCTGAAATTGTTGGGGTTAAAATTGTTGACTTTGAAACTGAAAATTCTGATTGTATGGTTGAAAATCTTGCTGATTATGATGAAACCCTTGCTGATTTTGTTGGAATTGTGGCTGAAAAGACTGAGTTAGTTGCTGAAATTGCTGATTTTGCTGGAATTGTGGCTGGAATTGATGATTCCCTTGCTGAAAATTCTGAAAATTCAGCTGGAAGTGTCGTAGGGGTTCTTGTGAAGGGTTTTGTTGATAGAAAGAATTTTCATACTTCAAGTTAGGGTGATCCCTCCAACCAGGATTGTAGGTAGATGAATATGGGTCATTTCATGATTGAAATTGTCTTCTAGTCAAAGCGGCTAATGATTCATCTTGTTGTAAATTTGGACACAAATCCGAGTTATGCTCTTGACTTGAACAAATACTACACAACCTCATCACTTGATTTGTAGGTGGAAGTATTGGAACATTTAGATTTTGGCTCAAATTATTCAAAGTCATCTGATTCACTAAAGAAGTAAGCTCCACCAAAGAATTCTTGATATCTTTTTGTTCATTTGAAACCATTTGAACTTCATTCACTCCTCTAGTAGAAAGAGCCCTACTTCCAAATTGTTGTGAGTTCTCTGCCATATTTTGAATCATTTCTCTAGCTTGTTTAGGTTTCTTGTTCACTAAAGCTCCTCCAGCTGCAGCATCAATCATGATTCTATCCATCTGAAGTAGACCTTCATAGAAATACTAAATAAGGAGCTGCTCACTAATTTGATGTTGTAACGCCCCAAATTTTCTGCTCTAGCATGGTAATAATGGAACATGTGGCCAAGAATAATATTATAAATTTAGTGGGAAAAGTTCTGAATAAAGAAATGTTAGGCATTATCTTGACACGTAGTGGATGTGTGATAATTATACTTAGGTATTATATTTAATGTTATGCTTAAGTATCCTGCACATGTATGAATGAATAATGATATGCATATGCATGAGTATGAATTAAATAAGTAGTATTCTGTAGGTGGGCTTTGGTTATGCGGGCTTGGAAAAAATAATAAAAGGAAGAGAAAGTAAAAAGAAGAGGAGGTGCCAAGGATTGAACCTTGGACCTCAAAGAAAAGCCAAGCCTTAAGAATGCATGTGTAACCAATTCACCCAGTAGGGGAGTGCTATTAGGAGGAGATGGGAAATCATAGATGAATAGAAGATAAGTGAAGAGACACATGAAAATGAAGAGGCACCATTGAAAGAGGTTGTTACCTTTTCACTCCCTATAAAAGAGCATGGGGAGAGAAATGCCCAAGGCATTTTTGGCCACAAGCCCTCCCCTCTCTTCCCACCAAGCCTCCCCTCTTCTTCCTCTCCCTCACCGAGACCTAGGGTCTCCTTGCATCCCAAAACCGAGCCCCACAAACCGGAAGAAGAAAAGGAGAAGAACAAGAGGAGTACCAAGCCTAGGAGCCCTTTCTTCTCCAAAGTTTAGAACACCTTTTTGAATTTTTTTAGCGCAAGAGGTAAGACTCCCTCACCTGCAACATAATATCCTTGAATGTGTATTTATGATCCCTTATGTTTGCTTATGATGTTGTGTGGAAAAAAATGGAAGAAAAGCCATGTTGTATGTTACGGTCAAGGAAGGTTTTCTCTTTCTTTGTTGTGTTTAAGTTTAGATGATGATTCTACATGCTTATTGCTATTTTCTTATAGCAAATGAATGATGAATACATGATGTTTGAATGCCTTTCATGATGTAAAGGACCTAGAACCTCTCGACCAAGTGGTGGAGATGGGTAGATGCATGTGTATGGACTAGGGTTTGATCTTATGTGAATTTCCCTTGCTTATGTAATGTTTTAGGTCAAGAAAATTATGGAATCTATGCCTTATTAAACCTATGAATTTCGACCAGCATCTAGAATGAGGACTAAAATAGGTCCAAACTACAAATCATGTACCTAAACTAATGTTTAGTGAAGTCTAAACTACCCTTATACTTGTAAATGATCTCTTATGCAATTGTTTCCATGTTACATGAATTTTTATGCTATAATACCCTAACTATGAATTTTGGTCAGCAACTAAATTGAGGGCTAAAATAGGTCCAAACTACAATCATGTGCCTAAACAAATGATTAGTGAAGTTTAGAGTACCCTTGCACTTGTAAATGATCTCTTGTGTGAAGTGTGTGTTGGTGCAAGTTGCATCAAGGTTGTCCTCCTCCAAGTGTTTTAATGTTTGACAATACACTTAAGTCAGTGATACAAAGAACAAGGGAGGGTAAGTTAAGAGAGGAGTAACCAAAGTGAAGAAAAGTCCTAGTTAACCTAGGCACTAAGACCTGGTGAGTGAAACTGGGCACTAAGACCTGGTGAGTGAAGCTGGGCACTAAGTCCTAGCAAGGGTTGGGCACCGAAGACCTGCTCGGAAGGTGGACACTAAGTCCTGGTCGGGGACTGGGCATGAAGACCTGGCCGAGGGTTGGGCACTGAAGACCTGGTTCGGGGAATTGGGTAAGAAGACCTGGCCGAGGGTTGGGCACCGAAGTCCTGGACTTAGGGTTTGGGCACGAAGTCTTGGTCCGAGGGACTGAGTAACTTAGCTGAGCGATGACTAAGGACAGGAATAGAGACGGGTCAGGGTTTGGGCGTCTCGAGGTCCGGAAGTATCGGAAGCTAAGCAAAAGTCCACCCGAAGGACTGGGTGGCAACCGTCTCCTAAAAAGAGTAGGTGAAAGGCGCGTTCTCGGGGGTGGAAACTTGCGCCAGTTCGACCTAGGGTTTCGTGGAGATCCGAAGTCCGAACCAAGTCCTTAAGGCTAATATTATATGTATATGTGCTTGTGTATCTTGCAGGTACCAAGATTGGAAGTCAAAGCAGGCAAAAAAACAAGGGCTGGAGGCTTTAAAGCAGGGCGCCCCCATCAGTGGGGGTGCCCCCATGGATCCAGGGCGCCCCCATTGATGGGGGCGCCCAAGCCAAAGGTGAAAAATGCAGGTTAAGTGAAGCAGGCAGAATAGGCTTCAAGCAGGGCGCCCGGGAGGTCCGGGGCGCCCGGGTTCAAAGTTGTACTTGCTGTTTCGAGTTCGAAATATAGATAAGCCTTCATGAGGGCGCCCGGGAGGTTCGGGGCGCCCTGATCAAAGGTTTGATCAGCTGCGGCGAGGTCGACGCGGGGATAAGGTTTGACCGTGTTTTTAGGGGCGCCCCCAACGTCCAGGGCGCCCTCAGGAGTGCTATAAAAGGGGCTTCGACCCCTCTGCTTCAAACACAACTGCTAAGTGTCATTCTGATCACTCTGACCGACGGCAACGCACTATCACCGGGAGGCTCCAGGAGGAAGTGCGCGGCACTTCGGAGGTCCAGATAGGTCGAGTTTCAGATCTTGTTTGTTCGGTTTGATTTTATTGCTCCGCATTCAATTTATTTATCTTTTGATTGTAATCTTGCAGTGTAAGTCAGGTTTCTCCGCCTTCGGAAAGTCCGGGAAGGAGACCAATAGTGGACGGGCGTTCCCGTGCATAGGCCTTGGATTTACTGACCCTGGGGGGTCGGGAACCAAGTAAAAATCCCGCGTGCAATCTGTGTTGGTTGTTGTTTTCTTCGTTCTGTTTATTTTTCGCTGCACTAACGCTCTGAGTCTAGAACGAAGATTCGAAAGTCTACGATTTTCTTACGAAGGTTTTCACGGTCGATATTCACCCCCCCTCTATCGACGACACCGATCCTACAGTGTGCACTTATTTCAATGTTATGTGAATTTTATGCTATGAAACCCTACCTATGAAGTTTCGGCCAGCATGTATTAAGATAGGAAAAGAAAGCTAAAACCAATGTTTTGCCTTGATTAAGACAAATATGTTACATGAATGATGTGTTGATAAGACTAGCATGATATTTGCTTCACTTGCATGTTTTTAAAGAAAGATCCTACATTGTCATGCTATTTATGTGAATGATTGTGCCATGAAAGTGTGCCTACACTCATGAAAGATTGAATGTCTATAGTACATTCATTATGAAAGAAAGAAAAAGGAAAGAATGCATGTATGTATTTTACTTTAAAGCATGGCTTGTACCGGATCTTGAAAAAGATCTACGGTTCTGGACTACCGAAGCTGTCCCTAGGTTGGAAGATAGTAGGCCTAGTAACCTTAGTAGGTCGAGACTAGCTACCTTGCATCTATTTAGGGATGCGCGCAAAGAAAGAATGGGTACAAGCCGGGGACCCCAATAAAGATGATGTATGCTTATGTTAAAGTATTACTTATTATGTTTTCTAAAGAGCATCCTAATGTTTTTGTAATGAATATGTTTTATGTTTGTATGCATTCATGTACCTTATGTGCCTTATGAGTTTTATACTATACATGAGATGTTATATGTCTTTCAAATATACGTGACATGTGGATTTAGTGAGTAGGAAAGAGCTTACTATGTTTCGTACTTATAGTTGATTGCTTATTTTGCAGATCAACATAGAAATTTCTAAAGGAAGGGAAGCTGCAGGAAGGGCTCGTGGCAATCGAACTTGAAACATGTCCAGTAAGCAAATAATAAAACCAGTCTTTAGCTGCTCCAGTCAAAGAAAATGGAAATGCCCTTAATGTGATGTCCTCTTCAGAAATCCCTTGAGACTTCATAGTGGAGCATGCTACATGGAACTGATGTAAATGTTTGTTAGGGTCCTCTCCTAACTGACCCTGAAACTTGGGCAATAGATGGATAAGGCCTGATCTCAGCTCAAAATCACCAGCTAACTCTGGATAAGTAATGCAAGAATACTGAAAAGCATCATCAGGGGCTGCAAGCTCCTTTATAGTCTTCTGATGTTCTTCCATGGGACTGCTGGAATGAATAGAAATAATTTCAATAGGTTCTGAAACTCTTCCTTGATTTCTCCTAGCTCTGAATGACCTTTCAATCTCTGGATCAAATTCCTCAAGATCACCACCTGCAGTCCTGGTCATAAACCAAACAAAATGACAGCAAATGTATATAGAGAGATAAAGCAAATGAAATAGATCACAAAATATGAAACTAAGCACAAGCTCAAATTAAACAAACTCAACTAGTATATGTTCTCCGACAATGGTGCCAAAAATTTATTGTACCGACAATCGAGTGTCACGATGAGCCTCAAATTTAAATTTATAAATTGAAAACCCTTAGCTCACAAATCTAAGTGTAGTATAGGGGCCTGAAGTCGTATTTTTCCAATGACTAGTTGTGAATACTCTACTCAAGCATGAAATTGTCGTTTGATGTTTTAGGTTTTCAAATAAGAAGGGGGGTTTTTGCGAATAAGAGTGAATAACAGTTTGAAACAGAATTGACTTAGCTAAATCAGAAATTAACTAGGAAATTGCAACAACTAAACTTAACCTATTTGAAACTAAGCAATTCAATATAAAACTGTTAGGTTGAAAATTCAAGAGCTAACTTTAAATGTAGGAAAACATAAGAGCTATAGCTAAATTGCAGAAATGTGAAGTTTGAAACAAAAATTACTAAAGGAATAGGGTTGTGTTGAAAATTGATAACAGAACAGGATTGAACGAAGCTGAGAACTGCCTGATCGGTCAACAGACCGATCAAATGCTTGCCTGAACGGTCAAGCGACCGATCAGATGCTTGCCTGATCGATCGAACAGATCGATCAGATGCTGAAATGCGAACTGATACAAACTGAACAACGAAGGAAATAGAATTAAAAAATGAAATTAACAGTAATTTGACATCAGATCTTTCCCTTCAATCCAAAATCCTTCTTGTCGTCACACAAGAACTAGCTAGAAACCCTCTAGCTTGACAACTGTTGGGATCTTCAGGCGACATAAACACAAAACACAGTGGAAACAAGATCCCACGAGCGATCCATGCGAATGAAAACTCGTACAAAGTATATCTATCTAATAGATTTATCTACTGTTTATACCTTTGGAGTGTGCCCTTACGTTTATCCCGCTCGTCCAAGCGCCGCCGGATCTCTTGCATGTTCAAGTGTCCGTGGCTCTATTCGTATCCACACGAACATGATATCTCTACTTCGGAGAAGAACTACCTTAGTTGTGCTAGCAACTTGAGGTAGTTCACAAAACACCAAGAACCCAAGATGTGAGTTTCGGCCAAGATGGAGAAGAGAAGGAAGAGGGGAAAGAAAATGACAAGTTGTCATCCAAATGACAAGGGAAAAACTCTTTTATACTCATATCATGAGGAGTTTTTGCCTTTTAAACTTCCCTTCATTAAACATTTTAATGTAACTCTCTAACTTTTCATGTAACACTCTAATGGTGAGAAACTCTCCATCTTCCTCTCTTATTAATTCATTAAACATTTTAATGAATTAATATTTCATCCAAATGTGGTTGAGTCTAATCTAAATTAGTTTAACTCAAATTACATCTCAATCCATAATCCAATTGGATTCACATGAGTCTAACTCAATTAATCCAATTCCAATTAAATCTTAGCCGAATCTAGATCGATTAATCTCCGAAGCATCGTGTCCTTAGTGTGTGACCCAATAGGCTCTCGTAACGTTGGCAATGTGTCTAAACCAATTTAGACACAATAGCAATGAGCGGCATCTAGCAATGCATCAATGCTACCCAAGTAACAAGAAAGTCGAGATCCGACTTAATCTCCGTGACTATGGCAATGTATGACCTTGTCCTTCTATCCTTGATATCTAGATTGACAAATGAGGCATAGACCATGTCATCCTCAATCAATCTGGTGTTTCTTGATCCTCGAGTAGACTCACTCAAACAATTGAGCTCAATATCTCATATTGACTCATTCGAGCATGGCCATGCGTTTTAGCAGTCCTACTCGATCAAGGGGCCCACAGATATCACTCCCGTCATATGGGAGGGATAGATCCCATTTACATCACTCACATCCCTCCGCATAATTCATTACATACCCAGTGATCGCATTTATAGTCCACCCTGTTTCGGGTGACGTTTGACGATACCAAAGTACATAACTCCTTATATAGGGAACCGTAGTGACTTCAGGTCTAAGGACTATTCATACCAATAGTCACATGAGAAAGTTTATGACACTCATATGACAATCTATAAAACTTTCTCATGGCAGGTCATTCAGTACACATTCTCCAATATATACCCATGTGTCAACTTGATATCACATATCCATGACTTGTGAGCTCAAGTCATCAGTTGACCTACATGCTAGTCTCCATGTATTAATATTGTCCTTGAATATTAATACTTGACTAGGAATGGTTTAGAGTAGTGTTCTCTACATCATCTCACTATCGATTCAACCAATCAATATAATGTAGATAAGAACCTACTACCGAAGGACATTTTATACTTAGTTATTTGGCACAAATACAAAGTAAGTATAATAACCAAACATGTCTTTATTAATAATAGAATATGATACAAAATGTCCCTAGTCAATCATCATATAATTGGCTCTAGGTCTCCTACTAACAATCTCCCACTAGCACTAGTGTCAATCACTGTAGTATCTAATACCGAGTGACCTGGTATGACTATCATGCTTCTTTTGTGCCAAAGCCTTGGTCAAAGGATCTGCGATGTTAGAATCAGTGTGTACTCTGCATATCCTCACATCTCCTCTATCGATGATCTCTCGAATGAGATGGAAGCGCCATAGTATGTGTTTGGTCCGCTGATGGGAGCGAGGTTCCTTAGCCTGCGCAATAGCCCCATTGTTGTCACAATAGAGGTCTATCGGGTCTGCTATGCTAGGAACTACACTAAGGTCTGTAATGAACTTTCGGATCCAAACAACCTCTTTTACCGCCTCTGACGCGGCAATATACTCGGCCTCTGTTGTAGAATCTGCGACTGTGTCCTGCTTCGAACTCTTCCAGCTCATAGCGCCACCATTCAGGCAAAATACATACCCTGACTGTGATCTATAGTCATTCCTGTCTGTTTGGAAGCTTGCGTCACTGTAACCCTTTACAGCTAGCTCCTCATCGCCTCCAAATATCAAGAAATATTCTTTCATCCTTCGTAAGTACTTAAGAATATTCTTGACAGCTGTCCAGTGACATTCACCTGGATCTGACTGGTACCTGCTCGTCATGCTCAAAGCATACAAAACATCTGGACGAGTACATAACATGACGTACATGATAGACCCTATAGCGGATGCATAAGGGATCTGATCCATACGGTCTCTCTCCTCCTTAGAAGAGGGGCATTGAGTCTTCGAAAGATTCACACCATGTCACATTGGCAGAAATCCCTTCTTGGAATTATGCATGGCAAAACGATTAAGCACCTTGTCAATATATGTACTTTGACTTAAGCCAAGCAATCTCTTAGATCTATCTCTATAGATCTTAATGCCTAGGATATAGGCTGCTTCACCTAAGTCTTTCATTGAGAAGTAATTCCCAAGACACATCTTCACAGACTGTAGTGAAGGGATATCATTCCCAATGAGGAGTATGTCATCTACATACAAGATCAAGAAGATAACTGTGCTCCCACTAACCTTCTTGTAGACACAGGGTTCATCTTCATTCTTGATGAAACCAAACGCTTTGATTGCATCATCGAATCGAAGATTCCAGCTTCGAGAAGCTTGCTTTAGCCCATAAATGGACCTTTGCAACTTACATACCTTTCCAGCATGCTCTGGATCTACAAAACCCTCAGGTTGTGTCATGTACACATCCTCGAGTAGATTCCCATTTAGGAATGCGGTTTTGACATCCATCTGCCAGATCTCGTAATCATGGTAAGCTGCAATAGCAAGCAGGATCCGAATAGACTTAAGCATCGCAACTGGGGAAATGGTTTCATCATAGTCGATACCATGAATCTGCTTGAAACCTTTAGCTACCAATCGCCCTTTGTAGGTATGTATGAGTCCATCCATGTCAGTCTTTCTTCTAAAGACCCACTTACACCCAATGGGTTTAATCCCCTCAGGTGGATCAACCAAAGTCCTTACTTGGTTAGTGTACATGGATTCCATTTCGGACCTCATGGCTTCTAGCCATTTCTCAGAATCTGGGCTCATCACAGCTTCTTGATAAGATGTATGCTCATTCAACTCAATGAGCGTCACATCATCATGGTCAGACAAGAGAAAAGAGTATCTCGCAGGCTGACGACGTATCCTATCAGATCTGCGAGGAGGTTGGTCTACTTGAACAGCCTGTTGTTCCACAACTTATTGTGTAACAACCTCATGATCCACAACATCTTGTGGTGCCTGTTCAATGTCCATTAAGGCCTCAATACTGTCTGCATCTTGAACTTCTTCAAGATGGATTTCACTCCCACTAGTCCTTCTAGAAATAAACTCCTTTTCTAGAAAAACATCATTTCTAGCGACAAACACTTTGCATTGTGTGGGATTGTAAATGTAATATCCCTTTGATTCCTTGGGATATCCTACAAAGTAGCACTTATCAGATTTGGGTCCTAGTTTATCTGAGACTTGATGTCGAACGTAAGCCTCACAACCCCAAATTCTCATAAAAGACATCGTGGGACTGTTCCCAGTCCATATCGTATATGGTGTCTTTATAACAACCTTTGATGGAGCTTGGTTAAGTGTGAAAAGAGCTGTCTCTAGAGCGAAACCCCAGAAGGAAGTAGGTGTTGGGACCGGGTGCATGTTGACATGGATGCGAGTTCGTAATTTCAAAATTAATTATGTGCAGTGGAAGGTTTAGCATAAATAATTTCTCTAAATCATTTAACCACACATCTATGCATGCAAGTTTATCTTGTGTAGACATGATCATATATTTGAAATTTTGTAGAAACATAAACTAATTTACGTATTACCTCGCGTAACTCGAAGGAAGGGAAGAGATCCAACCGCAAGCGTCCCTTGGAAGCTCCTCCTCTATTCGCGTCCACGCCGAGTATCTTCGGGATGACTTCGCAAAGCCACGAGTTTCGTGTTCTCGAGAACTACTAGATTCTCTGAGAATGCGACAAGAAAAACCAAGAGAGAAGTTGGAAGACTAACCACAAAAGGATGGCCGGAATCAAAATTCCGGCGAAGCAAAAGAAGAGGCTTGCGGCAAAAAGGATCCTTGCGGCAAACTCTAATTCCGGCAGCACCTTCTTCCGGCCAAGAGATGGCCGGAGCTTCCTTCTCCGGCAGCAGGTGGTGGTCGACAGGGAAAGGTCGGGGCGGCCGGCTGGTGCTCCTTCTTGGGGCTGGTTGGCGCACGGCAAGAAGGGGAGAAGAGAAGGAGAGAAAGAGAGGGAGAGAGCCTATGCCTTCATCTCTATGATTATTACCCAAGCCTTGCCTTGGGTCCTTTATATAGTGGTCTCTCAACCATCAAGCCTTTCAAATATGGAATAACTTATTCCATCATGCCAAGTTTGATTTTATATCATGGTTAAAATCATATTTTAATTCATGATAAAAATCAATCAAGTCTCTTCTCTCTTATGGAATAAATTTCCTTATCATGGTAAATCAATCCATGATTGATTATATAAAATAAACCAATCCATGGTTCATTTTAATTTCCATGAAAAATAAACCAAACCTTGGTTTATTATATAAAAATTTATATCATCCATAATTTTATAAAACAAACCACACTTGGTTTATTTTATAAATTGAACCAAAAACTTGGTTCTCTCCCTTTGTTGTGGCCGGCCAAGCAAAGAGGATGGAGGCCCTCTTTGGCCGGCTCATCCAAGCCAAGCCCCAATGAATTAAACTTATTTAATTCATCTATTAAGTCTTCAAAAGACTTAGCCATTTTTCGCTTCCGATGCGTCTCTGAAAAATTTAGATTCGACTTATCGTTTGGCTCAACCAAACTTAATCTCTCTTGATTGGAAAATCCAATTTTCAACTCATTTTAAATCCCTCGGATTACTCATAGTGCGTGTGACTAAATAGGCTTTCGATTTATGTTGGCCATCTATAATTAATCAAATATAGAACGATCATGAGTGGCACCTAGTAGTATATCATGATCCCCAATTAATCGAAAGATCAATGGTTGACCTCAGAAACAATTCTGAAACCCTTCAGCAGCTATAATGAATCGTGCCCCATTCCATTCACCATCTTATACCCACTTGGTTCAGGACATGGTCTATGTGTGTCAGTCCCCACTAGGCTGACTACGTCACACCTAGCCCAAGTAACGTTTTCTCGTCCTACGGATTCTAATTACTCTCATGTATTTAAGAGATTCATACTCTGAACATATCATGCTCTAGCCAGAGGCTTCGAGTAACAATCCGATGATAGGCCTCGGGTATACATCTCCTCGCAAGGAGTGGTGAATCCTTTGTAGGTTGTTCAAACATCTTCGGGCACTTCGGCTTATACCCAATCATCTTGGGTCCACACCTCCTTGGAGATGCTTGCTTAAGATGTCAAAGTATAAGTCTCCATGACCAAGATGACTTGAACACCACAAGTCAAAGGAACATCGCACTTAAGCTGCAGTAAGAACTTCACTGACATATCTATATGTAGACTACCATATGAAGTCTTATAGCCAGTCACTCCAATGAACTAGTTCCCTTAACTAGCATTCATGTTTATCTACGGACATCTCAATGTCACCAGCCAGTGAGAATCACCTGATTAGAGAATAACCCATGCTAGTCTTAATAGAATTGATAGTGTCTGTATTTATCAATTCATCGACTAGGGACAATTTCAATACTTCACAATTGCACATGTAGAGATAATCACTAGATGTGAATTTATCACAAATTCTCTCATGCTGTGAATTGTATTACGGACATTCAGTAAATGAGTTTAAAATCTCAATCAAATACACAAACATGTATACTTAAATAGTGAATATTCATTTATTAGAATAAATGATTACAATCATAAGGCGATAGCCTTAGGACACTTCTCTCATATCACTAACAAACTCCCACTTGGCCTAATGCCAATCGCTACGGTACCCAATACCACAGGCTCTAACATGATCCTCAAACTTGCTTTGAGGCAAGACCTTAGTTAAAGGATCCGCTAAATTCCTTTCAGTGGGAATTTTCTCAATTTGTATATCATTCCTACTTATAATCTCTCTGATCAAATGATAGCGGTGAAGCACATGTTTGGATCGCTGATGAGACCTTGGTTCCTTCGCTTGTGCAATATCTCCATTGTTGTCACAGTAAACCGGTATTGCTTCATCAATGGTTGGAACCACACTAAGTTCTGAGGCAAACTTCATGATCCAGACTGCTTCCTTTGCTGCTTCCGAAGCTGCAATATATTCCGCTTCCGTGGTAGAATCTGCTATGGTGTCTTTCTTGGAACTCTTCCAACTTATTGCGCCTCCATTCAAAATAAATACGTATCCGGACTGAGATTTAGAGTCATCCTTATCTGTTTGGAAACTGACATTTGTATACCCACGTATTACCATATCACCTTCTCCATATATTAGGAACACATCCTTAGTGCTTCATAAGTACTTGAGGATTGTCTTGACAGTCGCCCAATGATCCATTCCTGGATCAGACTGGTATCTGTTGCATCGAGAATAATGATAGTCGTAAAACGTTTTCGGTTTATAAAAGAGAATATGCATCGGAAAAATTAAAAACAAAACAACACACGAACACCAAGATTTTACATGGTTCGGAGTCGCGGTCGGCTCCTACTCCAAGGCCCACGGTCGTTGACCGTTTACTGCGGGCAATTCTATATGGGCAAAACAGTTTACAGAAAGATGTTACAAGAGTAGTACAGTAAACTTAAAAAATAGCTCTTCGTTACCGACGTCCGGTGTGGATTGTATTTTGGAGCAGGGTGACGTCGTCGGCGCTTGTATCTCGAGTTGGGAGGTTTCCGGAGGAGAGCGCTGGAGAAGAAGGGCGAAATTACGTTAGAAGAAGTGTTGTTCGAAGCCTTGGGGTTGAGGGGCTTTTCATAGCCTCCCGGGGCGCCCTAAACGTTGGGGGCACCCCCACGTGTCACCCGATCCGAGCAAGTCTCGGTCAGCTCTTATCCCACTCGAATAGGGCTGAGGGATGACTTTGGGGGTGCCCGGGACGCTGGGGGTGCCCTGGTTGACCCTTTCGGCGGGCTTCTCGGCTGGATGAAGTTTATCCTCTTCGTTGGCTTGAGCCCGGGGCGCCTTGAGCACTGGGGGCGCCCGGGAAAATGGGGGCGCCCCGCCCAGCAAGCTTCCGAAGCGAACTCTTGCTTAACTTATTTTGCCTTGACCTTGGGGGCGCTCGGGACACTGGGGGCGCCCTGCTCAGCTGCTGCCTCTCTCATTTGAGGCGTTCTGAGCTGCAGACACTCATTCCTTCGGTCCTGCATTCAAGGTTAGTCCAAAACAACATAGAGCAATCAATTATTAGTTTTATACAGCCTTAGCTATCTTGGTTCTGACTTTGGGTCTCCAAAATGGAGCCCTAGGTCGAAGCAATGCCTACTGTTCCCTCGACGGGGAACGCATCCTCACCTACTCCTCTCAGGAGAATTTACTTGTTGCCTACCGGCTCCTCCGGTTGGATTTTTGCCCAGCAGTCCTTCGCCAGGTGCCTAGCTGTCCTTCGCCAGGTCTTCAGTACCAAGCAGTCCTTCGCCTGGTGCCCAGCAGTCCTTCGCCAGGTCTTCGGTTCCAAGCAGTCCTTTGCCTGGTGCCTAGCAATCCTTCGCTAGGGCTTTGTATCCTGGCATTCCTTCGCCAGGTGCCTAGCAGTCCTTCGCTAGGGCTTTGTATCCTGGCATTCCTTCGCCAGGTGCCTAGCATTCCTTCGCTAGGACTTTGTATCCTGGCATTCCTTCGCCAGGTGCCTAGCAGTCCTTCGCTAGGGCTTTGTATCCTGGCATTCCTTCGCCACGTGCCTAGCAGTCCTTCGCTAGGGCTTTGTATCCTGGCAGTCCTTCGCCAGGTGCCTAGCAGCCCTTCGCTAGGACTTCAACTCCTAGCATCCCTTCGCTAGGTGCCTAGCAGTCCTTCGCTAGGATTTCTTTCTGCACACACAGTGAACATTGTTAGATCACAAATAGTACTTAACTTTGAATCCTTTGCCAATATCAAACAAGGTTCGATATGGTGCTTCCTGCACCAACAATCTCCCCCTTTTTGATTTATGGCAACACAATTCAAAGTTAAGTAAAAAACTTTATAACATTTAAGAACATAAGGTAAACAATGAAATATAATTGTTTATGAACAAAATAAATGTAGAGTTTGAAAAAAAATTCTTTATTTCTCATACTCCCCCTAAAACCTTAAATACTTGTGTTATAAAACACTTAAAACACTTAACTTTGACCTTTCCTCCCCCTTTGACATATATCAAAAAACATACATGGGTGAACAAGGTTTCTAATAGGGAGTTTTACTAAAATAAATTCAAGTCATGGATTTAACAATTTCCCAAAAACATAGTTGTCAAGAAAAACTTTAATTAATGGATTTTATAAATTTTAAAAAAAATGATGTTCAAAGTAATTGATGTTTTGAACATGTATGAAGCTCCCCCTTAACGTGACAACTCTTCTCCTTATATTTTAGGATATTTTAAAAGAAACTTCAAAAACATAAATTTTACTTAGCCAACATTTTGAAAACAACTTTCCTATAAAAAATTTCAACTTTTGCACACATAGAAAAATTTCTTTGGAACATATTTTGTGCATTTAAAACTATTTTGAAAAAAATCTTTAAATGGACAAGTTTTTGCCAAAACAAAGATTTATTTACTAAGAAAACTTTACTTAGAAATATTTGCCCAAAATTTCCAAAGGTTTTTGCTCTGACAAGTTTACTAAGAAAAATTTTACTTAAAAAAAAACATGTACTTGTAATCATTTGAAACATTTAGACATACTTAAAAAATTTTGAAGCGCTAGAAATACTTGAAAGCACTTGAAGTAGTTTGAAATTTTAATAGCACTTAGCACTTAAAAACAATTTGAAGTACTTAGAAATTTTTGCTTTACTTTTTGAAAAGGAGATAAAAGTTTAAATAAAAAAAATTTCTTTCTCTCTTTCTTGCTCTGCCCCTGAAATATATTTTGAAATAAGTTTTAAGGAAAAAGTTTGTGTATCAGAGCCTATGACTTTTGAAAACATAAAAATACTTAGTATAATTCTTGAAAGCATAGCAAAAGCTTAAATTGCACCAACAACACTCCACTTTGAAAGGAAAAAATATTTTGTATTTGTAGGCAAGTCTTTGAGAAAATTCACGCGCATAGAACATTATTGCCTTGAAAAGTATTAGTACTTTTGAAAATATTATATTTTGAAAAATACAAGTACTTTTAAAAGATAGTATGCCTTTTTGAAAATAGAAGTACTTTTGAACATAATATTTTAAGAAAATTTTAATGTTATTTTGAAAACATAATACTTTACTTGACTTGGTTTTTTTCCCAATCTGACACAATCCTAGGAAACCTTGTTAACTACAAGGACATTTCCCTAAGTATCCTAGAAATCTTTCCAAGCTCAAGAGAAAGATTATTTCAAATTAAATAATAATATTTAAAAAAAGATAATATTTGAAAGAAAATTACTTGTGTTTTCAAAAGGATTTGAAAATATATGCATGAAAACATATCGCCTTGAAAAATTCAATAATTCTTTTAATTTGACCTCCCCCTAAACTTGATCCAGTCCTAGAAAGCTTGTTGACCACAAGCGATCTTCCTCTGAGTTTTAAGGTTTGATTTAAATTATAAGAATTATCTAATAACTTCAAAACAAATAATTACAAAAAAAAATATTTCAGAAATTCTTCTTTTGACTCAAACTCCCCCTAAATTTGACTAATCCTAGGAGTCCTTGTAGATCATGAAGTGGGCCTTCCTCTGTGTCTTTAGGGTTTATTAAAATCAAAAGAATAATTTTGAATAACCTTCTGAGTATGATAACTTTTAAGGAGATAAATTTTTGAAAAGACAACTTGAAATGAAGATAATTTTTAAAGCATAAGCCCCGAAGAAAATTTTGAAATGATAATGGTTCTTCAAAGAGATAGTAATATACCAAGGTTTTTGAGCCAATTTTTGAAAACCTTATTTTGAGATGATACTAAATTTTATAGCATAAGGTTTTTGAGAATAAATCTAACTTTTTCGACAAATAAAAAAACTCCCCTTGTATCCGACTCGTCTTGACTTTATCTAAGTGCTTGAAGGGTCTTTAGTATTGACTAGGTTTGACTATTTTGACCATGTTTGACTTAGTTGACTATGTTTGACCAATCAATAACTAAATCAAACAAGCCCTAGATTATATTTAGAATGAGTCTATTATGATATTTAACATGAAATTCAGTATTTTGAAACTGTTAGAGTTGAAAAAGTAGGGTACAGTAAACCGAATTAACTAGAGATAATTTTGAGTAACTTTTGAAAGCACTTTGAGTTTTATTTAGAAGGATAGTGAATTATGCTTTTAGGTCCTAGATGTCTCACCCAGTTCTACGTGATCAAGCATGTTAACCTTATGGGTTTTTGTGAGACAGGTTTTGATAGAAGTAAGGATTTTATTTTGAAAAATTATGATTAGTTTTGAAAAGTTAAATTAATTTTGAAAACCATTTTAATGAATTTTATTTTTATTTTGAAAAAAAATGGTTGAATCTACGATTGATTGAAATTTGTGTTAGATTTGAATTTGACAAGAAGTAAATTGAATTTGAATTTCAAAAATTAGCTTCCAGGTCTTGGCGAGGCACAAGGCCTTCTTTGGCCATAGCCTTATTGGATCATCAACCCTTTCCTTGACAAAGCCTTTTAGTGAAATTTCATTTTCAAAATTACTTGTTGACAAATTCTGGTCTAACTAGTTTGGGTCTTGGATCGGTAGCTTCGGCTAGTGTCACCAGTCTAAACAAACCAAGTAGAGTATACTTGACCTTATTAGAATTGGCTTCCCTAACGTACTATCATCTCACTGCCACCCAATACTATGTTGTTCAAATTTCAATTAATTGATTGAGTCCTTATACTAACCAATTCTAATTCTAAGTATGATAAAATACGTGAGAAAAGTAATCATCTAAGTCACGTCATAATTGTAATGATATTCTGGGTTTTCAGAATTAGCAAAATTGTGAATTAGGCTTTCTAGCATTTTGACCTTATGTTTCAATATTTCATCTTCTTGTTCCAATTTACTAATGTTTGCTTTAACTAATTTATAAGGTTCAATCATATTATTCAAGGTAAATAATGGATTTTCAAATACTGTAAATTTACCTTTAGATTTCTTTTTGGAGCTCTCCCCCTTGATTTTAGACATCTTTCTTCTGCTTGATTGTTTCTTCAGTATTTTGTAGTGGTCGCGAGCCAATCGGACCAGTTTTCTAGGATCTCCTTCTTCGTCGTCAAGTACTGAGTCTATGTTGGACTTAGGTACTGGTTGATGCCTCTTTTGCAGTTCTCTTAGAGTTTTTCCTGCAATGAAAACTATACCTTCCTCGACCATTACAGTATCAGCTTGATTATTTAACCTTAATTCAGAAAAAGATTCAAAATTAGTTACCGATTTTATCTCAGAAAACTCGTTGTCTGACTCTGGATCGATTTCGACGTCGGGTGTCGATTCTGTCATAGCTACTTGTGCTTGAGCCGAGAATGCAAAATGACTTGCCTGATCTTCCTTATCGTCTGATTCATCCGATGATTCGAGCATCACACTGTAACGCCCGCTTTTTTTTTTTCATAAAGCGGCGCTACGTTAACATACTTAAGGCATGTAGACATCATAAGGCAGCGGAATAACTTTAACTTATACATACATGCCCTACTACCATTCCTAACATAATGACATGGAAACTTGGCATATTGACTTCATACTTAAACATCATATCATGTCATATCATGTCATACTTAACATCACATCATAGAGTTTCATAAGTCATTATTCAAGCATATAAGTGACCAAAGTAAAGTTCTAGCATAAACGATAAACATATGATTCCCTGGGCCAAGTCACTACCACACACATGTGTTCTTGCCCGCCTGCTGCTTCCATCATTGTCCCCTTGAATGATCTGCGGTATAAGGAAATAAGACTATAAGCACACAGGCTTAGTAAGACTCATTCCTACTCACAAAAACCATTCATCATCTCATAATGAGCACCTGAAACATTTACATGCTTGGTGCTCTACATAGAACATAACATCTTGAATCACTTATCATATACATAGCATGGCATGAGCATAAACATAAGTGAACATTCCTAACATGGCATAAACGTAAACATCGTAACATTCTAAGCATGGCATACTACGTGACATGAACATAAGCATGATAACATTCTAAACATGGCATACTATATGGCATAAGCATAAACATAATCAACGTTCCTAGCATGGCATAATTCATGGTAAACATGGCATACCACATAGCATAATTCATGGTATAAACATAACATCCTAAACATTCTTGACATGGCATAATACATGGTATAAACATGTCCATAAGGTGTGAAACAACCTGTATGGCCTAAACATAAGCATACTTCCTATCATAGCATATGAACATCTTCATAACATAATCATGACATAGATCATTTATTTTCATGCATCTTTCTTAACATGAAGCGTAAGCATAAAATCTTATTAGCATAGCATAATGCATAACATGAATGAATGCATGAGTGAAATGCATATACATAAGGATGCTTAACTTTTAAAAACATACTTTTAAATGCTTAAACATAATCATCATATCATTGGGGTCCCCGGCTTGTACCACATACATACATCATAAGCGCGCATCCCTAGCAAGTCCGAGGTAGCGAGCCCCGACCTACTAGGGTAAGGACAGCATAGTCGGTAGTCCCCGAACCGAGGCGTTCTTAAGGAGCCCATCCTTGTTGCACAGCTCCGGTAGTGCCAGAACCGTGGACAGCATAGTCGGTAGTCCAGAACCGGGGCGTTCTTAAGGTGCCCATCCCTTGGACCCATACTTCGGTCCGGTACAAGCTCATTCATAAAGTAAAATACTTTACATGCTTCATCATTTATAAGACATTCATGGCATCTTTAACATAGCATAACTTGTTACGGCTCGGCCAGTCTACCGGCCCATTTACCGGTCCTCACGACCGTCGTACCGTTGACCATGCCGTTTAGCATATATATGCCTTAAAGACATAAGCATCATCTTTCATTCATAACATGGCATGCATCTTCTTTCGTAAACATGGCATGCATCATCATTCATAAAACATGGCATTCATTTTCCTACATAAACATGGCATTCATCTTCCTACATAAACGTGACATGCATACCTACACATCATTCCTATTCCTAGTACTTGCATGATCGTAACATAGAAGGTACGCATTGCATTGAACTTGACATGTTTTCATAGATATTTATCCTACTACATAGAGCTTGTATAATCATGATACATAAGGTAACCATTGCATTTCTTGCCTAAGCATGATATCTATCTTAAGCATACATGGTAGGATTTCCATAGCATTCTACCTACCATTCAAATACATGGCATAAAACCTAAGACATACATAATAATCCCTATTAAGCATGACATCCAATCATAAACATAAAACATAAAACATAGTGCTTAAACATTAGGGTTATGGTGAACATGATTTCTACCACATGCTTGATCCTATACATATAAATACTTTATGGTAAGCATGTACCATAATTCTTTGAACCCTAACTCCACCCCAAACCCTAGATACATGGCTTGGCCGAAACCTATAGGTGGAGTTCCATCAATCCCATAAACATGTACAATTGCATAAGGTAAAGGAACAACCATACATCATCTATGAGACCATAGGAAGTCATTGGGGCTCATGATTAGGGTTAACCCTAACCTTTAGTCCACCTTCCTAGGGCTGGCCGAAACTTATAAGGCCATGGGGGCATGGAAAAATTCCATTAAAATCCCCAACCAATCATTAACAATCAATTATATCTTACCATAGGGCACTTGGGGCCCTTACTTGAAATAAATCCTAACTTTTACCCTATTAACCCATCTTGGCCGAAACTCATAGGGTCTCTAGGCCATGTGAAAATTCACATAAATCACCCTCCATCTCCCTTATATCATGATAATACATAAAACATATACTTGAAGTTTAAGACCCAACCCTACCCATGGGTCCTTGAAGTTGGCCGAAACTTATAGGGTCTCTAGGGTACCCCAAAAATTCTCAAAAATTATATTAAATCTCTAAACATCATAAGGGCACATTAGACAACATGATTTTGATTTTTTTTTATCATCATTAAAGACCAAGAACCCATGGGGCCGAAACCTATAAGGTTAGGTTCATGGGTTTCCTTTGGTTTTTCCAACATAAACATCACTTACAAAACTTTCATATCATTTTAATCTTTAAGAAAAGCCATTATACCACAGGTGATGGAGTCTTACTTTGGTTGATCTTGATTATAAACCTTAGATTTGAGAGAAGGATGGAAATCTTGTTGCCTCTTGACCACCCTTAGCCCTTGTACTCTTGTGAAGACCTTAGATCTTGGAGATGAAGCCTTGGTGGAAGTTTTTCCAAGGGAGAACTCCTCCTTGGGGTTTCGGCTAGAATGAGGAGGGAGGAGGGGAGCAAATGCAATTGATGGAAGGAAGAAAGAAACTCCCAAACCCCCCTCTTTATCACCCATTAAGGAGGTAAATGAAGAGTCTCTCCATGACCCTTCATCTTCTTCTAAGCCTTAACCAATCTCCATTTCATTCCCTTATAACATTCCCTTGCTAGATGAGTTGGTTAAAGCATACATGGTTGTACAAGAGGTCCAAGGTTCAATCCTTGGCCCATGCATCTTATTTTTATTTTATTTTTCCTTTTTATTTTCTATTATTTTCCCCAAAATTCCGAAAATTCTCTAAAAATTCTCCCATAATTATGTTAATATTTCTCATTAAAACCCCTTTATATTTATATAAATTTTTACCTAAAATTCTCCAATAATTATGCTACTAAAAAGCCCATATAAGGTCCATTAGTACTTAACTTCTCAATTTAAATAAGAAAATATGGATTTCTAGGCCAAATTTTATATAAATATTTCTAGATCCCTCAGAAAATTATCTAGACATGCTCAATATTTTAAGAAAATATTAAGAGAATTTTCCGGGTCGTTACAATCCCCCATACCTCGTGAAAGTTTGTCCTCGAACTTAGAATAACTCCGGTTACTTGCGCCTCATCTCGTCCTCGCTTCCCAGGTAGCTTCTTCGAACCGTTGACTTTGCCATAGGACCTTGACTAAGGGTACTTCCTTACTCCTCAGCTTCTTGACTTCCCTATCCAAAATCTGGATGGGTCTGCTCTCATAGCTTAGGTCTTCCTGCACCTGCACTGTCTGTGGCTCGATCACTTGGTCCATATTTGGGATACACTTTTTCAGCAGGGACACATGGAATACGTTATAGATAGCTGACATCTCTGGATGCAGCTCTAGCTCATATGCCACTTTACCGACTCTTTTTAGAATCAGGTACGGCCCCATATAGCGTGGACTTAGTTTTCCTTTCTTCCCGAATCTGGTCACCCCCTTCATAGGAGCCACTTTGAGAAACACCAAATCTCCAACATTAAATTCCAGTGGTCTACGCCGGACATCGGCATAACTCTTCTGCCGGCTCTGAGCAGTTTCTATCCGTTGTCGAATATTCTGTATAGCTCGGGTGGCGCTGTCGATAACATCCGTTGTGAGCCCCATTTTCTTCTTTTCACCACTCTCGTACCAACAAATCGGAGACCTACATCTCCTTCCATACAAGGCTTCATAAGGTGTCATTCCAATAGTAGCTTGGTAGCTATTATTGTAAGCGAATTCCGCTAAGCATAGATATCGACACCAACTTCCCTTGAAATCCAGGGCTCAAGCTCTCAACATGTCTTCTAATATTTGATTCACCCGTTCAGTTTGCCCGTCCGTCTGAGGGTGAAAGGCGGTGCTAAATCGCAATTTAGTGCCGAGAGACTTCTGAACGCATTCCCAAAAATGCGAAGTAAAGCGACCATCCCTATCTGAGATGATGGTCTTGGGAACTCCATGAAGCCTAATTACTTCCTTGACATATAATTGGGCCAGTTGCTCAATCGAATAAGTCATCTTGATCGCCAAGAAGTGAGCAGACTTTGTCAGCCTGTCCACAATAACCCAAATTGCATCATATCCATTCGTAGTCCTGGGAAGCCCTGAAATAAAATCCATAGAGATGTCCTCCCATTTCCACTCCGGAATTGCGAGTGGTTGCAGAACTTGTAACGACCCGGAAAATTCTCTTAATATTTTTCTTAAAATATTAAGCATGTTTAAATAATTTTCTAAGGGACCTAGGAATATTAATACGAACATTGGCCTAGGAAATCCATGTTTTCTCATTTAAATTGAGAAAACTAAGTACTAATGGGCCTTATGTGGGCTTTTTAGTACCATGATTATAGGTGGATTTTAGGGAATAATTAGTATAAATATAAATAGGATTTAATTAGGCATATTAACATGATTATGGGTAAGTCTTGGCCAAATTTTTCCTATTTTAATGGAGAAATTAGAGAAATTAGGTACTAATGGGCTTTAAATGGGCTCCAAAAGTGGGTATTATTGGGTAAAAATTTATATAAATATAAAAGAATTTTATTTAGGAATATTGGCATAATTATGGGTGATTTTTGGAGAATTTTCGAAATAAAAGGGGAATTTTCGAAAATAAGAAAAAGGATCAAATAAAATAAAAATAAAATAAAAATAAAGGTGCATAGGCCAAGGATTGAACCTTGGAGCTCTTGACAATAAGGAATGCTTTAACCAACTCACCTAGCAAGGAATTCTTGTGAGGAAAGGAAGTGAATGGTGGTTAAATGGTAGAAGAAGATGAAGGGCCATGGAAAACTCTTCATTCACCACTTTAATGGTTGATTAATAAGGGGGTTTGGGAGTTTCATTCTTCATACCATCAATTGCATTTGCTCCTCTCTTCCTTCTCCATTCTTGCCGAGCACACAAGGAGGAATTCTCCCTTGAGAAAACTCCACAAAAGGTCTCATCCTCCTAGATCTAAGGGCTTCTCAAAGTTTCCAAGGGCTAGGTGTGGTCAAGTCTTCTTCCTTCTTTCCATCCAAGGTCTAAAAATTTAGAAACCTAATGTAAGACTCCCTCACCTGTGGTATAATAGTTACCTATGATTTCCATGATTTTTGGCATGATATATGAGTTAGTTTTCGGATTTAATGTTGAAGGGAAACAAAATCAAGGTTCCTGTGTTCAAGGGTTTTGGCCAGCATGTTTTAAAGGTCTAAAAATATGTTAAAAATCATGATAATGTTATTTAGTGTTCCATTATGATGTTTAGAAGTTAAGTGTAATTTTTGGGAATTTTTTGAGTACTCTAGGACACCCTAGAGTTTCGGCCAACATGAAAGAAGCAAAACCCAGAACCTTAGGTTCAAGGGTTTCGGCCAGCATGTTTTAAAGGTCTAAAAATATGTTAAAAATCATGATAATGTTATTTAGTATTCCCTTATGATGTTTATAAGTTAAGTATAATTTTTGGAAATTTTGGAGTACTCTAGGACACCCTAGAGTTTCGGCCAACATGAAAGAAGCAAAACCCAGAACCTTAGGTTCAAGGGTTTCGGCCAGCTTGTTTTAAAGGTATAAAAATATGTTAAAAATAATGATAATGTTATTTAGTGTTCCCTTATGATGTTTAGATACTAAGTATAATTTTTGGGAATTTTTGGGATACCCTAGAGGCGCCATATGTTTCGGCCAACATGAAAGAAGCAAAACCCAGAACCTTATGTTCAAGGGTTTCGGCCACCATGTTTTAAATGTCTAAAAATATGTTAAAATCATGATAATGTTATTTAATGTTCCCATATTATTTTTAGATACTAAGTATAATTTTTGGGAATTTTTGGGATACCCTAGAGGCCCCATATGTTTCGGCCAACATGAAAGAAGCAAAACCCAGAACCTTAAGTTCAAGGGTTTCGGCCACCAAGATTTAAAGGTCTATAAATATGATAAAAATCTGTATAATGTTATGTAATGTTCTCTTATTATGTGTAGAGGTTAAGTATAGTTTTTGGGAATTTTTGGAGTACCCTAGGATACCCTAGGGTTTCGGCCAACATCAAGAACCCATATGTAGGGTTGAGTTTCAAACCCTAGGTATATGTTGGATGTATTAACATGATTTAAGGGAAATGGATGGTATTTGTGTGAATGTTCACATGGGCTAGAGTGTAACGCCCCGAATTTTCCTCAAGAAAGATAATGTAAGAAGGGGAACATGCCCAAATTTATAAATAAAAGAATACGAAGTACCTTTATGTAAAAGTACTATTATATTCATAAAATATAATAAAATGAGATTTAATATCATTTTGATATTATGAATGAAATGTGTGAATATGAGCATCCCTAGACAGGCATTGGTTATGTGGGCTTAAGGAAAGAAATAAAATAAAAAGGAAAATGAAGCAGAAAGGGGGTGCCAAGGATCGAACCTTGAACCTCATGAAGAACCAAACCTTAAGTATGCCCATGTAACCAATTCACCCAGCAGGGGAGTGCTGAGAAAAGGAGAAGGGAAATGCTAGTTAAGGGGAAATTAGGGGAAGAGACTCATGAAGATGAAGAGTCACCAACGGAGAGACGCATGCCTCTTCGTTCGCTATAAAAGAATAGGAGAAGTGACGAAGGGAGTTTTTTCGGCAAGGAACGAGACTTTTGATTCCCTTCCACCAAAACTTAGGGTTTCCTTCAGAACCCTAAGAACCCAGTTCTTTGAGAAGTCAGGAAAGAAAGAAGGAAGGAGCAGAACGAGAGGAAGAGCTTTCTTCTCCAAAAGCCGAACACTCCTTGGAACTTAAGCGTAAGAAGTAAGTCTCCTCGCCTGTAACATAATCGTTACGAGTGTTCGTAAATGTTCTGTTCGTAGATGTTATCATGATTGTTCGTAAATGTTCTGTTCGTAGATGTTCTTACGATTGTTCGTAATTATTCTGTGTTCATGGAAAAGGTTACAATGTTACTGTGCTTTACGATTCAGGCTACACAGACCGATCAGGGAGTACCTGATCGGTCAGAGGGCATCCTGATCGGTCTCCCAGACCGATCAGGCTACACCCTGATCGGTCACCGAGACCGATCAGGCCATGCCCTGATCGGTCTGGAGACCGATCAGGGGAGCGTACAGAACCTTCTGTGTGCCCATCCATGTATACTCTGATCGATCACAGACCGATCAAACTACACCTTGATCGGTCTGGGGACCGATCAGGTGAGTGTACAGGTCGATGAAACTTTCTGTAGTTGCCCTGATCGATCACCAGACCGATCGGGCTACAGATCAGGTGTAAGTACAAGTTATGAACCACAGAAATGAAGAAAGGTTTCTCATGCTATGTATGTTTTACCTCCATGTTGTATGAATGCTATGCTATATATGTTGTATGCTATGGATTCCTTATGAAAGTAGGAAAAGTCATGTTACGGAATCATGCTTATGAATGAATAAACTTTACCTCCATGTTGTATGAATGCCATACTATATATGTTGTATACTATGCATTCCTTATGAAAGTAGGAAAGATTATGTATGGATTCATGATTATGAATAAATGAAATGTCTGCATTCTTTATGAAAGAAAGAAAGAATATGTGAATACCTATAGTACGTTCAATAAGAAAGAAAGAAAGGAAAGAAAAGAAGAATGACTGAACGTCTATAGAATATTCATCAAGAAAGAAAGAAAAGAATGCATGTAAGTATTTTATTTTAAAGAATGGCAAGTACCGGATCCCGAAAGGGATCCACGGTTCCGGACTACCGCAGCTGTCCCTAGGCTGAACGAGAGTAAGCCTAGCAAGAGGGCCCTGTAGGTCGGGATTAGCTACCTCGCATCCTACTAGGGTATGCGCGCAAATACAAGGGTACAAGCCAGGGATCCCACAAGCAAGAATGTATTTTTAAGTATTATGTATTAAGTTTTCCAAAAGAGCATCCTTATGTCTTGTGCATTCCACTCATGCATTCATTCATATTATGCACTTAAGAATGTCATGTTAAGAAAGTTCAAGTTAAGAAGATTTATATGCTGATGATATGTTCATTTCATGACCATGTTTGTGTCCATGCCATGCTATGCAAGATAAGTATGTATGCCTAAGAAATTCATGCTATGCTATATGTTAATATGTATGAATGTGATACCCTGCATGATATGAGCTATATGAATGATATGCCATGAATGTTATGTTGTATGATTTGCTATGATGTACGGATTTAGCGAGTAGGAAAGAGACTTACTAAGTGTATACTTATAGGATGTTTGCTTATGTTACAGATCAACCCAGATCGTACTAAAAGAAGGGAAGCTGCAGGAGGCTTGGATGTGTGTGATGGTGACTTGGCCGTCGATAGATTATCATGAATAAGAAAGCATGTTATAACTTGACTGGTCACTTAGTCGAATATGTTAAGACACGAATATTAAGAAAGGTTAATGTTTTATATACCTACTATTCCTTGTGTCATGATGTTTCCGCTGCCATGTACTATAAGTTAGACCAAGTAGGAATAGTAAGGATAGGAAGAAGAATATAAGTAACGCACTACTCTGAAAAAAAAAAAAAACACGGGCGTTACATAGAGACCCTATAGGTTTCGGCCAAATACCCTAATCGGGTGGAAAGTTAGGATTTATTCCAAGTAAGGGTCCCAATGGCCCTATAGTAAGATATGGTTAGTGTTTAAGCAATTGATTTGGAGTTTAATGGAATTTCTCCATTTCCCCATGGCCTTGAAGTTTCGGCCAAGAGCAAGATTAAGGAATTGGGTTAAACCTACCAAGAGGCTTGAGTATAAGTTATTAAGATGTATAATAAGGTGAAAGAATTCTATGATAACCAAACCCTTGGTTTATATGCCATGAAATATATGCTAAGTCATAAATGTTTAGACATGTGCCATGATTTATGAATGACATGTAAGTATGCCATGATATATGAATGATATGTATGTATGCCATGTCTTACGAATGATATGTATGTATGCCATGAGTTATGTACGTATGCCATGCTATGTGAATGATGTGTACCTATGCCATGTCTAAGAATGAAAATGATGAATGAAGGTTAAGTATGATGAATGAATGAATATGCTAAACGGCACGGTCGATGGTCGACGGTACGATGGTCATAAGGACCGGTAAATGGGCCGGTAGACGGGCCGAGCCGTAACAAGTTATGTTATGATAAGTATGCCATGAATGACTTATGAATGATGAAGCATGCAAAGTATTTTATTTTATTTTATTTTATGGGCTTGTACCGGACCTAAGTAAGGTCCACGGTTCTGGACTACCGATGATGCTGTCCTTACGGTTCGGGACTACCGATGATGTTGTCCTTACCCTAGTAGGTCGAGATTAGCTACCTCGTATTTACATAGGGATGCGCGCATATGATGAATGAATGTGGTACAAGCCAGGGCCCAATGATGTTATGATGATGATTTAAAAGCATGTTTTAAAGATTAAGCATCTTTATATATATATATGCACAGTTGCTACATGCATCCATTCATGTTATGCATTATGTTATGAAAAGTATGTTTATGAAAAGTATGTTCATGAAAAGGATGTTTATGCCATGATTTATTTATGTTTATGTCATGATTTTTATGCCATGATTTATTTATGTTTATGCCATGATTTTTATGCCATGATTTATCTATGTTAATGTCATGATTTTATGCCATGATTTTACTTATGTTCATGTTAGTTTAGGATGCCATGATTTTATGCTAGTTTAGAATGCCATGCTTTGATTATGTTATGCTAAGTTAGGATGTCATGCTTCTATTTATGTTCATGTTAGTTTAGGATGCCATGATTTAATTATGCTTATGTTATGTTAGAATGCCATTATTTTATTTATGCTCATGCTAGTATAGGATGCCATGATTTTAATTAGGTTATGCCATGATTTTAGGTCCATGCCAAGTATTATGCCATGCTATGAATGTTTACGATGTTTATGGATTGTGTTTATGCCATGCTATGAATATTTATGATGTTTATGTTTATGTCATGCTATGAATGTTTACGATGTTTATGTTTATGTCAAGTATGATGCCATACATGAATGTGTATGGTTATGTTTATGTCATGCTATGAATATGATGAAGCCATGTCCATGACATGTCGAATGAATGCTAAGTGATGATAAGGATGACGATCTAAGTAAAGCATTAAGTATGCTAATGTTTCATATGCTTATGATTAAGTGACGGATGGTTTTAGTGGGTAGGAAAGAGTCTTACTAAGCCTGTGTGCTTATAGTCTTATTTTCTTATACCGCAGATCACGCAAGGGGATAATAAGGAAGCAGCAGGAGGGCATTGCAGAATGTGTGTGATAGTGACTTGGCCAAGAGGTCATATGTTTGTTTGTCTTATGATAGAACTCTACCTTTACTACTAAGTACTTGAATATGACTCTATGACATGATGCTAATGTATGACATGATGCTAAGTATGATATGATGCTAAAATATGGCATGATGCTAAGTATGATATGATGCTAGGTATAAAGTTAATGTGCCAAGTTTCCATGTTATGATGGTAGGAATGGTAGTAAGTGCATGTAGGTGTAAGTTTAAAGTTTTCCGCTACATTATGATGTCTACATGCCTAAGTATGTAAACGTAACGCCGCTTTATGATGGTCTATAAAAAAAAAAAAAGCGGGCGTTACAGAACTCCCCCGGGTCGCTGATGTTCTGCTTTCACTTGCTGGCAAGTCATGAAAGTACTAATATACTGAGCCACATCCCTCTTCATACCGGACCACCAGAACCTCTCCTTCAGATCTTGATACATCTTGGTGGATCCTGGATGCATCGAATAAGGGGTTTCGTGAGCTTCCGTCAGTATTTTCCTTCGAAGCTCCGGATCATTAGGGATACATAGACGATCCCTAAGGTATAATACCCCCCTTTGGCGATATGAAAACCCTCGCCCTTTCCTTCTCAGATCTCCTCTTTTATTTTCTGGAGACTGAGATCACCATTTTGTTTTTCCAATATGTCCTCACATAGTGCTATCATTTCCTTTATGTAATTTGACACCATTGTGTGATATGATAGGTCACGCATTGTTAATATCCGGTTCATAAACATAAGATTGAACCACACTCTCGACAAATTGTATTACGACTACCTAGACCTTATTGGTTCACAAAACCAACAGAACATAATGAAATAAAGGGCTGCCATCAGGCCCATAACAAAGTACATCATGGCAGTCACTACCACTCCCTCGTTCATCCCTCCCTGGCCTACCTCAGGATCTTCTACTGTCTCCATCGGATCCTCTTCCTCTATCTCGGGAACCTCCTCAGCCACTTCAGGATCTTCCCCAAACATCCCGGGGTCTTCCTCAAACATCTCGAGCATCTCGGGGTCTTCTTCAAACACCTCGAGATCGTCCTCGCTCATCGGGTCTTCCTCAAACATCTCGAGCATCTCGGGGTCCTCCTCATACATCTCGGGGTCCTCCTCGAATGGCTCGGGGTCCTCCGCGTACATCTCAGGATCCTCTTCTAACGGCTCCCCCTCCGAGTCCCCCAGATCCTCCGGAAACTCATGGCGGAGAAGCTGCTTACACAATTCCGTATATGAGATACGGCATCCGTGCTGGCCCCAGATCTGATGAGCAACCTCTCTCGCCCGATTGGGCAATGAACGAAGCAGAGCCCCGATCCTATGATCATCCATGACTGGAAACCCTTCCTGTTCCAGTTTTCAGAATAGCCGATCCAAAAACCCCATGTTGCCTTGAACTCCACGGGTCCAACTGTACTCAACTGCCTCTATCCGCTCCATCAGCTCGCGGCACCTCTCAGTGTAGTTCTCATGCCACATCTGGAATTGAAAAAATATGACATAGTTAGTACTAAACCGACCAAGCCAGTACACAACCATTTCCTTTTCAATGCGCAAATATGTACAGAGAAAAACACACACACGATCGATTTAGTCTACCCTAGTGATTAAAATATGTAACTACATTTCCTACCCTTATGTCAGTCCTAATTATTTGATTTCATAAAAGAAGATAAAGTATCATTCATCGTTACACATCCTAAAGTACTTTTCATCCTAAACATCGTTCATACTTACATATTTCAAAATCATAAAACATCTTACTACTATAAGATATGTAAAGAGGTACTTACTTGGAAGCGGCAGGAAGAGGGCTTTGATGTGTGTGTAGTGAGATGGTTACCGCTCTGATACCAACCTGTAACGCCCGCTTTTTTTTTTATAAAGCGGCGCTACGTTAACATACTTAAGGCATGTAGACATCATAAGGCAGCGGAATAATTTTAACTTATACATACATGCCCTACTACCATTCCTAACATAATGACATGGAAACTCGGCATATTGACTTCATACTTAAACATCATATCATGTCATATCATGTCATACTTAACATCACATCATAGAGTTCCATAAGTCATTATTCAAGCATATAAGTGACCAAAGTAAAGTTCTAGCATAAACGATAAACATATGATTCCCTGGGCCAAGTCACTAGCACACACATGTGTTCTTGCCCTCCTGCTGCTTCCATCATTGTCCCCTTGAATGATCTGCGATATAAGGAAATAAGACTATAAGCACACAGGCTTAGTAAGACTCATTCCTACTCACAAAAACCATTCATCATCTCATAATGAGCACCTGAAACATTTACATGCTTGGTGCTCTACTTAGAACATAACATCTTGAATCACTTATCATATACATAGCATGGCATGAACATAAACATAAGTGAACATTCCTAACATGGCATGAGACATGGCATAAACGTAAACATCGTAACATTCTAAGCATGGCATACTACGTGACATGAACATAAGCATGATAACATTCTAAACATGGCATACTATATGGCATAAGCATAAACATAATCAACGTTCCTAGCATGGCATAATTCATGGTAAACATGGCATACCACATAGCATAATTCATGGTATAAACATAACATCCTAAACATTCTTGACATGACATAATACATGGTATAAACATGTCCATAAGGTGTGAAACAACCTGTATGGCCTAAACATAAGCATACTTCCTATCATAGCATATGAACATCTTCTTAACATAATCATGACATAGATCATTTATTTTCATGCATCTTTCTTAACATGAAGCGTAAGCATAAAATCTTATTAGCATAGCATAATGCATAACATGAATGAATGCATGAGTGAAATGCATATACATAAGGATGCTTAACTTTTAAAAACATAGTTTTAAATGCTTAAACATAATCATCATATCATTGGGGTCCCCGGCTTGTACCACATACATACATCATAACTGCGCATCCCTACCAAGTCCGAGGTAGCGAGCCCTGACCTACTAGGGTAAGGACAGCATAGTCGGTAGTCCCCGAACCGAGGCGTTCTTAAGGAGCCCATCCCTGTTGCACAACTCCGGTAGTGCCAGAACCGTGGACAGTATAGTCGGTAGTCCAGAACCGGGGCGTTCTTAAGGTGCCCATCCCTTGGACCCATACTTCGGTCCGGTACAAGCCCATTCATAAAGTAAAATACTTTACATGCTTCCTCATTTATAAGACATTCATGGCATCTTTAACATAGCATAACTTGTTACGGCTCGGCCCGTCTACCGGCCCATTTACCGGTCCTCACGACCGTCGTACCGTCGACCGTGCCGTTTAGCATATTTATGCCTTAAAGACATAAGCATCATCTTTCATTCATAACATGGCATGCATCTTCTTTCGTAAACATGGCATGCATCATCATTCATAAAACATGGCATTCATCTTCCTACATAAACATGGCATTCATTTTCCTACATAAACATGGCATTCATCTTCATACATAAACGTGGCATGCATACCTACACATCATTCCTATTCCTAGTACTTGCATGATCATAACATAGAAGGTACGCATTGCATTGAACTTGACATGTTTTCATAGATATTTATCCTACTACATAGAGCTTGTATAATCATGATACATAAGGTAACCATTGCATTTCTTGCCTAAGCATGATATCTATCTTAAGCATACATGGTAGGATTTCCATAGCATTCTACCTACCATTCAAATACATGGCATAAAACCTAATACATACATAATAATCCCTATTAAGCATGGCATCCAATCATAAACATAAAACATAATACATAGTGCTTAAACATTAGGGTTATGGTGAACATGATTTCTACCACATGCTTGATCCTATACATATAAATACTTTATGGTAAGCATGTACCATAATTCTTTGAACCCTAACTCCACCCCAAACCCTAGATACATGGCTTGGCCGAAACCTATAGGTGGAGTTCCATCAATCCCATAAACATGTACAATAGCATAAGGTAAAGGAACAACCATACATCATCTATGAGACCATAGGAAGTCATTGGGGCTCATGATTAGGGTTAACCCTAACCTTTAGTCCACCTTCCTAGGGCTGGCCGAAACTTATAAGGCCATGGGGGCATGGAAAAATTCCATTAAAATCCCCAACCAATCATTAACCATCAATTATATCTTACCATAGGGCACTTGGGGCCCTTACTTGAAATAAATCCTAACTTTTACCCTATTAACCCATCTTGGCCGAAACTCATAGGGTCTCTAGGCCATGTGAAAATTCACATAAATCACCCTCCATCTACCTTATATCATGTTAATACATAAAACATATACTTGAAGTTTAAGACCCAACCCTACCCATGGGTCCTTGAAGTTGGCCGAAACTTATAGGTTCTCTAGGGTACCCCAAAAATTCTCAAAAATTATATTAAATCTCTAAACATCATAAGGGCACATTAGACAACATGATTTTGATTTTTTTTTATCATCATTATAGACCAAGAACCCATGGGGCCGAAACCTATAAGGTTAGGTTCATGGGTTTCCTTTGGTTTTTCCAACATAAACATCACTTACAAAACTTTCATATCATTTTAATCTTTAAGAAAAGCCATTATACCACAGGTGAGGGAGTCTTACTTTGGTTGATCTTGATTATAAACCTTAGATTTGAGAGAAGGATGGAAATCTTGTTGCCTCTTGACCACCCTTAGCCCTTGTACTCTTGTGAAGACCTTAGATCTTGGAGATGAAGCCTTGGTCGAAGTTTTTCCAAGGGAGAACTCCTCCTTGGGGTTTTGGCTAGAATGAGGAGGGAGGAGGGGAGCAAATGCAATTGATGGAAGGAAGAAAGAAACTCCCAAACCCCCCTCTTTATCACCCATTAAGGAGGTAAATGAAGAGTCTCTCCATGACCCTTCATCTTCTTCTAAGCCTTAACCAATCTCCATTTCATTCCCTTATAACATTCCCTTGCTAGATGAGTTGGTTAAAGCATACATGGTTGTACAAGAGGTCCAAGGTTCAATCCTTGGCCCATGCATCTTATTTTTATTTTATTTTTCCTTTTTATTTTCTATTATTTTCCCTAAAATTCCGAAAATTCTCTAAAAATTCCCCCATAATTATGTTAATATTTCTCATTAAAACCCCTTTATATTTATATAAATTTCTACCTAAAATTCTCCAATAATTATGCTACTAAAAAGCCCATATAAGGCCCATTAGTACTTAACTTCTCAATTCAAATGAGAAAATATGGATTTCTAGGCCAAATTTTATATAAATATTTCTAGGTCCCTCAGAAAATTATCTAGACATGCTCAATATTTTAAGAAAATATTAAGAGAATTTTCCGGGTCGTTACACACACCTTCAAAGATCTCAATATCGGAGCTCTCTTCGTGTAGGTTGATTAGCTTCTCCCACATCTCTTTAGCACAATTGAAGGGGTCCGATCTGCTTCAATTCTTCATTAGTTAGGCCACATTGTAGGATTGCAGTCGCCTTTGCATCTGCCTCAATCTTCCTCAGAGTTGGTTCATCCAGTTTATCCCAGGCGATCGACTTTCCATCTTCTGTAGGTACTGAAAACCCTGTTTGGATTATCATCCATAAATCTAGATGGGTCTTTAGGTGGGATTCCATTAGACCCTTCCAGGTTCTGAAGTTCTCGCCACAGAATAGGGGTGGACGGACACTATTCCACTCTTAGTTGACCATTTAGTTTATACCTTGTACACAAAAGAAACACCAAAAATGTACCAAGACTTGGTCTTCGATTAGTAGTGCAGGAGAAGGGGAAAAATAGCCCAAAATAAATGTTGCATGAATTTTGAGGTGAAATAATAATAAAATAATAAAAACAATTTATGACAAATTTTTGAAAATGTTGATTTTGTCAATTCTGAAAAGAAATAAGAATTCAACGTTTGAAAATTTTGCTCGAATTAAGGTAACACGAATTTCAAGAAAAATATTAAATTAATAATTAAAAAAAATTTATCACAAATTTTCAAAAATTGATCGTTTTATCAATTCTAATGAATGGTGAAAAAAATAAGAATTTAAAATTGAAAAAAGCGTAAGAATATTTTAAATACACCTACAGATATTCTTTATGTGAAATAAAGGTCGAGTGGTGTTGCATCAACCTCGATTAACGAGAAAGATTAAAAGAGATAAAATAATTACGAAAATCCGAAAAACTCTCAAATTGGTGGTTGCACCAAATTTGAGCTTACCCGCTCTGATACCACTTGTTGGATCGAGAATAATGATAGAGGGGGGGTGAATATTGTAAAACATTTTCGGTTTGTAAAAGAGAATATGCAGCAGAAAAATTAAAAACAAAACAATACACGAACACCAGATTTTACTTGGTTCGGAGTCGCAGTCGACTCCTACTCCAAGGCCCACGGTCGTTGACCGTTTAATGCGGGCAATTATATATGCACAAAATAGTTTACAAAAAGATGTTACAAGACTAGTACAGTATACATAAAAAATAGCTCTTCGTTACCGACGTCCGGTGTGGATTGTATTTTGGAGCAGGGGGACGTCGTCGACCCTTGTATCTCAAGATGGGAGGTTTCCGGAGCAGAGCGCTGGAGCAGAAGAGCGAAATTGCGTTAGAAGAAGTGTTGTTCGAGGCCTTGGGGTCGAGGGGCTTTTTATTGCCTCCCAGGGCGCCCTGAACGTTGGGGGCACCTCCCCCCCCCCCCCCCCCCCCACGTGTCACCCGATCCGAGAAGTCTCGTCAGCTCTTATCCCACTCGAATAGGGCTGAGGGTTGACTGTGGGGGCACCCTGGTTGACCCTTTCGGCGGGCTTCTCGACTGGATGAAGTTTATCCTCTTCGTTGGCTTGAGCCAGGGGCGCCCTGAGCATTGGGGGCGCCCGGGAGCATGGGGGCGCCCCGCCCAGCAAGCTTCCGAAGCGAACTCTTGCTTAACTTGTTTTGCCTTGACCTTGGGGGCGCCCTGCTCAGCTGCTGCCTCTCTCCTTTGAGGCGTTCTGAGCTGCAGACACTCATTCCTTCGGTCCTGCATCCAGGGTTAGTCCAAAACAACATAGAGCAATCAATTATTAGTTTTATACAGCCTTAACTGTCTTGGTTCTGACTTTGGGTCTCCAAAATGGAGCCCTAGGTCGAATCAACCCCTACTGTTCCCTCGACGGGGAACGCGTCCTCACCTACTCCTCTCAGGAGAATTTACCTGTTGCCAACCGGCTCCTCCGGTTGGATTTTTGCCCAGCAGTCCTTCGCCAGGTGCCCAGCTGTCCTTCGCCAGGTCTTTAGTACCAAGCAGTCCTTCGCCTGGTGCCCAGCAATCATTCGCTAGGTCTTCGGTTCCAAGCAGTCCTTCGCCTGGTGCCTAGCAGTCCTTCGCTAGGGCTTTGTATCCTGGCATTCCTTCGCCAGGTGCCTAGCAGTCCTTCGCTAGGGCTTTGTATCCTGGCATTCCTTCGCCAGGTGCCTAGCATTCCTTCGCTAGGTCTTTGTATCCTGGCATTCCTTCGCCAGGTGCCTAGCAGTCCTTCGCTAGGGCTTTGTATCCTGGCAGTTCTTCGCCAGGTGCCTAGCAGCCCTTCGCTAGGACTTCAACTCCTAGCAGCCCTTCGCTAGGTGCCTAGCAGTCCTTCGCTAGGACTTCTTTCTGCACACTCAGTGAGCATTGTTAGATGACAAATAGTACTTAACTTTAAATCCTTTGCCAATATCAAAACAAGGTTCGATATGGTGCTTCCTGCACCAACAGTATCTGCTTGTGACGCTCAGAGCATACGATACATCGGGCCTAGTACATAACATAGCATACATGATAGATCCTATCGCGGATGCACAAGGAATCTTATTCATGCAAATCCTCTCGTCTTCTGTGCGCGGACACATAGACTTCGAAAGGTTGATCCCATGCCTGATGGGAAGGTATCCTTTCTTGGATTCCGACATGCTAAACCTTTCTAGCACTCGGTCTATATATGTAGACTGCGAAAGACCAAGCAACCGTTTTGATCTATCTCTATAGATTTAATCCCAAGGATATAGGTTGCTTCTACCAAGTCTTTCATGGAGAAAGTTTTGGACAACCAATTTTTAACTGACTGTAAGATTGATATATCGTTTCCTATAAGTAATATGTCATCGACATATAATACTAGGAATACGACTGCACTCCCACTAACCTTCTTGTACACACAAGGTTCGTCAGGATTTTGTGAGAAATAAAACTCTTTGATTGTCTCATCAAAACAGATGTTCCAACTCCTGGATGCTTGCTTTAGTCAATATATGGATCGTCGAAGCTTGCATACTTTGGTTTCATTAACCGATGTGAAACCTTCAGGTTGTATCATGTATACATCCTCAAGCAGGTTTCCATTAAGGAAAGCTGTTTTCACATCCATTTGCCATATCTCATAATCATAATGAGCTGCTATGGCTAGGAGCATCCGAATGGATTTAAGCATAGCTACTGGCGAATAGGTTTCGTCATAATCAATTCCTTATTTCTGACAATATCCTTTTGCCACTAATCTAGCCTTAAAGGTAACAACATTACCTTCCATGTCGGTTTTCTTCTTGAAAACCCACTTGCACCCTATGGGCTTAATCCCTTTAGGTGGGTTAACCAAGTCCCATACTTGATTTTTGTACATGGAATTCATTTCCGACTTCATGGCTTCAAGTCATTTATCCCTTTCTGAATTTTTCAGAACATCTTCATAACTGATAGGTTTGTCATCGTTAATGAGTAACACGTCGTTCGATTCACTTATGAGAAATCCGTATCTCTCTGGAATATTGCGTGTCCTATCAGACCTACGAAGAAGTGGTGTTGTTTTAGGTTCAACTGATAGCGCATCATTATGAGTTATTGGTTGTGGGTCTAGACTAGGTGCCTCTGTAATGTCTATTGGAGTTTCTTGAACTTCTTCAAGTTCAATGCTACTCCCACTGTTTTCTTGTAAAAGAAATTCTTTTTCTAGAAATACAGCACGCCTTGAAACAAACACCTTTTGTTCCAAAGGATGATAGAATTGGTAACCTTTCGTTTCCTTAAGGTATACAATAAATAGACATTTATTAGACTTTGCATCCAATTTGTCTGATACAGTCCGCTTTACATAAGCAGGACAACCCCATATCTTTAGGTGAGATAAATGAGGTTTCTTACTATTCCACGTCTCATATGGAGTAGTAGAGACTACCTTGGTCGGGACTCTATTTAGTAAGTAAACAGCTGTCTTAAGAGCATAGCCCCAAAAGGATTTTGGAAGAGTTGCATGATTCATCATAGATCTAACCATGTCTATCAAGGTTCGGTTACGCCTCTCAGATACACCATTAAGCTGTGGTGTATATGGCGGAGTCCATTGAGACAATATCCCATTGTCCCTGAGATAATCTTGAAACTCTTGACTTAAGTATTCACCACCCCGATCGGATCGAAGTATCTTAATACTTTTGCCAAGCTGTTTCTCTACTTCACTTCTGAACTCTTTGAATTTCTCAAAAGCTTCATATTTGTGTTTCATTAAGAACACATACCCGAATCGTGAGTGATCATCGATAAAGGTAATGAAGTAGCTATAGCCTCCTTGTGCAAGAGTTGACATTGGTCCACATACATCAGTATGTATTAGACCAAGCAATTCTCCCACTAGTTTACTTTTTCCAGAAAAGGGTAATTTGGTCATCTTGCCTTTTAAGCATGATTCGCATGTATCAAATGAACCGGATTCAAATGATTCCAGAATTCCACATCGGTGTAATTTGGTCATGCGTTTCTTACTTACATGGCCAAGACGACAATTCCACATATAGGAGTCTATTTGATTATCAATTCGAGCACGTTTGTTGCTAACTTCGATATTGAAAACGTCACCAGATAAATCTAACGTGTAGATACCATCACATAAAGTTTCGGTCCGATAAAGAACACCATTTAAAGTTATGTAATAGCAATTGTTACTAAATAACAATGTTCTTTATTAACGAAGGAACAAAATAACAATTATCCAATTCTAAGACAAGTCCAATAGGGAGCTTTAGCAAATATGTTCCGATGGCAATAGCAGCAATCTTTGCTCCATTTCCAACTCGCAAATTCGCTTCTCCCTTGACGAGTCTTCTTCTATTCCTTAGCCCCAGTATGTCATTACATATATGTGAGCTACACCCAGTATCAAGTACCCAGGTGTCCAAGGAAATAGAGTGACATTCAATAATGAAGATACCTGAAGAGGATGGGGCATCAGATGCCTTCTTCTTCAAGGACTCAAGATAAACCTTACAGTTTCTTCGCCAGTGGCCCTCCTTGCCGCAATGATGGCAAGTGCCTTTTGGTGCCTTTCCAATCCTTTTGGCCTTTTTCTTCCTTCCCTTATTTTGTTCTTTGGGCTTCCTCTTAGAGCCTTTCTTTGAGGAACCAACTAACAGTACCGTCTTCTGATCCTGCTTTACAGAAGGCTCTACAGTCTTCAGCAGGTTAAGCAACTCAGGAATGGTAGTCTCCAGTTTGTTCATCCGATAGTTCATCACAAACTGTGAGTAACTCTTGGCCAAACAATGCAGAATTAAGTCAATACTTAGTTCATGATCCATTACATATCCGAGTGTGCCTAGTCGCTCAATGTACCCCAACATCTTCAACACAAACTGTGAAACAGAAGTGCCTTCTTGCATCTTAGAGGTAAAGAGTGTTAGTGATATGAGAGAAGTGTTCTAAGGCAATCGCCTTATGATTGTAAACATTTATTTTAATAAATGATAATTCACTATTTGAGTATACATGTTTGTATTTGATTAGGATCTTAAACTCATATACTGAATGTCCGCCATACAATTCACAGCATAAGAGAATTTGTGATGGGATCACAACTAGTGATTATCTCTAAATGTGCAAATGTGAATTGTTGGAAATATCCCTAGTCGATGAATTGATAAATACGGACATTATCAATTCTGTTGAGACTAGCATGGGTTATTCTCTATTCAGCTGATTCTCACTGGCTGGTGACATTGGGATGTCCGGAGATAAACATGGATGCTAGTTAAGGGAACTAGTTCATTGGAGTGACTAGCTGTAAGACTTCATATGGGAATCTACATGTAGATATATATGTCAATGAAGATCTTACTGCGGCTTAAGTGCGATGTTCCTTTGACTTGCGGTGTTCAAGTCATCTTGGTCATGGAGACTTATACTTTGACATCTTAAGCAAGCATCTCCAAGGAGGTGTGGACCCAGGATGATCGGGTATAAGCCGAAGTGCCCGAAGATGTTTGAACAGCCTACAAAGGATTCACCACTCCTTGCGAGGAAATGTATACCCAGGCCTATCGTCGGATTGTTACTCAAAGCCTCTGGCCAGAGCATATCATGTTAAGAGTGCGAGTCTCTTAAATACATGAGAGTAATTAGAAATCCAAAGGACGAGAAAGACACTACTTGGGCTAGGTGTGACATAGTCAGCCTAGTGGGGACTGACACCATTGACCGTGTCCTGAACCAAGTGGGTATAAGGTGGTGAAGGGAATGGGGCACGATTCATTAGAGCTGCTGAAGGGTTTCAGAATAATTTCTTCTGAGGTCAAACCGTTGATCTTTCGATTAATTGGGGATCATGATGTACTACTGGGTGCCACTCATGATCGTTCTATAATTAGTTAAATTATAGATGGCCAACATAAATCGAAAGCCTATTTAGTCACACGCACTACGAGTAATCTGAGGGATTTAAAACGAGTTGAAAATTGGATTTTCCGATCAAGAGAAATAAGTCAAATCTGAGTTAGTCAGAGGCGCAATGGAAGCTAAAATGGCTAAGTCTTTTGAAGGTTTTTTTGGGCGAATTAAATGAGTTTAATTCGCGGCGGTTCGGGTTGGTTTGGCCGGCCAAAGAGGGTGTCAAAACCCCCTTTGGTGGCCGGCCACAAGAAGAGGAGAAAACCAATTAATTTTGGTTTAATTAATAAAATAAATCTAGTGCGATTTATTTTGTAAATTATGGATAAATAAATTTGTATAGAGAAATTTATATAAATAAAATTTGTAGAAATTTATTCTTTTATGGAAGATTAAAATAATCCATGAATTGGTTTATTTTAATTTTATAAAATCAATTATGAATTGATTTTTCCATAATAAGAAAGTTTATAAATTTCTTATAAAAATTTATTCCATAATTTAAAGAGAAGAAGAATTAGTTTTATTATAAATTAGTTTATAATAAAGACTCGGTTTAAACGGAATAATTAATAAGAAAATTTATAAGATAAATTTCTTATAACTAATTCCGTTAATTCCGTTAATTCGGTTTAGAGGGAGACTTAGCAAAGGAGTTGCTACTATATAAAGGAACAAAAGGCTAGCCCTTATTCCGAACTAATCAAGAGATTAATTATTCTCTCCCTCTCTCTCTTAATCTCTTCTCTCTTCTCTTCTTCCCTCTCTTGCCTAGGGCCGGCGCCCACCCTAGAGGATTAGGGCCGGCGCACAAAGGACTCCTTGGAGGAGGCCGTGAGCTTCAAGAAGAAGAAGGAGAACCCGAATCCGTGAGCTTCAAGAAGAAGGAGAACCCCAATACGAAGAAGAAGAAGCGGATAGCGACTCCTCTCTTCTCGGAATTCGATTCCGTTACTTCGTTGGTTAGTTTCCTATCTTTCCTCTCTTGTTCATCTAGTTGTGCCTTCCGAGAATCTAGTAGTTCTCGTCGGCACAAAACTCGTGACTTTGCGAAGTCATCCCGAAGAGAACTCGGCGTGGACGCGAATAGAGGCGGAGCTTCCAAGGGACGCTACGGTTGGATCTCGTCCCTTACTTCGAGTTACGAGAGGTACTTGGTAAATTTGTTTACTTTTCTGCAAAGTTTTATTTTATGATTATGTCAACACAATGTAAGGTTGCATGCTAGATACGAAGTTAAAATAATTTAGGAAATTATTTTATGCAAACTCTTCCGCTGCACGTACAAATTTTGAATTTTACGAACTCGTATCCTTGTCGACATGCACCCGGTCCCAACAAAGAGGAGTTTGGAGACCTCAAATCTTTTGGATCTCGCCTGCTCGTCAAACAACTCATGAAGATGGAAGACAATGGTATGAGCATCCATATGCTCATGCTACTTTTGTAGCTCAGGTACCATAGCGGCCAGCATGATGCAACTCGCAAGCTCAGAATCGGCCACATGTTTCTGATAGGCCACTAACTGGTCTGGAGTTGCATCTTCAGGAGGATGGTTGGGAAGTTGTTCTTCAAGAACATAAGCAAGCTTTTCTGCCTTGAGGACTATCCTCAGGTTTCGAAGTCAGTCCATGAAGTTTGGCCCAGTCAGCTTATTGGTGTCCAAAATGGAATGCAAATTCAGAGAAGACATGATCAGGTGATTATCCTAGAAATACAAATTGAAGTTATGTGATGAGAATGATAAAGAATGCATCAATATACATTAATTAAATCCTATTTATTTTTCGAATTGAATAACCCTTTTTATCAATTCAGGAGATCGTAGGAACATCTCCAAATAGGTTGATATCCAACCATAGATAAGAACAACCATGGCTAGAGTCCATCAAGTTATTCTTAGCTATGAAGGTAGGTAATTATACCGATTACATATTATACATATGTAACTATCACATTATGCTATCAACTAATTGAATGTTTGCATAAATCATTGGGTTGTTAACTCATTAACAAGTATGAAACAATATACATAGCACCCAATTGCACCACTCATTACATCGACCTTGGCTGTGGCACAACAAATCGATGCTCCAAGCTTAAGGCTGACCCATTAATCAAGAAATAGTTTTAATATGGTTGGAGCTCATTCAACCGTTTAGTCAGGCTTGGATGTGTCCAACAACCAAAATTAAGGATTGACCTCTGAGTCCAACTATATTAATCATAAACTAATTCCATGGTTTGAACATGTTGAGGTTCAAGCCGGGCATGGTTGTGTCCATCAACCCAAACGAGAAACAAAACTCCGGTTCTAACCATATTAATGGAAGGTGTTGGCCTTAATATTTTGTAAGAGGTTTTAGGTCTCATCTTTTTCTTTTAAGCACATTCATGACATATAATTATGTCATGTACTAACGATTTCCTTAATAAAGTATGTATGTGACTTAATTTATCAAGTCTCATTAATTGAATTAGGAACCGGATTTCTAATTCTAATTTCATACTTTATTCAAGGAATTGTTTTGGGAAACAATTTCCTAAATTATCATAATCAATTTTGGAAATAATATGTTTAAGACTTTGATTTCTCTAAATCAAATCTTATTAAATTAAGAGATAGATTCCCTTAATTCAACTACATATTATTTACATGAAAATCTTATTTAAGGAAATATACTCTATAGGAAACAATTTTCCTAATTAATTTTGGAGACAATAATATGTAAGAGCATCACTCCATAAATCAAATAAGGAAATTATCATTTGAGAATCACCTCAAAAATTTCCAAGATTTGATCACATATTTTATTTATGGAAAATTAATATCAATAACTTAATTTGGATGGCTTCCCGTAGCTCAATCCAAATTAAACATTTGACAATTTAAATTCAATTTAGGAAATTTAATTATAACAACTAACTTTAAATTGGACGGCTCCCCGAGGCTCAATCCAAAATAAAGAATTTTGTAAATAATTTAATTCCCAATTATAAATTTAAATGTCAATTAATATTCCCATAATTTGTCTAGACTTTCTTGAAAGAAAGTGCCCAAAATTGCGAGCTTTCCATAAATGGAAAGTTTCCAAAAATAAAAGGTTTTCAGAATAATTGTAAGTTTCTGGTACAAAAAAAACTTACGTTATTCCAAAATTGGAAAGTTTCCAAAAATGAAAAGTTTTCACAATTATCATAAAATTTCAGAAACAGAGATATTTCAAAAGTTTGCGAAATTTCATGAGGATTTCCAAACTTTGAAATTCCTAAATCGAAAATTTACCATAATTGGAAAGTTTCCATAATTGAAAATTTTTTCAAAATTGAGATCATGATAAAGCTTTCCGCAAAACAATTATATGATTATGTCGAACACAAACCTCGGCTCTGATACCACTGTTGGGACCGGGTGCATGTTGACATGGATGCGGGTTCGTAATTTCAAAATTAATTACGTGCAGCGGAAGGTTTAGCATAAATAATTTCTTTAAATCATTTAACCACACATCTAAGCATGCAAGTTTATCTTGTGTAAACATGATCATATATTTGAAATTTTGCAGAAACATAAGCTAATTTACGTATTACCTCGTGTAACTCGAAGGAAGGGACGAGATCCAACCGCAAGCGTCCCTTGGAAGCTCCGCCTCTATTCGCGTCCACGCCGAGTATCATCGAGATGACTTCGCAAAGCCACGAGTTTTGTGTTCTCGAAAATTACTAGATTCTCCGAGAACGCGACAAGAAAAACCAAGAGAGAAGTCGGAAGACTAACCACAAAAGCATAGCCAGAATCAAAATTTCGGTGAAGCAAAAGAAGAGGCTTGCGGCAAACTCTAATTCCAGCAGCACCTTCTTCCGGCCAAGAGATGGCCGGAGCTTCCTTCTCCGGCAGCAGGTGGTGGTCGGCAGGGAAAGGGCAGGGGCGGCCGGCTGGTGCTCCTTCTTGGGGCTGGTTGGCGCACGGCAAGAAGGGGAGAAGAGAAGGGGAGAAGAGAAGGAGAGAAAGAGAGGGAGAGAGCCTATGCCTTCATCTCTATGATTATTACCCAAGCCTTGCCTTGGGTCCTTTATATAGTGGCCTCTCAACCATCAAGCCTTTCAAATATGGAATAACTTATTCCATCATGCCAAGTTTGATTTTATATCATGGTTAAAATCATATTTTAATTCATGATAAAAATCAATCAAGTCTCTTCTCTCTTATGGAATAAATTTCCTTATCATGGTAAATCAATCCATGATTGATTTTATAAAATAAACCAATCCATGGTTCATTTTAATTTCCATGAAAAATAAACCAAACCTTGGTTTATTATATAAAAATTTATATCATCCATAATTTTATAAAACAAACCACACTTGGTTTATTTTATAAATTGAACCAAAAACTTGGTTCTCTCCCTTTGTTGTGGCCGGCCAAGCAAAGAGGATGGAGGCCCTATTTGGCCGGCCCATCAAGCCATGCCCCAATGAATTAAACTTATTTAATTCATCTATTAAGTCTTCAAAAGACTTAGCCATTTTACGCTTCCGATGCGTCTCTGAAAAATTCAGATTCGACTTATCGTTTGGCTCAACCAAACTTAATCTCTCTTGATTGAAAAATCCAAGTTTCAACTCATTTTAAATCCCTCGAATTACTCGTAGTGCGTGTGACTAAATAGGCTTTCGATTAATGTTAGCCGTCTATAATTAATCAATTATACAACGATCATGAGTGGCACCTAGTAGTACATCATGATCCCCAATTAATCGAAAGATCAATGGTTGACCTCATAAACAATTCTGAACCCCTTCAGTAGCTATAATGAATCGTGCCTCATTCCCTTCCCCATCTTATAACCATTTGGTTCAGGACATGGTCTATGTGTGTCAGTCCCCACTAGGCTGACTACGTCACACCTAGCCCAAGTAACGTTTTCTCGTCCTACGGATTCTAATTACTCTCATGTATTTAAGAGATTCATACTCTGAATATGTCATGCTCTGGCCAGAGGCTTCGAGTAACAATCTGACGATAGACCTGGGTATACATCTCCTCGCAAGGAGTGGTGAATCCTTTGTAGGCTGTTCAAACATCTTCGGGCACTTCGACTTATACCCAATCATCTTGGGTCCACACCTCCTTGGAGATGCTTGCTTAAGATGTCAAAGTATAAGTCTCTATGACCAAGATGACTTGAACACCGCAAGTCAAAGGAACATCTCACTTAAGCTGCAGTAAGAACTTCATTGACATATCTATATGTAGACTACCATATGAAGTTTTACAGTCATTCACTCCAATGAACTAGTTACCTTAACTAGCAATCATGTTTATCTCCGGACATCTCAATGTCACCAGCTAGTGAGAATCAGCTGATTAGTGAATAACCCATGCTAGTCTCAACAGAATTGATAGTGTCCGTATTTATCAATTCATCAACTAGGGACAATTTCAATACTTCACAATTGCACATGTAGAGATAATCACTAGTTGTGAATTCATCACAAATTCTCTCATGCTGTGAATTGTATTGCGGACATTCAGTAAATAAGTTTAAGATCTCAATCAAATATACAAACATGTATACTCAAATAGTGAATATTCATTTATTAGAATAAATGATTACAATCATAAGGCGATAGCCTTAGGACACATCTCTCATATCACTAACAGTAGGAAGATCCATCTGACTCATCATCGATCGTACCATATCTAATAGAGTATGATTTCTCCGCTCGGACACACCATTCCACTGTGGTGTTCCAGGTGGAGTAAGTTGGGATATGATCCCACACTCTGCTAGATGGTCACGAAACTCTTGGCTAAGGTATTCACCACCTCGATCTGATCGAAGCATCTTAATACTTTTGCCAAGTTGGTTTTGTACTTCACTCTTGAATTCTTTGAACTTTTCAAAGGATTCTGACTTGTGTTTCATGAGATACATATAGCCATACCTACTGATATCATCAGTGAATGTGATGAAGTATTGATAGCCTCCTCTAGCTGCGACATTGAAAGGGGCATATACATCAGTATGTATGAGTCCTAACAACTTTATCGCTCTTTCGCCGAGTCCACTAAATGGAGTCTTGGTCATCTTGCCTAAAAGACAAGATTCGTATGTCTCATATGATTCAAAATCAAATGAGTCCAGTAATCCATCCTTATGGAGCTGGGATATGCGACTCTCATTTATATGTCCTAAGCGACAATGCTAGAAATTTGCTTGGTTCAAATCATTTGGTTTGAACCGTTTGGTATTTATGTTATAGATTGGGTTATCTAGATCTAGAAGATAGAGTCCATTTATCAATGGTGCATTACAATAGAACATATCATTTAACATTATAAAACAACATTTGTTCTTTATGGTAAATGAAAACCCTTTCTTGTCCAAACAAGATATTGAAATAATCTTCTTAGTTAATGCAGGTACATAAAAGCACTCTTCTAGTTCTAGGATAAGCCCAGTGGACAAAGACAAGAAATATGTTCCTACAGCAATAACAGCAACTCTTGCTCCGTTGCCTACTGGTAGGTCCACTTCGCCCTTGGTCAATGATCTAGCTCTTTGAAGGCCCTGCACATTAGTACAAATGTGAGAAGCACATCCGGTATCTAATACCCAAGAAGAAGAGATAGATAGATTGACTTCTATAACAAAAATACCTGAGGCAGAAGTCTCACTTCTTTTCTTCTTTGCTTCCTCCAGGTAGAGTTTACAATTCTTCTTCCAATGTCCGGTCTCACCACAATGGAAGCAGGTCCCTTCCTTAGGCACTTTGCCTTTGGCTTTGGATGTAATAGAATTGGCCTTGCCTTTGGCTTGGGTCTTACCCTTGCCTTTAGGCTTCCATTTGCCATTGCCTTTGTTAACCATCAGTACATTACTGGTTTTGGCTTTCTTGAGATTGGGCTCAGCAGTTCTCAACATGCTGAGCATCTCAGGTAAAGGCTTATCAATTTCATTTATGTTGTAGTTCATGACAAATTGATTATAACCCTCCGACAACGATTGCAGGATAAGGTCTGTTGTCAATTCTTGGCCCAGTGGAAATCCAAGTCTTTCAAGGTTCTCCACATACCCAATCATCTTGAGTACGTGAGTTCCTACAGGAGTTCCCTCTTGCATCTTGCATGCAAATAAGGCTTTGGACACCTCAAAGCGCTCGTGCCTAGCTTGCCCTTGATATAGTTGTTTTAGATGCTCAACCATATCATGTGCATTCATGTTCTCGTGTTGCTTCTGAAGCTCAGAGTTAATGGTGGCAAGCATTAGGCATGATACATCCAATGCATCATCCTGATGCTTCTTGTAAGCATCTTTTTCAGCACGGGTGGCGGTAGCGACGGGTGCTTCTGAAAGGGGTTGCTCTTGTCACGCCCCGAGACCTAGGAGCCGCTGATCCAATAGAAAATTGGACAACACCTCCCCTGTCCGGCGGATAATTTACACATGCATACAATATATATAACACAACCACACAATTTATATGGGCCTCAAGCCTCAAATCCAAACAGAACAATAATATATTTGATAAAATAATCATAAATCCAAACCACAGACTTACCTGAGCTGCCAGGGGGCAGGAACGCAGCAAAACCACACACACAGTCCAACATAGGACTCAAAAGTACAATCCCATAAAGAAAGTCACATACTACAAGTTTACGAAAATCCAATAAAAGGAAATAAAACATATCATGGTCCAAAAACAGAAAGTAACTGATAAAAACGAAATCGGATGTCGTCACAAGCATGGGACTAGCGACTAGGACCCTCCTGGCAGATATCAACCTGAAATCAAAAAGTATGGCAACGGTGTGAGTCCATAAACTCAGCGGATACCCAAATAGGTATGCATAGTACGTTATACTAACAATAAAAGTCTACGCTAATACAGTCTCATATGAATCATAGACAAGGGTAAATGTCGAAGATACTGAATAAATGTACAAACTCGAATCCATCTATCCTGCAGAGGGCGAAATAAATCCCTATGGAACAAGTATAACATATAATCTAAGGTAAACAGATATCCAGTATATGCATGTCAATCAAGTGCAGAAATCAAATGCAACAAACAATGTACGATGCAAAATATGCACATGGTGCAATGATATGTGTCACCCCTGACGCCAGTCAGGCACCGTCCACCTATCATAAATGAACGTCCGCGTGGGTAGGGCTATGACAACTATATGCACCCTGCTATTACTGCTCCTGAGTGACCGAGTGGACAGGATGCTGGCGGAGGTCACTCTCCTACCCCAAGCAATAGGGGAGTCTAACTCTCATCTTCTCGTGTCTCAGGACGAGAAGGGTTCCCTGGCTGCTACCACGCACCGGAACCACCCTCCAAATAATGACCGTGCGGAGCAATACAGGGCAAATGCACACACTCAATGGCAGCCACTACCCTTGAGTGGATGTGTGTGCATATCCTCATGTAACTGACGATGGGCTCAGACTACATAGGAGTCGATGATCGTCAGCATGCAATAATGCAAGGATGGTGTATGACCCAAACACATATAACACCCATCAAGCCTCAACGAACACCTCAATATGCTAGGTATAGGTCTGAATCCTATATCATGGGTTACAAATAACCTACTAGCTGTACTGAAAAAGTAACCAGTGATCTACCAATGTCAAAATGCAAGAGGGAACATATCTCTACATCTATGCACATATAAATATATACGTGGCAACTATTGAGACTGTATGAATCTAAACGCGAGATAACATCAAGGATAAGCAGCATGTATCAAATACAGGTATACTAAGGCAGACATAGCATATAAACATAGTGTTATCTATAACAGACCATACATAGCAATATGACAATATCAACAAGATAAGTCAAGGGGTACCCACCTCCAAATGTGAAATCTATGTCCGAAGAGTAACTCCGCGTCCAACGTCAACACCAAGTCAACGTCCTGTATTAAATATGATTTTAGCTACTTTAATAAATATCAAATAGCTAAGTATAGCACCACCGACTTAAATCATCCTAACCCTAACAATCACCCTCCGATTTAGAAAGACCAATATTGTGGTTAGTTCTAATCCCTACTTAGAAATCCAAGTATAAACAATCTTCTCAACCAACACACAAGCTAAACAATGTACCACATAGTACATGACATAGGATCAAGAGACTACTTACAACCCAATCTAAAATCACATCTCAACCCTACAATCCCAAATCAAAATACAACATCACCAACTTATTGATCTAACAAATCCATATTGTATGATGCGACAAAGTAACCAGCCAGTTACGAGCAAAACTCCAATCTACAACCACATCAAGTACATCCTACAAATTCTTCCATAGCACATGACAACACACATCTACATGGTTTCTCACGACAGCAATTACAACAGCCCAAATCATATCCTTCAAAAGAAACTAGATCAAATCCAATTCAACGAAAACTCTACAAAACATAGCCTAACAAAACATGCCACAACAAAAGCTCCCAAACAGATTGTGTAGCTCTCGATAGTATTAGAACATGGCAACAACCAAAACACCAATCTCACATTCACCCTTCACAGATTTTTCCTACCCATCAATCTAATCTAATCAGTGTTTCCAAATTCAAATACTCAACCGAAATGAAGAGGATCAATAGCTAAAAATCTAGATTTAAACCATCAACCAAGAAAACTCGTTGCAATAGATCAAAACACAAACACAGGAATCAATACGGATCACAGCTCAAACCCTAATAAAAAGGGACTCTCACCGCTGAGATGCGCCAGCGCATAGTGGCAGAGAAGTAGAAGACAAGAGGAAACACCCAAGACCACGCGACCTTCTTCTTCTTGCCGATTTTGGATTTGTCGAAGAGAAACATATAGAGGAAAACTATCATGAATCCAAAATTTAGGGCACACATGTAAGAACGGCTAAACCAAGCGAATCCTGAATGCCAACCCTTACCCAATACGCCATAGGAGAAGCAACGTTGAACAGAAGGAGGCTTCAACGCAAGAGTCGCTCGCTCGGCCAGGAGATCTGAGAAGAAAAGCGAGACGATGGGCCGACGGTGGGGCTCTAGGTAGCCGGCGCGATGTCACTCTATTGTGTAGGCCGCGACGGTGGAGAGAAGGAAGAAACTCGCGTTGAGGGGTTGTGGCTAGGGCACGCGCGAAGGGGAGGAAGGAGAAAGGAGCGGGCAGCTGCAGGTTTAGGGTCGGGAAGAAGATGTAATAAGGGGGGAGTCTTTTGCAAAAAGACCCCTCAACTTTCTGATTTTTAACATTTAACTCCGCTAGTTTGCTTTACTAGCCCTTAAGCCCTCAAAATGTATAATTTTATTCCATATAACTCCCCGAAACTTCGCCTAAGGGGTCGAAAACCGTAGACTCAATCCGAAAAAATCTTGAAAAATTTTCCGGTCCGGATTTTTGAATCGTCGTATTTTACATTCTCCCCCACTAATAAAAATTTGGTCCCCAAATTTCATCATTCCTCATACGACACACACTAGCAGCTAAACATGTTTGTACTCATTAGGAGTAACCACTTCGTCTGATACCCTAGGATTACACTGCTACAGAGCAACTGGAGTTGTCAATCCAGAGGTTATTATCCAATAACTAGGTACATCCGAACAACCATTCATTCATTACAACTATCCAGGGTATTCAATCCTAAGATTACTCACGCCAAGTCTATACTTCAATCCTCAAATGTAAAACGTAAAATCCATGAGTATCACCAAGTATCTCCAAGCTAATAACATCCTCCAAAACATCACAAGTCATATATATTTATATATATCCTTCAATAAACCGTCAGAAGATAACATATAATTTAAAGATTGTTCCAATATATCGTACCATATGCTGCTATCAATAACAGGCTTCCTAAACAATCAACCACTAAAGAATCATTTATCCACCCAATGATCCATCAAAAAGCTACAATCCGGTAGGTCCATGTCCACTAATAGAATCCTCAAAATACCACATATCATAGAGATTCATCAATCTCAATCCACCTCTCAACACCAACGAGAAAGTCCATGGTGATATCAACCTTATCATCCCGTGAACTAATGGGTCCACGATTGGGTATTATAACTGAACCAGTGGACATCTTTGACCTCCTGATTAATGTCCAATATCTCACCGGAAAGGATACAACTAACTCCACATCCTCCGCACCCTAGTGGGTCACAGATCCCGATGCACCATCGAGATTATCCAACCATATACACTCAATCTATGAGTCAAGACCCCTCATAGCATAGCGTAGCAACTAGTAAGTCACACCAACCGTCGACTCTTAATCCAATACAGTCTGATTCCTCCACTCCATGGTCAAACCTTCTAAGATCCTACTCCATAACAAGGAGCTAGAAACACGCTATCTCTCAGGAGTATCTAAACATACTCATGAAACAATTCATTTATTTCCCCACGGGTCGTCCTCGATATCATCTAACCAAAGGTGGTCTAGTTTTATAAGTGATTTGCCTCCATGCAAATCATAAGTCCGTAGGTACCTTTTTAGTTATTCAACCAAGTACAAGCGATCGATGGTCAAAGCCCCTAAGAACAGAATGTATCAATCCTCTACTAATCATAATAATATGTAGATAATGCTACCCTATTGCATCAATGCAGATCATGTACTCAAGACATGACATCTAGCTTATCTGTCCAGAACTACGCAACATAAAAAGCTTGCAGCTCCATGAGTTAGAGTGGATTAATACAGTACTGGTCAAGCCAATTACAGTAGGCATCCCTAGTCCTCACTCAGCTGATAGTAGCTAGTACAAGTATTATGAATAGTAAAGTTCAGGAAAAATCAAAAATCCTTAACCTTCAATATCTTGTTGACAGGTTCGATACTCATCTTCTAACCCGTATGTCAGTATCACACAAGAACTAACATTCTCTGCATTTACATAAGTCCGCAACAAGTCAACTAATTGCCTTCATGGTTGATCTTGACCATGATTACTATAAACTGATTGACCTTAAGTCATCAGACCTAACCAAGTTACTAGACGGGTACAAGAATTACAACATAATCCAATAACATAAGAGAATTCCTAACTATACCTAAATATATAGGAATGGTAACATGATCCAATAACCATATGTAAATATACAAGAATGGTAACCTTATCCAATAATATGGGAGAATTCCAACTCATACCTAAATATACAGGAATGGAAACATAATCCAATAAGATAAGAAAATTTCTAACCATACCTAAATATATAGGAATAGTAACAGGATCCAATAACATAAGAAAATTTCTAACCATACCTAACTATGAAAAGGGATACAAGAGATCAGAAGAAATACCTGTCGCCAGAAGAAATCCCATCGCACTAAGTCCCAGGCAACCACATCGAGAAAACTACTTCGAACAAATCCGAAAAGACTCATAAAACATGTAGGCATCGCAAACCTACGTTCTGATACCAAAATTAAATTGGTATCAGATAAACACCGAAAATCCACAAGTCCGGAAGGTATCTGACAACCTGAGCTCTGATACCAAAATTAAATTGTCACACCCCGAGACCTAGGAGCCGCTGATCCAATAGAAAATCGGACAGCACCTCCCCTGTCCAGCGGACAATTTACACATGCATACAATATATATAACACAACCACACAATTTATATGGGCCTCAAGCCTCAAATCCAAACAGAACAACAATATATTGGATAAAATAATCACAAATCCAAACCACGGACTTACCTGAGCTGCCAGGGGGCAGGAACGCAGCAAAACCACACACACAGTCCAACATAGGACTCAAAAGTACAATCACATAAAGAAAGTCACATACTACAAGTTTACGAAAATCCAATACAACGAAATAAAACATATCCTCGTCCAAAAAAAGAAAGTAACTGATAAAAACGAATCGGATGCCGTCACAAGCATGGGACTGGCGACTCGGACCCTCCTGGCAGATATCAACCTGAAATCAAAAAGTATGGCAACGGTGTGAGTCCATAAACTCAACGGATACCCAAACAGGTATGCATAGTACGTTATACTAACAATAAGAGTCTACGCTAATACAGTCTCATATGAATCATAGACAAGGGTAAATATTGAAGATACTGAATAAAGGTACATACCCCAATCCATCTATCCTGCAGAGGGCGAAATAAATCCCTATGGAACAAGTATAACATATAATCCAAGGTAAACAGGTATCCAGTATATGCATGTCAATCAAGTGCAGAAATCAAATGCAACAAACAATGCACGATGCAAAATATGCACATGATGTAATGATATGTGTCACCCCTGATGCCAATCAGGCACCATCCACCTATCATAAATGAACGTCTGCGTGGGTAGGGCAATGGCAACTGTACGCACCCTGCTATCACTGCTCCTGACTGACCGAGTGGATAGGATGCTGGCGGAGGACACTCTCCTACCCCAAGCAATGGGGGAGTCTAGCACTCATCTTCTCGTGTCTCAGGACGAGAAGGGATCCCTGGCTGTTACCACGCACCGGAACCCCCTCCAAATAGTGACCGTGCGGAGCAATACAGGGCAAATGCACACACTTTATTGCAGCCACTACTCCTGAGTGGATGTGTGTGCATATCCTCATGTAACTGACGATGGGCTCAGACTACATAGGAGCCAATGATCGTCAGCAAGCAATAATGCAAGGATGGTGCATGACCCAAACACATATAACACCCATCAAGCCTCAACTAACACCTCAGTATGCTTGGTATAGGTCTGAATCCTATATCATGGGTTACAAATAACCTACTAGCTGTACTGAAAAAGTAACCAGTGATCTACCAATGTCAAAATGCAAGAGGGAACATATCTCTACATCTATGCACATATAAATATATACATGGCAACTATTGAGACTGTATGAATCTAAACGCGAGATAACATCAAGGATAAGCAGCATGTATCAAATAAAGGTATACTAAGGCAGACATAGCATATAAACTTACTGTTATCTATAACAGACCATGCATAGCAATATGACAATATCAACAAGATAAGTCAAGGGGTACCCGCCTCTAAATGTGAAATCTGTGTCCGAAGAGTAACTCCTCGTCCAACGTCCACACTAAGTCAACATCCTATATTAAATACGATTTTAGCTACTTTAATAAATATCAAATAGCTAAGTATAGCACTACCGACTTAAATCATCCTAACCCTAACAATCACCCTCCGATTTAGAAAGACCAATATTGTCGTTAGATCTAATCCCTACATAGAAATCCAAGTATAAACAATCTTCTCAACCAACACACAAGCTAAGCAATGTACCTCACAGTACATGAAGGATCAAGAGACTACTTACAACCCAATCTAAAATCACATCTCAACCCTATAATCCCAAATCAAAATACAACATCACCAACTTATTGATCTAACAAATCCATATTGTATGATGCGACAAAGTAACCAGCCAGCTACGAGCAAAACTCCAATCTACAACCACATCAAGTACATCCTACAAATTCTTCCATAGCACATGACAACAGACATCTACATGGTTTCTCACGACAGCAATTACAACAGCCCAAATCATATCCTTCAAAAGAAACTAGATCAAATCCAATTCAACGAAAACTCTACAAAACATAGCCTAACAAAGCATGCCACAACAAAAGCTCCCAAATAGATTGTGTAGCTCTCGATAGTATTAGAACATGGCAACAACCAAAACACCAATCTCACATTCACCCTTCATAGATTCTTCCTACCCATCAATCTAATCTAATCTAATCAGAGTTTCCAAATTCAAATACTCAACGGAAATGAAGAGGATCAACAGCTAAAAATCTAGATTTAAACCATCAACCAAGAAAACTCGTTGCAATAGATCAAAACACAAACACAGGAATCAATACGGATCACAGCTCAAACCCTAATAAAAAGGGACTCTCACCGCTGAGATATGCCAGCGCACAGTGGCAGAGAAGTAGAAGACAAGAGGAAACACCCAAGACCACGCGACCTTGTTCTTCTTGCTGATTTTGGATTTGTCGAAGAACAACATACAGAGGAAAACTATCATGAATCCAAAATTTAGGGCACACATGTAAGAATGGCTAAACCAAGCGAATTCTGAATGCCAACCCTTACCCAATACGCCATTGGAGAAGCAACGTTGAACAGAAGGAGGCTTCAACGCAAGAGTCGCTCGCTCGGCCAGGAGATCTGAGAAGAAAAGCGAGACGATGGGTCGGCGGTGGGGCTCTAGGTAGCCGGCGCGATGTCACTCTATTATGTAGGCCGCGACGGTGGAGAGAAGGAATGAACTCGCGTTGAGGGGTTGTGGCTAGGGCACGCGCGAAGGGGAGGAAGGAGAAAGGAGCGGGCGGTTGCGGGTTTAGGGCTCGGGAAGAAGATGTAATAAGGGGGGAGTCTTTTGCAAAAGGACCCCTCAACTTTCTGATTTTTAACATTTAACTCCCCTAGTTTGCTTTACTAGCCCTTAAGCCCTCAAAATGTATAATTTTATTCCATTTAACTCCCCGAAACTTCGCCTAAGTGGTCGGAATCCCTAGACTCAATCCGGAAAAATCACGAAAAAATTTCTGGCCCGGATTTTCGAATCATCGTATTTTACAGCTCTAGAACGTACAGTTTACGTTCTTGTTTGAGGACTATCCTCAAGTTTCTGTACCTGTCCAGGAAATTAGCTCCGTTGAGCTTGTCCTTCTCAAGGACAGATCGCAGAGAGAGAGTGTTCGACGTATTAGACGACATGGTGATCTACAACAACACAACATGCAGAAATAAGTATCATATCTAGATCATTTAATTAGGCCTTTAATTAAATGATGCTCCCACTAAATCGTAGAGCTTTTGTAGGGGCTAGTCATGGATGTAGGCAAACTTACTTTGCTCACACTACTAGCTCCAAACCAAACAGCGACTACATTTATGTGGGACAAGATCCAAATTATACTTCATCTTGAGTTAGCTTTGGCTAATCGTGTTAGTGATATGAGAAAAGTGTCCTAAGGCAATCGCCTTATGATTGTAATCATTTATTTTAATAAATGAATATTCACTATTTGAGTATACATGTTTATGTATTTGATTGAGATCTTAAACTCATTTACTGAATGTCCGCAATACAATTCACAGCATGAGAGAATTTGTGATGAATTCACAACTAGTGATTATCTCTACATGTGCAATTGTGAAGTATTGAAATTGTCCCTAGTCGATGAATTGATAAATACAGACACTATCAATTCTGTTGAGAATAGCATGGGTTATTCTCTAATCAGCTGATTCTCACTGGCTGGTGACATTGGGATGTCCGGAGATAAATATGGATGCTAGTTAAGGGAACTAGTTCATTGGAGTGACTGACTGTAAAACTTCATATGGTAGTTTACATATAGACATGCCAGTGAAGTTCTTACTACAGCTTAAGTGAGATGTTCCTTTGACTTGCGGTGTTCAAGTCATCTTGGTCATGGAGACTTATACTTTGACATCTTAAGCAAGCATCTCCAAGGAGGTGTGGACCCAGGATGATTGGGTATAAGCCGAAGTGCCCGAAGATGTTTGAACAACCTACAAAGGATTCACCACTCCTTGCGAGGAGATGTATACCCAGGGCCTATCGTCAGATTGTTACTCGAAGCCTCTGGCCAGAGCATGACATGTTCAGAGTATGAATCTCTTAGATACATGAGAGTAATTAGAATCCGTCGGACAAGAAAACGTTACTTGGGCTAGGTGTGACGTAGTCAGCCTAGTGGGGACTGACACACATAGACCATGTCCTAAACCAAGTAGGTATAAGATGGTGAAGGGAATGGGGCATGATTCATTATAGCTGCTGAAGGGTTTCAGAATTGTTTCTGAGGTCAACCGTTGATCTTTCGATTAATTGGGGATCATGATGTACTACTAGGTGCGACTCATGATCGTTCTATAATTGGTTAATTATAGACGACCAACATAAATCGTAAGCCTATTTAGTCATACGGACTACGAGTAATCCGAGCGATTTAAAATGAGTTGAAAATTGGATTTTCCAATCAAGAGAGATTAGGATTGGTTGAGCCAAACGATAAGTCAAATCTGAATTTTTCAGAGGCGCATCGGAAGCGTAAAATGGCTATGTCTTTTGAAGACTTAATAGATGAATTAAATGAGTTTAATTTATTGGGGCATGGCTCGGATAGGCTGGCCAAAGAGGGTCCCCACCCTCTTTGCTTGGCCGGCCACAACAAAGGGAGGGAACCAAATTGTTTGGTTCAATTTATAAAATAAATCAAGTGTGGATTGTTTTATAAAATTATGGATGATAAAGAAATTTATATAAAGAAATTTATATAAAATTTAATTTTCATGAAAATTAAAATGAACCATGGATTGGTTTATTTTATTTTATAAAATCAATCATGGATTGATTTACCATGATAAAGAAATTTATATAATGAAATTTATTTTTCATGGAAATTAAAATGAACCATGGATTGGTTTATTTTATTTTATAAAATCAATCATGGATTGATTTACCATGATAAAGAAATTTATATAAAAAATTTATATGATAAATTTCTTATGAAAATTTATTCCATAACAAAAAAGAGATTTGGTTGATTTTTATCATGAATTAAAATATGATTTTAACCATGATATAAAATCAAGACTTGGCATGAGGGAATAAGTCATAGAAAATTTATATGATAAATTTCTTATGAAAATTTATTCCATAAGAAAAAAAGAGACATGGCGGTTGAGAGACCACTATATAAAGGACCCAAGGCAAAGCTTGGAATTCATTCGAAATAATCCAAGTATTCTTGCTTGGGCTCTCTCCCTCTCCTCCCTTCTTCCTCTTGGCCGGCCACAAGCCTCTCCCCCTTTCTTCTTGCCGTGAGCACAAGGAGAAGCACCGAGGCAACGAAGTTATTCCGTTGGGACGATCTTCCTCTCTGGCCATCATCACCTTGGGATTGGGCGCAAGTCATATTCCTCTTTCTCGTCGGAATTGTGATTCCGGCCAACCTTGGTGGTGAGTTTTTCCGATGTGATTACTTCTCTCTTGGTTTTTGTCGCGTTCTCGGAGAATCTAGTAGTTCTCGAGAACACGAAACTCGTGGCTTTGCGAAGTCATCCCAAAGATACTCGGTGTGGACGCGAATAGAGGCGGAGCTTCCGAGGGACACTTACGGTTGGATCTCGTCCCTTCCTTCGAGTTACGCGAGGTAACAAGTAAATTAGTTTACGTTTCTGCAAATTTTAAATATATGATCATGTCTATACAAGATAAGGTTGCATGCTTAGATGTGTGGTTAAATAATTTGAGAAATTATTTGCTANTTATTTTTGTCAAAATGTCTTTCAATGTTTTCTTTATACTGTCAAAAAAAAAAAACTCTTCCGCCAGTAGTAGATTAGCAATTTTAGTTAAAAACTAAAATATATATTTTAGTCTTAGAAATTAAAAAGCATAGGAAACGGTATTATAATGGTAGAATGCAACTGGTAGAGGATATTTAATTATGAACAAAACCGTGAGAATAATTGAAAAGAAAAAACAATTACATCTTTAAAGTATTTTAGCAATTCCTAAAAAAAATAATACACAAGACCAAACTGCTTATAATAGGCTGCCGATAAATATAAAAAAATTGTTAGAAAGTAAAACACCAAGACTAGAATATTACTCATCTGTGCTTGTTAACCACTCTGTGTTATTCTTCCCGGTCTCAAAAATTGCATGCTAGAAATGAGCCTCAGGGTTCAGGGGCAAGGTTGAAAATCAGAGCGATTGATTAGGGAAATTTAAAAATAAAAATAAACAACATAATCAAGATTGCAGGATAATCAAGGATACGACAATTTCGTCGACTTAATTGTGAAATCCTGAGTGGTTGATTCACTGGTCTTGAAGACTCTAATTTTGTCTTCGAATTTTGTCCTGCTTTTTGTTTGGCAGAATGTTGGAATAAGTCTGGCCTATCAAAAGATTGTAGGGAATTTCCCAACTTTCGCTTGCCTCCATATTCTAAATCCCTGAAAAAGAGTTAAATAACTGAATCAGGATAAGGGAATAATAACGAACATCAGTAGCCGATCTGCTCTCTTAGCAACAGGAGCAAAAGAATTAACAAAGTAGTAAAGGCAAGAACTAATTTTGAACCGGTGGGAAGAATTGGCGATGACGATCTCTCATCTATGAATGTTAGTTTGTCATTAAAAAGCTAATTATTCCTACATGCTCCTGATAAAGTTCAAACGATAAGATAACAAGGCAAACCTTATTAATTTAAGGAAAGATGTTTTTTTAAGGGGATTAGAGCATCACAACTTATTGTCATTCAATCCAAGTCACGATGTTGCTTCTCTTCAACCTAGAAAATGATATCCATTCTAATCAGTTATGGAAACCAGAAAACTAACAGGACTTTTTTTATAGTTTTATTAGAATCATTCTGACAAGATTGCTCGGCATGAATAACAGTTAGAAATTTAGTGCTAGATCGTACTGTTAGAAATTTAGTGCTAGAGTGCTAGATCGTACATTTTTTAATGAAAAAGTTAAGAAATAAGAGCTGAGCTAAATGAATAGTTCACTTTACAGTACAAATAAATTATAATGAATATTTGAGGTAAAGAACCTTGCCATTCATCTAGTGCATATCCAATACTTGTACTTGTTGAGCTTTCTATATCATTCTGTCCCAATTTACGCAATTCAGTATCATCCCATCTTGGAACTGCATGAAAAAAAGGTATCCCTTAATTAACACAGAAGTGCTAATTACGAAGAATGGTAACTGGCAGAAAGGCTTAACCGAATTCTAGGATGCCGTCTCACCACCAAACTCTTTCAAGCCTGCCGTGAGCAGGTTAAAAAAATAATTCTGAGACTTTATCTGGTCATCTGCAATAGTGAGTCTTGAGTTAAGTGACCTTTCTGCATAATTTGAGCTAGTCTTTTGCAACCTAGGGACCAAGATTGTGTTTTCGACTTTCTTCACTTTCTCTTTGTTATCAGAAATGTTAGATGATTTTCCATTACAGCTTCCAATCTTTACAGTTTCTAAGTTATTTGCTTTGCTCAATCCAGAACCAAGGTGCTGTGAACAAGAACGCTTTGCTGCAGCAAAATTTTTAATGGCCTCAAATGTTGACAAAACCTGATCATCCCTCAGTGAAATTTTTAATCTTCGACTTTGTTTTTTCTTTTTTATGGATCTTTGGATCAAGCGCAGTTTTAAAGAAGCAAGAAATAGATGATTATGGAAAAAGAGTAGGCCCTTCTGTGCAGAATTAGCATACTTTTGCTGCTTCAGTTGCGTTGGATTATGCTGTTTCTTTGAAGTAGACTTCTGTTTAGGAAAATTGTTCTCTTTAGAATGCACATTAGATGAGTCTCTTTCATTAAGATATTTACTCTGGCGAGGCAAGCAGGAAGCATCATCATATCTTTCACCATCGCAATTGCTATGAACAAGGTGAAGAAAGACACCCTTCTCAACATTACCTTGGGAGAGACCTTTTTCCATACCTTCTTCCACTTCATCGAAAGGCTGATGCACTAGGTTCTTAGAAACTATTACAGATGATGAACTTGCTACAAATGTTGAAGTCCATTGCTGTGATTCTTTCTTTAAACAGTTGCCATCTTGCAAAGTGGAAATTTCTACTCCAGTTACCTGGTCTTCTGGAATTCCATCTAAAGAAGCATCCCTATTCAGTATAGTATATGGTGATTGAGGTGCAGGTACATTAGATGAAGTATCCATTGTGAGACCAGATTGAGTAATAGTGCTACAAGTTCTCAATTTGGCAGGGATAGATTCCAAGGTACTGGAACTTTTTCCTATCAAACCGGTCTGAATTACTCCATTTGCAACCAAAGTTGCTGCAGATGTCAATATTGTTGGCAAACATTCTGTCATTAAGAAGTTGTCATCTCCTTTTGAAGTGGAATTGTCTACTCCAACTGCCTGACTTTTATCTTGAAGTTTTGGAATTTCATCTAGGGCAGTCTCGCCATTCAGTATAGTAGATGATGATATAAGTAAAGGTACGTTAGCTGAAGTATCACTTGCAACACCAGATTCAATAATAACACTTGAGGTTCCAAAATTGGCAGGGATGGATTCCAAGGTGATGGAACTTTGTTCTATCAAATCATTCAGAATTACTTTATTGGATACATAAATTGTGGTGGATGTTGATACCATTTGTTTAAATTTTTTCTTTGCGTTGCCACCCACTTGCAAAGTGAAAATTTCCATTCCAATTACCTGGTTATTATCTAGCAGTTTTGGAGTTTGAGCCACGTTAACATTCACTATGGTAGATGATGATTTAGATAAAGGTACATCAGATGAAGTATTCATTGCTCCTCGCTCCTCGCTGCTCAGCTCCACTCCGTTCCTCGAATTAGATTGAATAATAGTGCTATAAGTACCCATATTAGCACAAATAGATTCCAAGTTGCTGGGGCATTTTTCTATCAAGCCATTCACAATTGCTCCATCTGAAACAAGAGTTACAACAGATGTTGGTATCGTTTGCTGCAATTCTTTCTTCATGAAGTTGCCATCAGCCTGCAAAGTGGAAACTTCTACTCTGATTACCTGGTTATTGTCTTGCATTTTTGAAATTTCATTTAGAGCAGTATCACCATTCAGGGTAGATGATGATTTAGGTAAAGGTACATTAGATGAAATATCCATTGCAGAACCAGATTGAAGAATGGTGCTGGAATTTTCCAATTTCTCAGGCATAGATTCTGAACTTTTTCTTATCAAACCATTCTTAATTACTCCATTAGGGATCAATCTCTTTCCCATGGGATTAGTCCCATCTTTGAATAATGTATTGGCAAATCCTTGAGGTATAGGACTTCTGTTTTGGACATAAAATAACATATATGCTTTCTGCATCAAGACAGTCTCTTCACTAACCTGGTGGACCTGGAAATGAATGTTAAACAGATGAACAAAGTAAATCATTTTATGATTAAAAGGGATATACAAAAATATCACTGATGACGCAAAAAATTTCCAGAATCTATTTGCAAAAGTCAAGTTGGTCAGATTTGGTGTACCGCCCCCCCCCCAATTAGCGATTTATCCTCTCAATTCAAATGGATTGAATATACTATTTTCCTAAGGCAATGTATATTTATTTGAGTGGTATCTTCACATAATGATGATAAACATAGGTCTTCCCATATTCATTTTACCGTTTGATTTGCTTCCGCTTGTGTCAGCTTTTCGTGAGGTTTTTTCTACATATATTAAACAGGAACAAGAATACATAGAAAGAAAAAGTAACTTTGGCAGTGTATATTCATCCATGTTATCCTTCTTTTGATTTGCTTCTGCTTGTGTCAACTTTCCATATGCTTCTGAAGGGGAGCCTTGGTGCAATAGTAAATTGTCGCCTTGTGACCTAAAAGGTGACGGGTTCGAGTTCTAAAACAGCCTCTTACAAAGTAGGTAAGACTGCGTACAATAGACCTTTATCTGGGATCCTGCATGGCGAGAACTTCATGTACCAGCCTGCCTTTTTACTAATTTCCGCTAATTTCTTTTGTCACCAAGAGTGAATATACTGATAAGTGGTATGTGATTTTCGAACGTACTCAAGGGAATTACCACACTTTAACATGTGAACTTTAACTACCATAGCATGTGAACTTTAACTATGGTAGATTGTAAGTTACCACAGACACATAAGGTGACATCATAAAGGAAATGAAACCTGATTGTCATCCAGAGAGTGCCATATTCCACTTGAGGTGCGAACATAACAATAATAGTGTCCAGAGTGCGTACTCCAACCAACATGCACCAATACACCATAAAGGGTGTACTTTAAGTCTCCTCCCTGCGAATTTCAAGATTACTAAAACATAATAGAAATGAAAGCATTGGATTAAGATATACAATGACAAAATTTTTTTGATTACCGGTTGATCACTGACAAAAGGTTGCAAGTCCAGAGTTGGTTCAAAAGTCACTCTCTTGTCAATCTTTTGACCAGGATCATAAGAACTAAAACGTTTGAGATGAATGGTAAGAACACGTGGAGGTTTGTGAATGGTAAGCTGTTTAAGGGCCCTAACTTTCTCCTTGCAGTTTTGGCAGTGGTAATGCTTCTGACCTCCATCTAATTGCTCCACAGCAGTGAAATGTGCAAGTGCATTCCGCAATGAGTTGGTTTTCGCTATTTCAAGACTCAAGTCTAAGAATGGATCAAACTTATTAGAAGAGTAGGTACATTGTGTGCATTTAACCTGCAATATATCATGCATGAAAGACTGAAGTAATTACTTTGGTATTATGCATAATATGAAACTAAATAAAATAAATTACTCACGTTCAAATTATGTGAATATAATATATTAAGTATAAAAGCATCAAAACCATTAAAAGGGGCCCTGGGTATCTGATTTAGCTATAAATATTAGGGAAGGATGTGGGATCCAGAAAAAATAAGTGAGAACTGCTAGTTGATTTCTAACCTCTAGCTCCATAGTTGGAACTCTTGGGAAAATCAATCTATATATCAATATCCATAATAACAATACATCTCAATGAATACATTAAGTAGCATATGGAGATACAAGTAGTATAGTTCGCTATTTATCCTTTCAAAGAACAATGATAATACAAAATTCATTTATCAGTAAAATTATTGTGGATTATAAAGATTTCAACAGGAGTATAGTTTACCTGACTTCGCAAACGGCCACCAAATATCTTGTGTACTAAGCTTTTCTCATACGCACTAGGAGACTCACTAGGCACTCCTGATGGTAAACAGCATTTATGCATTGATTCAAGCAAGTTAACCATATACTCATGTGCATCTTCCTGTCTCAAATTGCGAAAACTGCGTGATACACCTGAATACATAATTAAGGTTTGGATTTAAAAGAAATGTGAAAGCCAAGCAAGGTCCCAATCTAACAAAAGGATTTCATTTGCAAGTCATGAATGCTCAGCATTTTAACGAAAACAAGTTAACTGAACTTAGATGAAAAGTTGTGATAAGCTAAATACAAAATTTGCATCATAAGTAGGATACACCGCAAGTTCTTTACAAGATGAGAAGGAGACACTATCTTTCCACTTGATTGCAGAGCAGTATTAACATGATTCTGAAGGGCACACATTGCACAAAATCCAGCTGTATGACCTACAGTCAAAACTCAAGGATGGGACAAAAAAATTAGTAGATACCCTCAGAGGGAAAAAAAAACAGATGTGAACCAAACAAAATTAGCACTATAAAAAGAGAACTTTTTTTTCTGTTTTCAAGTAGATTGTTCAGCCTTTAAACTGACTCTTAGGATAGAAATCCAAGATGTTAGATTATAGCATAAAAGATTAACACAATCATAAGATATTGCAACACAAATATGGTGCAAAGCAACTGCAAATTAATACTGCTATCAGATGACCCTTTAGTTAGCCATTAAATTAAGTTCACAATGACACCGTTGTATGAATATTTGCAAAAACTAAACATTGACCATCCACATCCCATCTGCAGATGCATATGAACAGAAAATGTTGTATAAAGGCAAAGATAAGAATTGTCCACCAACATTCCTTCTGAAAAATAGATGAGCAAAATATGCCAATCTTGTAAACTTATCAATGACGTTGTCAAATGAAAATAAATCATCAAGAATGACTACATTAGGAACTTCAATATTGGATGTGCCTTAAAAGTTGATAATCCGTAAAATGAAAAGATACAGAAAACAAAGATCAGTCAAATAATAAAGAACAATATGCAGATTCGCATCTAATAAAGAAAAATGCAAGAAAATACCAACTACATAATATTGATATTAAAAATAACAACAACATTGCTATGCGCCAATTTGTAAGAAGCATGAAACAAAAAATAAGATGCATAAATTAACTGTTAACTGCTGCTTCTTAGTGTCATTTATGCTGCTTCCAAGTGTACACTAGGTTCTTCAATATGGAAGATATTTATATACATCACGAAGAAAATTTCCATAGTTTACAGACAGTTGCTAATCATACAAGATCTACCACGTGCCATTTATGTTGCTTCCAAATGTCTAGGTTCTTCAATATGGAAGATATTCATATATATCATGAAAAAAATTTCCATAGTTTACAGAGTTGCTAATCATACTAGATCTACCACCTTCTACTTTTGGTTGAGGCCAATTATCTATTTAAATTTCTTCTCAATGAAGATAACTAGCATGATAATTAGTGCTATCTTTTCCCTCCCATTTTCAAACACAATAAATCAGGCATTTGAAGTTGCATCCCAATAATATATACATATATTGCCATCATAAGTATGTAATAGTTGCCCCAAAATCATTTGAGTTTTCAAAATATTACACATTTTAATTTCCTGTGAAAAAAATTTAGAAGGCAAACAATAAAAAGGCTACAGCAGACAAAAAGGCATCAATTTCCTATACTATTATTTCCCAAATTTAGCAGAGATTCTTATGAGACATGATGAATAGATCCACTGAATTCACAATGGACTACTTAGCCAAAAGTATGCATAAAAGTGTTCATATCTAGAACCATCAACATCTAAAGATAAAAATTAGAAAAGCTAACTAAATACCACAATCCAAACCTGTATAATGTGGATAAAGATTTGCTATGCTCCCTAACGACCTTGAACAGGAAATGTTAAATACCCATTTTGATGATTATGTAACATTTTATTTAAAAAAAAAATCTAAAATGATTTGGCCACATCTGTAAAATAAGAAATATGCAACGGAACAGAAACTTACAAGAGGATTTATGTTTTCCACTTTGTAAATAAGCAGCAAAAGGCTCAGTGTATGTAAGGCATTGGAGAACCGAATTAAGAAAACAAGTATTGCCAAGATTTGCTAGACCAGCACCCTAGAAGACAGTGTAATGGTGAAGTTAAGCAAAATATACCAGAAGGAAAAGGTAGAGCTTCACGAGCAATTATACACTACTTAAACCAGCAACTCAACTAAAGTTACCAAAGCTAATACTAAGAATATTAGAGAGAAGAGAAAAATGAGGCAACTCATTTCCACAAATGCGGTAATAGCATAGAATTAAATTATATAGAACCCATCTTCTACATTTAGAATTGCTTTCATATTATCTCGAGTTCATAAGAAACCTCTTTCAGTAATAAAACCTTCACATTCAGAAATAAACATAAAATCATTAACGACAAAAAATAAGCTTGCAGATTCTCTCCTCCTAACAAAAACATTGCCAACCAAATGACTTACTATTCTCTTGAAAGTGATCCTGCGGCTGAGCTCCCGATCTAATTCAAGCTCGCAAAAATCAGACTCCCGTGGCCGCTTCCGCAATGACAGAGCAGCAGCCGCGGTTGCTCCGCCAGCAGACTTACCGGGACCCGAGAATGGTTTCAGGGCCTCGGGACTGGAATTCCCTTTAGCACTGGGGAAGGATGACGGGGCCTTAAGCGTAGTGTGGAAGTCGATCTGTCTCTGAAACAAGACTTCCACCTGAGAGGCGACGGAGACGGCGACGCCCTCCATAACGTCAGCCGCCGCCAGAAACGACCCCTCCGCCATCGCGAGGCGAGAAGGGTCAGCGACTGGGCTTTCCACGCGAAATCGGGTAAACGGGGGACAGAGAGAGGGAGAGGAAGATCGAGGGTTTCGTTTTGTACGCCGCCCTTTCGTGAGTAATTGGCTGTTTCGCCTGCTTCCGCTCCCTTCGCCATTCGTGGCATATAAAACCCCTGGAAGAAGCATCGGGCAGCGGAGAAGAGTTTATCAGAGAAACAAGAAATCTGGACCGTCCGATCTCCTTTGGCATGTTGGGTTTATTGACATGCTACTGGAGCGAGGGAAGGTTTGTGATTGGTTCATCCGGTAGCGTGCGGTTTACACAGTCGAGTTTTTCTTTTTCATTGGAAGCGTATTTACACTTTATTTTCTTTTATTTATTTATTAAAAAATTTATTGAACTTAGCCTAGTTTTTTTAAAAAAATTATCGAGGTCAACTAATAAGATTATTATCTTTATAAATTAAATTGAATATTTATCTAATAAATAAAAATTATATTATTTTTTTAATATAAATAATTTAAGATTATAAAAAAATATAAATTACTATACTTCTATGTATTTAAATAAAAAATAAATTTATAATTAAAACGAAAGAGCAGCACTCTTTCATTTTTTTATATTAAATTGTTATTTTTTAGTTTTTGTTTAAAAAATGGGGTGAAGGAGTTGTTGAATGGGATGAAAGAATTCTTGAGAGATTTTTTTTTTTTATAGTAGAGAGATATATTAGATTTTTTTATTTTGAATATGGTATTGATGTGATATCGAAGGAGTACTTACAGAGGTTTCATGACTTTGAATGCTCTTGGAACATCCACAGTCGAAGCTGTTTCGGAGCTCCCACTACCTACATGGCTAATGGAAGGGAGTTTATTCGTTAAAACGAAAGAGTGACTCCATGTTTATGGAGTTGCTCTTTCATTTTTTATATTAAAATATTTTTTAATTTTTGTTTGAAATAATGGGATGAAGGAGTTGTTGATTGGTACGAAAGAGTTGTTGAGAGATTTTTTGTTTACATAATGGAGAGATATATATATTTTTTTTACTTTTGATGTAGTGTTGGTGTGAGATCGAAGGAGCTCTTATAGAGGTTCCATGAATTTGGATGCTCTTAGGTCCCAAGGGGTACTCTTCCATTCTATTACTTAGCCATGTCTCTAGCTATAGCAAAGCTCACGGTTATACATTATGCGTGCGATAGAAGGACTCATTAATGGATAGAACGACAAACCTTATTATATGTAGTTGATGCTAAGCTGATTTGGGTTTTTTTTCAATGAGTGAAATGTTTATGGTTAACTATTTCTGAATTCCAACTATGGTCTTAGTTAAAATTACCAAAATATTATTTGTTCCAATCAAATATCATGGATGGTCAAGTTATCAGTTAATGAACGATTTAACACATGCGTTTTTTTTGAAGTCTCTGATGAAGAGGGTGAGGTGGACTTGACATGCACTTGAACAAAAAGATAGACTAGCACTGGAGAGTCCTGGCAAGCTACTCCGATGCCCAAGATAGAGTTTGCTTGAGGTGTTATGCTGAATGAAGAAGATGGAGGAGAATGATAGAACTTGATGGAGTCGAAAAATGGGGAAGAAGTCTTCTGCCTTTACTTTCCCTAGAGTTTATATACCTATCAAAAGAGCATCTATGCGTTAGACACCTTCATCATTCTAATATGGGCTAATGAAGGGACTAGATCCGGTAGTCATTAATTACCTTTCCATTCACTAAGCGGCACGTGTTTGAAGGAGAGCATCTAGGAGATCAGATCTGATAACCTCATAATTGTCTTTCCATTCATCCGATGTCATATGCTCTAGAATATTCGCAGAGAGATAGTCTTGTCGATGAGGTGATTGCTAGCCTACATAGGGCGTGAGTCTGATATGAGGAACACGAAATGGGGTCTACGTTGAGTGATCTTATGGATAGATAAAGTCAGTGACTAAGGTTGAGATAAAGAGCATGTCGAGACTTGCTAAGACTGTGTTCGGGAGGATGTCGACTAAGGTCAAGATTGAAAAGATGTCAAGGCTAAGGCTGAGGTTGAGACCTAGAAGATGCCGATGATTAAGACCGACAAGAAGCATGTCAACAACTGAGGCGAGCCTGAAAAGATGTCAAGGCTAAGGCAGAGATAAGAATCATGCCAAGATCTAATGTTGTGAACTGGAGGATGTCGATGATTAAGGCAAAGACAAGGAGCATGTTAGTGATAGACTCCTAACCATGTAAAAACAAAATTTGTTTTTGGAGGGGCGGTCTAAGAAAAAAAGGCGATTCAAGGGCGATTTTGGGCAGACAAACGATCGTGCATTTTTCCCCACCGCAGCGATGGTCACCGGCGTCAACAGGGTGCCGGCGCCGGATCTTTCTCATTTCCCTCCTCTCCCTTCTGTCTCCCCCATACCTACGGAGGGTACGTAGCCACAACAAGAGGCGCCGCCAGAGCGTCTAACTTTGTACGCTGCGATCTTGAGGCCAATTTCGCCGCGCGCCTCAAAAAAGGAATTCGACAAGATTGGAGATGCCTTTAAGGAGGCGACGATCTACAACAGCAACCCCAACATCTTCTACACATAGGAGGAGGTTTCTTCAATGGCCGATCCTTATAGATTCTCCCTTATTGGATAATTTTCAGGCAAACGACCTAGCTTTTCTGTTACGATGCAAGCTTTCAAAAATCTAGGTTTATCTAGCTCTTATAACATACATTTCCTACGATCGGGTCATGTATTTTTGCATCTAACCTCCAATGAAGACATGGCAAGAGTTTGGGCGAGAGGCATCTGGTACATTGGAGGTGTTCCATTGCGCATCTTTAAGTGGTCTCCACATTTTTCCTATGAATCTGAATCCTCTGTTGTTCCGGTGTGGATACAATTCCCAGATTTCCCAATTCGAATGTTTAACAAGAACAGTTTGTTCTTAGCAGCACGGATAGTGGGGAAGTCAATCAAAATCGATGAAGCCACGACAGATGGATCTAGGTTATATATGGTACGCGTATGTGTGGAAATAGACCTGTTAGAACCGATGGTAGAGGATTTCTGGATTGGGATTGGCGAGGAGAAATGCCTACAAAGGGTTGTGTATAAGAAGTATCCTAAATATTGTAATCATTGTCTCCACCTAGGACACTCTGCAGATGACTGCTATGTCAAAGGGAATCGGTCGAAGCCTGACTGGAACAAAAACAGACTTGATACGATAGCACTTGGTGAAGATTTGCGAGCAAAACTGAATCAGAAGTATGCAGAGGGAATTGTCAAAGCGAATGGAGGAGCCACTGCTGATACAAACGCTGCAGAATCATATAGAACAGGAAAACAAACTTGGATTCAGAAACAAAGAGATGCAGGCCATCAATCAAATGTGAATAGGGTGAAGTCTGTACCTAGAAACCAGTTTCACACGTTAGATACTCTAGTGGATGAGGGACAAGAAGAACTCAATGAGCCAAATGCTAAAATTCTGGTGGAGTCCAATGATGCGATGGACAAGAGGGATGAAGTCAGAAATGGGAATGGGAAGGATAACAGGAAAGAATTCAGAGATGATCAGATTTCTTTTGGAGAGGGAAATTCTAATATCAGGGAAAGGGAGGGGCAGGAAAATGGGGGACTGAATAATCTATCTAGAAACTTAACCAATGGCATGGACTCATCTGAGTTGGAAGACACTGGTAGAAGGAAGGAAAAAGGGAAAGTAGTGGCAGCTTTAAGTGCAGAACAAGGTGGGCAGAGGACAAAAAAGACAGTATAGCATACTACCCGTTCCAAGAATGTGTCGATGGAACGCCAGAGGGTGGCAATTGTATCAAACTCAGCAGGGAATGCATCTGAGGAGGGGTTTTCGATGACAGACAGACAGTTTGCACCTACTGAGGATGAGGAAATCCAGGATATAACAAAACTTCTTGATACTGCTGTCCATCTAGAGGGATCTACTGAGGCAGTAGCATTGCCAACTGAACAAAGACTTCCACAGGCCACTCACATATTGTCAACATCTGGAGGAGTAATCCTGCATGACCAAGGGGGGGGGTTTGCAATGTTATTCAAATCCAGATGGACTCGGATCAACGGGGCAGCCCTTCATTTTCAGATATACAAAAAGATCCTGAGGACTTGAAGAGATCCAAATCCTTTGTGGAGGAGTTTGAAACTGATGAAGAGGAAGTGGGTCAGCTCCAGAGGTCTGCCTATTTACCTATGGCCCCAATTAAGGCCTCCACTCAGCAGGGCTCCCCAAGAAAGGACCCCAACAAGAATGCTCCTCCTGTTCTTTCCCAACATGTCACCAGAAGTAAATCTCAAACACAAAGGGTCTCTTACTCTTTAATGTTTTAATGTCTGGAATGGTTTGGAATATCAGGGGAATAGGTAACCCTGCTTCACTTAGAAGAGTTCATTTTCTGAAAAATCAATTTCATCTCAATTTTTTGGGCATTCTGGAACCACTAATATCACTTGATGCCCCTTTCATTACAAGAAGATTAGGCTTCTCTTCAACTACTTCTAATTGCTCAGGGAAAATATGGTTCATTTATGATGCTAATATAGATTGTATAGTGTTGGAAAAACATGATCAATTTCTTCATCTCAGATTGAAATCAGCCATGTTTCCTATCGAAATGTTGGTAACAATAGTCTATGCTAAATGTTCAAGAAAAGGCAGGTATGAACTTTGGGAAAAATTGGTTCATCTCAAGCCGAACAATGAGGAGTTTTGGATGGTTGGGGGATATTTTAATGTTATTGCAAAGCCATCTGAACACTCTGTACGCTTTGTAGCAAGGGCAGGACTGTTGGATCGAGAAACACGATAGAGGGGGGGTGAATATTGTGAAAACATTTCGGATAAAACTTCAGAGAAGGTGCGCAGCGGAATTAAAAACAAACACGAGAAACACAAGTATTTTTTACTTGGTTCGGATTCGCGATCGGCTCCTACTCTAAGACCCATGGTCCTTGACCGTTTACTGCGGGCAATTCTATAGTAGCGTAAAGATTTACAGAATTGGTACAATAGTAGTGTAGTAATTAAACAAGTACACCTTTCGTTACCGATGCCCGGTGTGGATCGTACTTCTGAGCAGAGGGTCGTCGTCAGCGCTAGAATGTCGAGAACGGAGTTTGCCAGAGCAGAGTGCTTGAACGAAAGGCTTAGAGGCGTTGGAAATTTCTTATTTTGAGGCCTTGGGGTCGAGCCCCTTTTATAGTACTCCTGGGGGCGCCTGGGATGTCGGGGGCGCCTAACATGTGCCTTCGGATCCGAGAACTTATATCCGAAGCTTGGTCAGCGTTTATCCCCTTCGAATCGGCTCTGGAGTTGACTGGGGTGCCCGGGACCTCCCGGGTGCCCAGGTTGACTGGGTCCGCTGGCTTCGTGGCTGATTTTGCTTCGAATCATCTTTGGCTTTGACCTTGGGCGCCCGGGACCTCCCGGGCGCCTAGCCCACTGTGGATTCGAAGCAGTCTTGCTTTACTGCTTGTTTGACTTTGACCTTGGGCGCCCGGGACCTTCCGAGCGCCTAGCCCAGCTGCCTGCCCCACTCCTTTGGGGCGTTCTGAGCTGCAAAAACACGCTCCTTCGGTTCCTGTATTCAAGGTTAGTACCAACACATGCAAGGCATGACTATTAGTTAGTTTTTACAGTCGTAGCTGTCTTGGTTCTGACTTCAGGTCTCCCAAATGGAAGCCTAGGTGTTCCCTCGACGGGGAACGCGTCCTCACCTTCTCCTCTCAGTAGAGTTTACCTTTTGCCAACCGGCTCCTCCGGTTGGACTTTTGCCCAGCAGCCCTTCGCCAGGTGCCTAGCAGCCCTTTGCTAGGTCCTCACTGCTTAGCAGCCCTTCACCAGGTCTTCAATGCCTAGCAGCCCTTCGCCAGGTGCCCAACAGCCCTTCGTCAGGTCTTAGCGTTTCGATGCTTAGCAGCCCTTCACTAAGTGCCCAGCAGCCCTTCGCCAGGACTTCTTTCTGCACACTCAGTGAACACATTAGACCAAAAATAACATCTTAACTCTTAAACCCTTTGACATTATCAAAACTCAGGTTTAACTTAGGTGCTGCCTGCACCAACATGTTGGTGCAGGAAGCACCATATCGAACCTGGTTTTGATATTGGCAAAGGATTCAAAGTTAAGTTTATTTGTGATCTAACAATGTTACTCAAGTGTGCAGGAAAAGTCCTAGTGAAGGGTTGCTAGGCACCTGGCGAAGGAATGCCAGGAAACAAAGCCCTAGCAAAGGAATGCTAGGCACTAGCGAAGGAATGTCAGGGTAAAAAGCCCTAGCGAAGGACTGCTAGGCACTGGCGAAGGAATGCCAGGGTAAAAAGCCCTAGCGAAGGACTGCTAGGCATTGGCGAAGGAATGCCAGGGTAAAAAGCCCTAGCGAAGGACTGCTAGACACTGGCGAAGGAATGCCAGGGTAAAAAGCCCTAGCGAAGGACTGCTAGGCGCCAGGCGAAGGACAGCTTGGGACTGAAGCCCTAGCGAAGGAATGCTAGGTACCGGGCGAAGGACAGCTCGGTATCCAAGACCTGGCAAATGACCGCCAGGCAAAAGTCCAACCAGAGGAGCGATTGGCATCAGGTACATTCTCCTGAGAGGAGCAGGTGAGGACGCATTCCCCGTTGAGGGAACAGTAGGCGTCGGTTCGACCTAGGGCTCCATTTTGGAGACCCAAAGTCAGAACCAAGACAGCTAAGGCTGTATAAAAATTAATATGTTACTGCTTTTTGGACTAACCCTGGATGCAGGACGAAGGACTGAGTGTCTACAGCTCAGAGAGCCTCAAAGGAGTGAGGCAGAAGCTGAGCAGGGCGCCCCAGATGTTCCGGGCGCCCCCAAGGTGAAGACCAACCAGCAGCAGCAAAATCCGCTTCGACAGTTGACTGTCGGGGCGCCCCGGATGCTCCGGGCGCCCCCATTGCGCGGGCGCCCCGCATGCTGCGGTCGCCCGCAACGCCAACTACCGAAGCAGCTCCCCTCGAAGCCAGCAGATTAGAAGGAGACCCGGTCAACCCGGGCGCCCCCATCGTTCAGGGCGCCCCCGTCAAAGCTTGATCCCGAATTTTAAGGGATCAGAGCTGACCGAGACGGAGGCGGATCGGCTGACACGTGGGGGGGCACCCCGACGTTCCGGGTGCCCCCAGGGCCTTTAAAAGGGCCCTCGACCCCAAGGCTTCAGACAACGGATTCTTTCAACGCTTCTACGCTCTGCTCCGGCAACCTCCCGACTCAAGACACAAGCGCCGACGACGTCCTACTGCTCCAGAAAAAGTAATCTACATCGGACATCGGTAAAAAGAAGAGCTCAATTTCAGTACAGTACTTAAATTGTAATTCCATTTCTGTAACTGTCTTTTACGCGATTATAGTATTGCCCGCAGTAAACGGTCAACGACCGTGGGCCTTGGAGTAGGAGTCGACCTAGGCTCCGAACCAAGTAAAAATATCTGTGTTTGCGTGTTTTTATTTTTAATCTTTCGTTACGCATTCTCTTTTCAAATCCGAACGCTTACCGATATTCACACCCCCTCTATTGGTTCTCTCGATCCAACAAGTGGTATCAGAGCGGGGTGGTTCAAACTTGGTGCAACTACCAGTTTGAAAGTTTTTTCGGATTTACAATATTTTTAATCTTATTTCTTTTCTCTCTAGTTAATCAACACCATTCGATCTTTTTCGCCTTTTATTTTAAAATAAAAAATATCTGTAGGTGGATTTAAAATATCCTTACGCCTTTTTCAATTTTGAATTCTCATTTTTCACCATAAGTTAGAATTGTTAAAACGATCAACTTTTGAAAATTTGTCATAAATTTTTTTTATTATTTTAATTTTATTTCTTCTCGAAAATCATGCTACCTTAATCTGAGCAAAATTTCTCCCAAAATATTAAAGTCTTACTTTTTATCATTAATCAAAATTGGTAAAGTAGCATTTTCAAAAATTTGACATAAATTTTTTTTCTGCCTCGAAATTCGTGCAATATTTTTTGTTAGGCTATTTTTTCCCCTCTCTCCCGCACTACTAATCCAAGACCAAGTCTTGCTACATTTCTATTTTTTTCTCTTCGTGTACAAGGTTAAACTAAGTGGCCAACCAAGAATGGAACAGTGTCCGTCCACCACTCCTCTGGCAAAAACTTCAGAATCTAGAAGGGGCTAATGGAATCCCACCTAAAGGCCCATCTAGAGCTATGGATGATAATCCAAACGGGGTTTACAGTACCTACAGAAGATGGAATATTGATCGCCTGGGATAAATTAGACGAACCAACTATGAGGAAGTTCGAGACAGATGCAAAGGCGACTGCAATCCTACAATGTGGCCTAACCAAGGAGCAACTCGAACTAGTTGGTCCATTCAAATGTGCGAGAGAAATTTGGGAAAAATTGATTAACATTCATCAAGAGATCTCAGAAGAAGAAGAAGATCAGGTAAGCTGTCTTGCACTCTCAGTCCAAGCACAAACAGCTGAACCAGAGTTAGAAGACGAATTGACTGAGACAAAAATGGTAACCAATTTCGAATCTTTTTTTGAATTACAATTAAGTAATCAAACAAATACCGTAATGGTCGAGGAAGGTGTAATTTCTATTGTAGGGAAAACTCTAAAAGAACCACCAAAGAAGGAGCTTCAACCAGTACCCGAGTCCGATTCAGACATGGAATCAGAAGATGAGTCTAGATCCGAGACGTCAAGAATCAAGGGGGAGATTCCCAATCGGGAATCAAAAGGTAAATTTACAGTATTTAAAAATCCAATATTTACCTTGAATAACATGATTAATTCGTATAAATTAGTTAAGGTCAACACATTAGAAAACTTAATTCACAACCATGCTGATTTTAAAAACCCAGAGTTTTATTTCGATTATGATGTAACTTAGATTATTTCTTTTGTTTGCTTTAATAGTGTGTTGCTTTTATTTTATTTTATTTTTGCTTAGAAATAGACTTGGCTAGTATAAGGACTGAACCAACTTAACTGAAATTTGAACAACATAGTATTGGGTGGCGGTGAGATGATAGTACGTTAGGGAAGCCTTTTCTAATAAGGTCAAGTATACACTACTTGGTCTCTTTAGACTGGTGAAACTAGCCGAAGCTACCGATCCACGACCCAAACTAGTTAGACCAGAATTTACCAAAAGTAATTTTGAAGATGAAATTTCACTAAAAGGCTTTGTCTAGGAAAGGGTTGATGATCCAATAAAGTTACGGCCAAAGAAGGCATTGTGCCTCGCCAAGACCTGGAAGCCAATTTTTGAAATTCAAATTCAATTTACTCTTTGTTAAATTTGAATTTAACATAAATTTTCAGTTAATTTTAGATTCAAATATCTTTTTTCAAAATAAATTTAAATTGGTTTTAAAAATTAATTTAACTTTTCAAAATTAATCATGACCTTTTCAAAATAAATCTTTCTATTAAAATATACATCTCACAAAACAGTTAAGGATATCCTATTTTGTCACTTAGAAATAGGTGAGATGCTCAGGACCTAAAAGTTTAGTTCAATCCAATCAACCGTACAAATCAAATTCAACTTAGTTATTTTCAATCAATTATTTTCAAAATTCAAAGTTAAAATTCTAATTAATTTCAAAATCCTTAAAAATCATTTTAACTTTTAAACTAAGGTTTAATGTTTCAAAATTAACTATTTTTTGTTAAAATTAAATATTTGTCTCACACAACCCATAAGGTTAACATGTTTGACCACGTAAAACTGGGTGAGATATCTAGGACCTAAAAGCATAATTCACTATCCTTTTAAATAACAAAGTGTGCAAAAGTTATTCAAAATTATCTCTATTTTGTAAAGTAATTAAGTTTACTGTACTCTACTTTTCTTTCAAAATAGTGAATTTCATGTTAAATATCACAATAGACACATTTTAAATAGAATCAAAGGCTTGTTTAATTTAGTTATTAATCGGTCAAACTTAGTAAACTGAGTTAACCTTGGTCAACATAATCAAACCCTAGTCAACTTGGTCAACACTGAAGTCCCTTAAGGAACTTAGATAAAACACAGATTGTGTCAGATACAGGTGGAGTTCTTCTTAATTTTTTTTTTCAAAAAATACAGATTTTTCAAAAACTTTATGCTTTAAAACTTATTCAAAAACCCTCGATATTACTATCTCTTTGAAAAATTATCATCATGATTTTCGAAAATTGTGCTATCATTTCAAGTTATGTTTTCAAAAATTTATCTTGAAAGGTATCATACTCAGAAGGTTGTTCAAAATTATTCTTTTGATTTTAATAAACCCTAAAGACACAGAGGAAGGTCCACTTCATGATCTACAAGGACTACTAGGATGTGTCAAATTTAGGGGGAGTTTGAGTCAAAAAGAAGAATTTCTGAAATATGTTTTTTGGTAATTATTTGTTTTCAAGTTATTAGATAATTCTTATAATTTAAATCAAACCTTAAAACTCAAAGGAAGATCGCTTGTAGTCAATAAGCTTCTTAGGACTAGGCCATGTTTAGGGGGAGATCAAATTAAAAGAATTATTGCATATTTCCAAAATTATATGTTTTCATGCACCACACGTTTAAAATCCTTTTGAAGACTTAAATAATTTTTCTTTAAAAAAAAACTATTATTTTAATTTTTTAAAATTCTTGTAGCTTGTGAAATTATTCTTGAAATAATATTTACTTGGGTTGGAGAAACTTCCAAGACTCTTAGGAAAACGTCCTTGTAGTTAACAAGGTTTCCTAGGATTGTATCAGACTGGAAAAGAAACCTAGTCAAGTAAAATATTATGTTTTCAAAAGGCATAATACTTTTCAAAAATTACTCATATTTTTCAAAGTCTAAAAGTTTTCAAAAACAGTACTTAGACTTTCAAAAAAGGCTCAATCTGTTTTTTTTAAGTACTTGCATATTTTTCAAAAATGCATATTTTTCAAATAATACTTATATTTTCAAAAAAAATGCATAATATCTTTCAAAGTGACTTATATCTCTTTCAAAGATATAGAGTACTTGCATCTTTCAAAAAGCTCAATATCTCTTAAAAGTACTTGCATTTTTCAAAACATTCAAAACAAGTAAACTTGTTGATTAAATATTTTTCTTGCTTGTCATGCATGGACTCAATATACAAATATACTTTTCTTTTGCATCAATTCTTCATTCTTTCAAAATGTTGTTACTTATAAATTATCATAATTTTTGACATTATTCTCTCACTCAAATAGTTATGTTTTCAAAACCCATAAGCTCTGATACACAAATTTTAAATGTCTTTCAAAATATATTTTTCAAGAATTCTTTATTGATGCATGACTTTTCCCCTTTTCAAAGAAAGTATCTTAGAAATGGTCTAAAATATAAGGAGAAGAATTTCACACCAAGGGGGAGAGAAAGAAAAGAGAGAAAGGAAATTTTGCTTAATTTTTATCTCTTTTTCAAAAATGCGTAAAAAATTTCTAAGTTATTTAACAAAAGTTAGGTTTGCAAAACCTTTTCAAAATTTTACCTTGTTCGCCCATGTATGTTTTTTGATATATGTCAAAGGGGGAGGAAAGGTTAAAGTTAAGTATGTTAACAAAATACTTCAAGGTAGCAAGGTAAATAAAATTTTTCAAAACTACAATGTTTTTTAGGTCAAAACTACATTGTTGTTTAACTTTACTCTGCTCAAATTGATTGGTTTTAACTGTCGTGCTTAAATGCTATAAGTTTTTACTTAACTTTGAATTGTGTTGCCATAAATCAAAAAGGGGGAGATTGTTGGTGCAGGAAGCACCATATCGAACCTGGTTTTGATATTGGCAAAGGATTCAAAGTTAAGTTTATTTGTGATCTAACAATGTTACTCAAGTGTACAGGAAAAGTCCTAGCGAAGGGTTGCTAGGCACCTGGCGAAGGACTGCCAGGAAACAAAGCTCTAGCAAAGGAATGCTAGGCACTGGCGAAGGAATGCCAGGTAAAAAGCCCTAGCGAAGGACTGCTAGGCACTGGCGAAGGAATGCCAGGGTAAAAAGCCCTAGCGAAGGACTGCTAGGCGCCAGGCGAAGGACAGCTTGGGACTGAAGCCCTAGCGAAGGAATGCTAGGCACCGGGCGATGGATAGCTCGGTATCCAAGACCTGGCAAAGGACCGCCAGGCAAAAGTCCAACCAGAGGAGCGGTTGACATCAGGTACATTCTCCCGAGAGGAGTAAGTGAGGACGCGTTCCCCGTCGAGGGAATAGTAGGCGTCGGTTCGACCTAGGGCTCCATTTTGGAGACCCAAAGTCAGAACCAAGACAGCTAAGGTTGTATAAAAATTAATATGTTACTGCTTTTTGGACTAACCCTGGATGCAGGACCGAAGGACTGAGTGTCTGCAGGTCAGAGAGCCTCAAAGGAGTGAGGCAGAGGTTGAGCAGGGCGCCCCGGATATTCCGGGCGCCCCAAGGTGAAGACCAACCAGCAGCAGCAAAATCCGCTTCGATAGTTGACTGTCGGGGAGCCCCGGATGCTCCGGGTGCCCCCATTGCGCGGGCGCCACGCATGCTGCGGGCGCCTCCAGCGCCAACTACCGAAGCATCTCCCCTCGAAGCCAGCAGATCAGAAGGAGACCCGATCAACCCGGGCACCCTCGTCGTTCAGGGCGCCCCCGTCAAAGCTTGATCCCGAATTTTAAGGGATCAGAGCTGACCGAGACGGAGGCGGATCGGCTGACACATGGGGGGGGGCGCCCCCGACGTTCCGGGCGCCCCCAGGGCCTATAAAAGGGCCCTCGACCCCAAGGCTTCAGACAACGAATTCTTTCAACGCTCTTCTGCTTCCGCGCTCTGCTCCGGCAACCTCCCGACTCAAGACACAAGCGCCGACGACGTCCTACTGCTCCGTAAAATGTAATCTACATCGGACGTCGGTAAAAAGAAGAGCTCAATTTCAGTACAGTACTTAAATTGTAATTCCATTTATGTAACTATCTTTTACGTGATTATAGTATTGCCCGCAGTAAACGGTCAGCGACCGTGGGCCTTGGAGTAGGAGTCGACCTAGGCTCCGAACCAAGTAAAAATATCTGTGTTTGCGTGTTTTTGTTTTTAATCTTCTGCTACGCATTCTCTTTTCAAATCCGAACGCTTTCCGATATTCACCCCCCTCTATCGGTTCTCTCGATCCAACACAACAATCTCCCCCTTTTTGATTTATGACAACCCGGTTCAAAAAGTTAAGTTAAACAAAACGAAGGTAAAGTACCAGTTTTAATTTCCTCCCCTGGAAGAAATCTCCCCCTAGGTTTTTCAAAAGTTCGTGGGGTTTTTGAAAAAAATTTCTAAGTCTTAAAGCGAAGCATTTTTCAAGTTTTCAACACTTAGAAAATTTTCAAAAATGTTTTTAAGTTTGAAACCATTTTCAAAATATTTTGGTTTGGAAAATTTTCACGGGACTTTAAATTTTATACTTAGAAAATTTTCGACTAACCAAAGATTTAGAATAAGTACTTGGAATAAATTTTTGAAAGTAAATAATTTTGAAAGTATAAGTGCTTAGAGATTTTTTCTAACATTTTAAGAAAGCAGTTTTAGTACTTAGAAATTTTCTAACAGTTTAAGAAAGCAGTTTAAGTACTTAGAAAATTTTTCTAACAGTTTAAGAAAGTAGTTTTAAGAAAGCAGTTTAAGTACTTAGAAAATTTTTCTAACAGTTTAAGAAAGTAGTTTATGTACTTAGAAAATTTTTCTAACACTTTTTTTTTTACATAAAAAATTTCAAAAAATTTTCTAGAATAAGTGCTTAGAATAATTTTTGAAACCAAGAAAAAAATTAATTTTCAAAATGAACTTATGTATTTAAGGAACTTTATTTTTTGAAAAATAGGAGATAAAAGTTTTTTGGAAAAAGATTTAATTTTGGAGAAAAAACAGTTTAAAATTTTTGAAAATTTTTGTTGGATCGAGAGAAATGATAGAGGGGGGGTGGATATCGTAAATCATTTTCGGATTAAAGATAAGAGCATACGCAGCGAAAAATCAAATCACAATAAAAGACGCAAGTAGTTTTACTTGGTTTGGAGTCGCGGTCGGCTCCTACTCCAAGGGCCACGGTCGTTGACCGTTTATTGGGGGCAATTCTATATGTCCGCAAAGAGTTTTACAGAAAGATTACACTTGTAGTATAAAACAAATGAAATGACAGCTCTTCGTTACCGACGTCTGGTGTGGAATGTATCTCGGAGCAGAGGGACGTCGTCGGCGCTTGTATCTTTAGTTGGAAGGTTTCTGGAGCAGAGTGCTTAAGTAGAAGAGCGTGTTTACATTGGAAGCAGTTGTTTCGAAGCCTTGGGGGTCGAGGGCTTTATATAGTAGGTCTAGGGGAGCCCGGGACGTTGGGGGCGCCCTCTGTTGATGCAGTCTGGCCCTGATTGTTGTTTTGGTGTTGATAACGATTTTAGTTTAGGAGGATGATTATGATTAAGTCCTGATCGAGGATTAGGCATGATATGGAAAATCCTAACCTGGGAGGTTAGGTGTGATGATTATGATGATTATGATTAAGTCCTGATCGAGGATTAGGCATGATTTGGAAAATCCTAACCTGGAGGGTTAGGTGTGAAAAATCCTAGCCTGGAGGGCTAGGTGTTGGGAAATCCTAACCTGGAGGGTTAGGTGTGGAAAATCCTAGCTTGGAGGGCTAGGTGTTGGAAAAGTCCTAATTCGGAAGGGTTGAGTGAAAAGTCCTAGCTTGGAGGGCTAGGTGAAATGTCCTAACTTGGAGGGTTAGGTGCAAATTCTCATCCTGGAGAATTAGGTGAAAAAGTCCTGGCTTGGAGGGTCAGGTGCCTAGCTTGGAGGGCTAGGTTGGATGATGTTCTAACTCGGAAGAGTTGGGTGAAAAGTCCTAGCTTGGAGGGCTAGGTGAAAAGTCCTAGCTTGGAGGGCTAGGTGAAAAGTCCTAACTTGGAGAGTTAGGTGCAAATTCCCAACTTGGAGAGTTAGATGGAAAAATCCTTAGCTTGGAGGGCTAAGGTGGATGAATTCCTAGCTTGGAGGGCTAGGGTTGAGTCACTGGATCGGTCTGGTGACCGATCAGGGACATTGGCATGCTGCTCCTTAGTGGATCGGTCTGGTGACCGATCCAGCTATGTCTGATCGGACTGGTGACCGATCAGGGAGCGCACAGTGAGATTGGGAATCTACTGTGTGGCTCCTGATCGGACTGGTGACCGATCAGGGAGCAGGCTGCTTCCTTGCTGTCTTTGTTGGATCGTGAAAACCGATAGAGGGGGGGGGTGAATATCGGAAACTTTCGGATTTGACTAAGAGTAGGTACGCAGCGGAAATTAAAAAACAAGACACAGAGACACAGTCGATTTACTTGGTTCGGAGCCTGTGTCGACTCCTACTCCAAGGCCCACGGTCGTTGACCGTTTACTTTGGGCAATTCTATATAGGCGCAAAAGGTTTACAAAATTTAATAACAAATATTAGTGCAGTAAATAAAAAGAACGCTCTTCTTTACCGACGTCCGGAGTAGATTAACTTTTTCGGAGCAGCGGGACGTCGTCGGCTCGAGTTGGAGAGTTTCCGGAGCAAGGCGCGAGAGCAGAAGAGATTTGAGGCGTCGAGTGAATTGGTGTCAGAAGCTTGGGGTCGAGGGCCCTTTATATAGGGCCTGGTGGCGCCCGGGATGTCGGGGGCGCCCCCCACGTGGCCTCCGATCCGCAGAGCTCTCGGTCGCGTCTGATCCCCTGGATCCGCTTTGACCGGGGTGCCCAGAGCGCTCGGGGCGCCCGCATTGACCGGGTCAAAGTTTATCTTCTGGGCTTTGAGGGGTTCGGTTCGAGGAATGCACATGGGGGCGCCCGGGACGCACGGGGGCGCCCGGGAGTTGTACTGTCGAAGCCACTTTGCATTTGTTGTGTTTGGTGTTCACCTTGGGGGCGCCCGGGACACTCCGGGCGCCCTGGTCAGCTATTGCCTCATTCCTTTGAGGCTCTCTGAGCTGCAGACACACGTTCCTTCGGTCCTGCATCTAGGGTTTGTCCAAAACATAATAAAGCAATAAAATATTTATTTATACAGCCTTAGCTGTCTTGGTTCTGACTTTGGGCTTCCAAAATGGAGCCCTAGGTCGAACCGACGCCTACTGTTCCCTCGACGGGGAACACATCCTCACCTACTCCTCTCGGGAGAAATTACCTGATGCCAACCGTTCCTCTGGTTGGACTTTTGCCTGACGGTCATTTGTCAGGGCTTGGATGCCGAGCTGCCCTTCGCTCGGTGCCTAGCATTCCTTCGCTAGGGCTTTAGTCCCAAGCTATCCTTCGCCTGGCGCCTAGCAGTCCTTCGCTAGGTCTTGGATACTGGCAGTCCTTCGCCAGTTGCCTAGCAGTCCTTCGCTAGGGCTTGGATACTGGCAGTCCTTCGCCAGTTGCCTAGCAGTCCTTCGCTAGGGCTTGGATACTGGCAGTCCTTCGCCAGTTGCCTAGCAGTCCTTTGCTAGGGCTTTGTCTCTGCACACTTGAGTAACATTGTTAGATCACAAACAAACTTAACTTTGAATCCTTTGCCAATATCAAAACAAGGTTCGATATGGTGCTTCCTGCACCAACAATCTCCCCCTTTTTGATTTATGGCAACACAATTCAAAGTTAAGTATAAACATATAACAGTTAAGAAATGATGGAGTATGAACAGTATAAGTGTAGATTAAAAAAAAATTATACTCCCCCTAAATCCCTGAATACTTGTGTTATAACCCTTAACTTTGACCTTTCCTCCCCCTTTGACATATATCAAAAAACATACATGGGCGAACAAGGTATCTAATAAATTTAAGTAAGAGAGTTTAAAAAACATAGTTTTCAAGAAAAAACTTTAAGTAATGAGAAATTTCCTTGGAACATATTTTGTGCTTTAAAACCCATTTTTACTTGGAAAAATCTTTAAATAGACAAGTTTTTGCTGAAACATAGAATTTTTGCTTAGAAATATTTGTTTACTAAGAATGATTTTGCTTAGAAAAATTTCAAAATAAATGTACTTAGTGCTTTTAGAGGTTTTGAAAGTACTTTGAAGATACTTAGACCAATTTTAAAGCACTTAAAAAAACTTAGTAAAATCAAGATAATATTTAAAATTTTCTCTCTCCTGGCCATATATCAATAAGGAACTTTTTGAAAGAAGATTTAAAAAAGATTTATGTATCAGAGCCTTTGAAAACATAAAAATACTTAGCATAATTCTTGAAAGTATAGAACAAAACTATAACTGCATCAACAAAACTCCACTTAAAAAATATTTTATATTTGTAGGCAAGTCTTTTAGAAACATCATGCACTTAGAACACTATTGCCTTTACAAGTATTAGTACTTTTCAAAACATTATACTTTGAAAAATAGAAGTACTTTTTGAAGATTATGAGTACTTTTAAACATAATATTTTGAGAAAAATTTAATGTTATTTTGAAAACATAATACTTTGCTTGACTAGATTTCTTTTCCAGTCTGACACAATCCTATGAACCCTTGTTAACTACAAGGACATTTTCCTAAGTGTCCTGAAAATTCTCAAGATTCAAGCAATTATTACTTTTAAAGGTATTTCCAAAATGATTTACTAAACCATATTTTTAAAGGCAAATTACTTGTATTTTCAAAAGAATTTTGAATGTATTAAAACATATTATTTTGAAATATTCAATAATTTATTTAATTTAACCTACCCCTAAATTTGATATAGTCCTCGGAAGCTTGTTGACCACAAGTATTCTTCCTCTAAGTCTTTAGGGTTTAGTTCAGATCAAAGGAATTTATCTAACAATTTCAAAACAAATAATTACCAAAAAAAATTTCAGAAATTCTTCTTTTGACTCAAACTCCCCCTAAATTTGACACATCCTAGGAGTCCTTATAGATCATGAAGTAGACCTTCCTCTGTGTCTTTAGGGTTTATTAAAATCAAAAGAATAACTTTGGATAACTTTCAAGGAGATACGTTTTTGAAAATAGTTTTCGAAAAAATATTTTGAAATGATAATTTTCAAACAGATAGTAGTATACGAAGGTTTTTGAATCACTTTTTGAAAACCTTATCGACATGATAATAAGATTTAGAGCATAAGGTTTTTGAGAAGCAATTTAATTTTTGAAAAGAAAGAAAACAACTCCCCCTGTATCTGACACAGTCTGTGTTTTATCTAAGTTCCTTAAGGGACTTCAGTGTTGACCAGGTTTGACTATGATGACTAGGGTTGACTATTTTGACCAAGTTAATGACTAAATCAGACCAAGCCCTAGATTCTCTTTAAAGTAAGTCTATTGTGATATTTAACGTGAAATTCAATATTTTGAAAAAAAACTGTTAGAGTTGAAAAAGTAGGGTACAGTAAACAGAGTTAAAAAAAATGGAGATAATTTTGAATACCTTTTGAAAATTTTTTTTTTTTTTGAAAGGATAGTGATTCATGCTTTTAGGTCCTAGATGTCTCACCCAGTTCTACGTGATCAAGCATGTTAACCTTATGGGTTTTGTGAGACAAATTTAAATAGAAGTAAGGATTTTACTTTGAAGAGTCATGATTAATTTTGAAAAATTGAATCAACTTTGAAAACCAGTTTAATGAATTTTAACTTTATTTTTGAAAAAGTAGTTGAGTCTAAGATCAATTGAAATTTGTGTTAGATTTGAATTTGACAAGAAGTAACTTGAATTTGAATTTCAAAAATTAGCTTCCAGGTCTTGGTGAGGCACTAGGCCTTCTTTGGCCGTAACCCTATTGGATCATCAACCCTTTCCTAGACAAAGCCTTTTAGTGAAATTTCATCTTCAAAATCACTTTTTGATAAATTCTGGTCTAACTAGTTTGGATCTTGGATCGGTAGCTTCGGCTAGTTCTGCCAAAATGGCTTCCCTAACGTACTATCATCTCACCTCCACCCAATACTATGTTGTTCAAATTTCAATTAACTCTTTAGTCCTTAAACTAATCAGTCCTAATTTTAAGCAAAAAAAAAAAGAAGCATACAATTAAAACAAACAATTATCTAAGTAAGGTCATCATTGGAGTAATATTCCGGATTTTCAAAATTAGCAAGATTATGAATTAAATTTTCTAACGTATTAAATTTATACGAATTAATTACGTTATTTGAGATAAATAAAGGATTTTCAAATATTGAAAATTTACCTTTTGATTCCCGGTTGGGAATTTCCCCCTTGATACTTGTCGTCTTTCTTTTTTGTTTCTTTATCATCTTGTAGTGAGCACGAGCTAATCGGGATAGTTTGGTTCGATCTCCTTCTTTGTCATCAAGTTCTGAGTCTAAGTTGGACTCCGGTACTGATTGAGGCCACTTTTGTAGTTCTCTTGGAGTTTTCCCTGCAATGAAAACTATACCTTCCTCGACCATTGCAATATCAGCTTGATTATTTAACCTTAATTTAGAAGAAAATGATTCGAAATTGGTTACCAACTTTGTCTCAGAAAAATCGTCGTCTGACTCAGGTTCGATTTCGACGTTGGATGTCGAGTCTGACTCGGTTGTCTGTGCTTGGACTGAGACTGCATGACAACTTTGGTAATCTTCTTCTTCATTTGATTCATCCGATGATTCGAACATCTCTCCTTCAAAGACCTCAATATCGGAACTCTTTTCGTGTAGGTTGAGTAGCTTCTCCCACATTTCTTTAGCACATCCACATGAACCGACTAGCTTGAGTTGTTCGTTGGTTAGACCGCATTGTATGATTACTGTTGCCTTAGCATCAGTCTCGATCTTCCTCAGAGTTGGTTCGTCCAATTTGTCCCAAGCGATCGATGTTCCATCTTCCGTGGGGAATCTGAACCCCGTTTGGATTATCGACCATAAATCTAGATTAGCCTTCAGGTGGGATTCCATTTGACTTCTCCAGGAGTTGAAATTCTCGCCAGAGAAGAGCGGTGGATGAATGCTATTCCATTCTTGAATGGTCATTTAAAAATGATCCTTGCACACAAGAGAAATAAAAATGTACCAAGACTTGGTCTTGGATTAGTAGTGCGGGAGAAAAAGAATTGCCAAGAATAAATATTGCACGACTTTCGAGGCAGAATAACAATAAAATAATAATAATATTTTATGAAATATTTTTTTTTAAATATTGATTTTGTCAATTCTGTTTAATATTGAAAAAGTTAGAATTTAATATTTGGGAAAAACTTTGCTCGAATTAAAGTAGCACGAATTTTCGAGAAAAATATTAAAATAATAATAAAAAAAAGTTTATGACAAATTTTCAAAATTTTTTCGTTTTATAAATTCTGACTTATGGTGAAAAAATGAAAATTCAAAATTGAAAAAGGCGAACGAGATTGAGTTGTGTTGATTAACAAAAAGAAAAGAAATAAAATGAAAAATTCGTAAATCCGAAAAAAAACTTTCAAATTGGTGGTTGCACCAAGTTTGATCTACCCCGCTCTGATACCACTTGTTGGATCGTGAAAACCGATAGAGGGGGGGTGAATATCGGAAACTTTCAGATTTGACTAAGAGTAGGTACGCAGCGGAAATTAAAAAACAAGACACAGAGACACAGTCGATTTACTTGGTTCGGAGCCTGTGTTGACTCCTACTCCAAGGCCCATGGTCGTTGACCGTTTACTTTGGGCAATTCTATATAGGCGCAAAAGGTTTACAAAATTTAATTACAAATATTAGTGCAGTAAATAAAAAGAACGCTCTTCTTTACCGACGTCCGGAGTAGATTAACTTTTTCGGTGCAGCGGGACGTCGTCGGCTCGAGTTGGAGAGTTTCCGGAGCAAGGCGCGAGAGCAGAAGAGCTTTGAGGCGTTGAGTGAATTGGTGTCAGAAGCTTGGGGTGGGGCGCCCGGGATGTCGGGGGCGCCCCCCACGTGGCCTCCGATCCGCAGAGCTCTCGGTCGCGTCTGATCCCCTGAATCCGCTTTGACCAAGGCGCCCGGTGCGCTCGGGGCGCCCGCATTGACCGGGTCAAAGTTTATCTTCTGGGCTTCGATGGGGTTCGGTTTGAGGTATGCGCATGGGGACGCCCGACGCAGGGGGCGCCCGGGAGCACGGGGGCGCCCGGGAGTTGTACTGTCGAAGCCACTTTGCATTTGTTGTGTTTGGTGTTCACCTTGGGGGCGCCCGGGACACTCCGGGCGCCCTGGTCAGCTATTGCCTCATTCCTTTGGGGCTCTCTGAGCTGCAGACACACGTTCCTTCGGTCCTGCATCCAGGGTTAGTCCAAAACACAATAAAGCAATAAAATATTTATTTATACAGCCTTAGCTGTCTTGGTTCTGACTTTGGGCTTCCAAAATGGAGCCCTAGGTCGAACCGATGCCTACTGTTCCCTCGACGGGGAACGCGTCCTCACCTACTCCTCTCGGGAGAAATTACCTGATGCCAACCGTTCCTCTGGTTGGACTTTTGCTTGACGGTCCTTTGTCAGGGCTTGGATGCCGAGCTGCCCTTCGCTCGGTGCCTAGCATTCCTTCGCTAGGGCTTTAGTCCCATGCTGTCCTTCGCCTGGCGCCTAGTAGTCCTTCGCTAGGTCTTGGATACTGGCAGTCCTTCGCTAGGGCTTGGATACTGGCAGTCCTTCGCCAGTTGCCTAGCAGTCCTTCGCTAGGGCTTGGATACTGGCAGTCCTTCGCCAGTTGCCTAGCAGTCCTTCACTAGGGCTTGGATACTAGCAGTCCTTCGCCAGTTGCCTAGTAGTCCTTTGCTAGGGCTTTGTCTCTGCACACTTGAGTAACATTGTTAGATCATAAACAAACTTAACTTTGAATCCTTTGCCAATATCAAAACAAGGTTCGATATGGTGCTTCCTGCACCAACAGTCTTGCTCCTGATCGGTCTGGTGACCGATCAGGGAGCAAACGGTGAGTGAGTTCCCTTGCTGATCAAAGTCTTGGATCGGTCCGGTGACCGATCAGGGATCTTGGATCTGATTAAAAAATAACTGTTCATCTGCCCTGATCGGTCTGGGTGACCGATCAGGATCCATTCTGATCGGTCTGGTGACCGATCAGGCTTCACCCTGATCGGTCTGGTGACCGATCAGGCGTGTAGAGCTGCGAGAGCTGGGAATCCCAGCGAAGCAGTGGATCGATCTGGTGACCGATCCACACACCCTGGATCGGTCCGGTGACCGATCACTTTAATTCAAATTTCACTGTCAGACGTGGTCAGAGCGTCTGATCGTATCTAATTTGCTGATGTATGTTTCTGATATTTGATATGCTGCTTGATTTGCTGCTCTAATGCTCTGATTTTGTTTCAGGTGATAGGGGAGGATTCAAACACTCAAGGAGAAGTCAAAGAGTGCTTTCCTTGTAGCAGGTTTGTCCCTTTCTCATCTCAGGTTGCAACGGCGAGCTGCAGACTGGAGCTGAGACTGGAGCTTGACTGAGGGGAGCTCAGTGAGTCCAGAGATAGCTCAGTAGAGGCTGGCGTTGGCAGATGAGTAGCTGGGAGCTACAGAGATGTTGTCACTTGTCGCTTGGCGGAGAAACAAAAAGGAACGCGAGAAGGAGAGTTAGTAATCAGTTCTTCAGTTTTTCGTGCTCTTGAGTTCCTGTGTTACAAGCTTGCTGTTCTTGAGTTCTTCAACCATTCTAAGCAAGCTATTGAGGAGCAATCATCATACTTGAGTGCTTGAAGGAGAAAACAAGAGGCTTGGAGTCCGACAGTGGGAAGACACGGAGCAGGGGTCTGCGTGAGATCACCACTGGGTGGAGCTCAGGGAAGCTTGCTGTGTTTTGTCCTTGCTAAGTGTTTGAGTAAGATCCTTCTTGTTGTTGTTTCATTGTGCTCATTCTATATCATTGTTTGAAACACACTGTGGGGAGGTTTCTCCACCGAGAAGGAGGTTGCTTTATATCCGGTGTTAACCGGGGCTTGATCTGCCGACGATCAAGGGATCGCCCACCTCAAGGGCACGCCAAGGAGTAGGGGCAAGTTATCCCCGAACCTTGTAAACCCTCCTTGTTAGCGATCTTGCTAGTCGTGTTTGTTTTGCTTTCGTTTTGTTTTTCTGCACACTCTGTTTTCTACTCTTTCCGCTGTGCTACTGATATTTGAGTTGCAGAAATCGTGATAAGTTTCGAAGGAGAAAGTGGTTGTCTATATTCACCCCCCACTCTATAGCCATCTCGTTCCCAACACCCTCCACGTGGCCTTTGATCTGCAACAGTCTCGGTCAGCATTTTATCCCTCAAAAATAGGGATCGAACCTTGACGGGGCACCCGGGAAGCAGGGGCACCCTGGTTGACTGTTTCAGCGGGCTTCTCGGCTCGATAGGGTTTATCCACTTCGCTGGCTTAAGCGCGGGGTGCCCTGGTGTAACGATCCGGAAAATTCTCTTAATATTTTCTTAAAATATTAAGCATGTTTAGATAATTTTCTGAGGAACCTAGAGGTATTAATACGAACTTTGGCCAAGAAAATCCATGTTTTCTCATTTAAATTGAGAAAACTAAGTATTAATTGGCCTTATGTGAGCTTTTTTGTACCCTAAATATAGGTGAATTTAGGTAATAATTAGTATAAATATAAATAAGATTTAATATTTAGGCATATTAGCATGATTACGGGTAAGTCTTAGCCTAATTTTCCTAGTTTAATGGAGAAATTTGGTACTAATGAGCTTTAAATGGGCTCCAAAAATGGGTATTAATTAGGTAAAATTAATATAAATATAAAAGAATTTTATTTAGGAATATTAGCACAATTATGGGTGATTTTAGGGGGATTTTCGGAATTTAGGAAAAAATAAAAATAAAAAAATAAATGAAATAAAAATAAAATAAAAGTGCATGAGCCAAGGATTGAACCTTGGACCTCTTGTACAACCATGTATGCACTAACCAACTCACCTAGCAAGGTATTGTTAGGAGGGAATGAAGTGGATATGGGTTAAGGCATAGAAGAAGATGAAGGGTCATGGAGAGACTCTTCATTTGCCTCCTTAATGGATGATAAATAGGGGGTTTGGGAGTTACCTCTTCTTCCCATTTCCTTGCATTTTCGAAACTCTTCCTCCCCTCATCCTAGACGAATACCCAAGGAAGGGTTTCCCCTTGGAAAAAGCTCCACAAGAGGTCTTATCTCCAAGATCTAAGGGTTTTTTCCAAGGATACAAGGACAAGGAGGCAAGGATCCAAAGATTTTTGCAATCTTCTTCCCTTTCAAGGTTCGAAAAATCATGAAACCCAAGGTAAAACTCCCTCACCTGTGGTATAATAGTTCCTTATAATTTCCACAATTTTTAGCATGATATATTGGGAGTTTTTGATTCGATGTTGAAAAGAAGAAAAAAACCAAGAACCCAAGGTCAAGGGTTTCGGCCACAATGTTTTAGGAGTCTATAATTATGCCAAAAATCTTTATAATGTTGTTTAATATTCCCTTATGATGTTTAGAGGTTAAATGGAATTTTTGGGGTACCCTAAGTACCCTTATGTTGAAAGAGACAAAACCAAGTACCCTAGAGACCCTATGGGTTTCGGCCACTAGGTTTTAGGGTTCTTAATGGTGCTAAAAATCTTGATAATGATGTTTAATGAACTCTTATGATGTCTATGGATTAAGTACAATTTTTGAGAATTTTTGGAGTACCTAGGACACCCTAGGGTTTCGGCCAACATGAAAGAAACAACATCAATACCCTAGAGACTCTATGGGTTTCGGCCACAAGGTTTTAGGGTCCATAATGATGCTAAAAATCTTTATAATGCTATTTAATGTTCCCTGATGATGTTTAGAGATTAAGTATAATTTTTAGGAATTTTTGGAGTACCCTAGGATACCCTAGGGTTTCGGCCAACAACAAGAACCCTTGTGTAGGGTTGGGTTTAAAACCTCAAGTGTATGTTTTATGTTTTATCATGATATTAAGGAGATGGAGGGTGTTTATGTGAATGTTCCACATGGTCTAGAGACCCCATGGGTTTCGGCCAAGTACCCTAAAGGGGGGAAAAGTTAGGACTTATTCCAAGTAAGGGTCCCAATGGCCCTATGGTAAGGTATGATTGGTGTTTAAGCAATTATTTTGGGGTTTAATGGAATTTTTCCCATACCCCCATGGCCTTGAAGTTTCAGCCAAGAGGAGGATTAGGGCTAAAGGATTAGGGTTGGCCTTAAGTATGGGATCAAAGGGTCCTTAAGTAAAATGGAAGAGTTTCATGTTAACCAAACCATTAGTTATATGTCAAGATTTATATGATTAGGTCATGAATGTTTAAGACATGTGCCATGATTTGTGAATGATATGTATGAATGCCATGATTTATGAATGATATGTATGAATGCCATGTCTTATGAATGATATGCATGAATGTCATGTCTTATGAATGATATGTATGTATGCCATGCTTATGAATAATGTGTACCTATGCCATGTTATGAATGAAAGATGATGCTTATGTCTTTAAGGCATAAATATGCTAAACGGCATGGTCGATGGTTGACGGTACGACAGTCGTGAGGACCGGTAAATGGGCCGGTAGACGGGCCGAGCCGTAACAAGTTATGTTATGTTAAAGATGCCATGAATGTCTTATGAATGATGAAGCATGTAAAGTATTTTACTTTATGGATGGGCTTGTACCGGACCGAAGTATGGGTCCAAGGGATGGGCACCTTAAGAACGCCCCGGTTCAGGACTACCGACTATGCTGTCCACGGTTCTGGCACTACCGTAGCTGTGCAACAGGGATGGGCACCTTAAGAACGCCTCGGTTCGGGGACTACCGACTATGCTGTCCTTACCCTAGTAGGTCGAGGCTAGCTACCTCGTATTTACTTAGGGATGCGCGCTTATGATGTATGTATGTGGTACAAGCCAGGGCCCAATGATATGATGAATATGTTTAAGCATTAAAAGTATGTTTTAAAAGGTTAAGCATCCTTATATATATATATGCAATTGCCTCATGCATCCATCCATGTTATGCATTATAATTATGATAAGAATATTATGCAAAGTAAGTTTATGCAAAGTAAGTTTATGCAAGATATGTTTATGCAAATGATTTTGTTTATGCTCATGTTACTATATGATGCCATGATTTGATTGTGTTTATGCTAATTTAGAATGCCATGATTTATCTATGTTCATGTTAGTTTAGGATGCCATGATTTATTTATGTTCATGCTAGTTTAAAATGCCATGATTTTATTTATGTTCATGTTAGTTTAGGATGTCATGATTTAATTATGTTTATGCTAAGTTAGAATGCCATGATTTGATTTATGTTCATGCTAGGTTAGGATGCCATGATTTAATTATATTTATGCTAAGATAGAATGTCATGATTGGATTTATGTTCATGCTAGTTTAGAATGCCATGATTTAATTATGTTTATGCTAAGTTAGAATGCCATGATTTTAATGATGTCCATACCAATTTATGATGCCATGTTTTAACTATGTTATACTGAGATAGGACGCCATGATTTTATTTAGGTTCGTGCTAAGAATGTTTATGAAGTTATGTTTGTTATGTCTATGTCTATGCCAAGCACTACGCCATGCTATGAATGTTACGATGTTTATGTCTACGCCAAGTATTGTGCCATGCCATGAAGGTTTATGGTTATGTTTATGCTATGCTATGAAGATGATTATGTTATGTTTATGCCATGACGAATGTATGCTAAGTGATGAAAAGGCTTATGTCCTAAGTAAAGCACTAAGTATGTAAAGCACTAAGTATGTAATGGCTTATGTGCTCATGAATGATTGATGAATGGTTTTAGTGAGTAGGAAAGAGTCTTACTAAGCCTGTGTGCTTATAGTCTTATTTCCTTATACCGCAGATCACGCAAGGGGACAGTAAGGAAGCAGCAGGAGGGCATCAAAGAATGTGTGTGATAGTGACTTGGCCAAGGAGCAATATGGTTGCTCGTCTCATGATAGAACTTTATCTTTACTGTTATGTGTTTATGTATGACTCTATGACATGATACTAAGTATGACATGATGCTACTAATGACATGATGCTAAGTATGATATGATACTAAGTATAAAGTTACTACGCTAAGTTCCTATGTTATGGTGCTAGAAATGGTAGTAAGTGCATGTAGGAGTAAGTTAAAGGTTTCCGCTGCATTATGATGTCTACATGCCCTAAGTATGTTAACGTAACGCCGCTTTAGGAAAAAAAAAAGCGGGTGTTACAGGTTGGTATCAGAGCAGTAACCATCTCACTACACACACATCAAGCCCTCTTCCTGCCGCTTCCAAGTAAGTATCTCTTTACATATCTTATAGTATATCTTATAGTAGGAAGATGTTTTATGATTTTAAGGTATGCCAGTATGAATGATATTTATGATGAAAAGTACGTTACGATATGTAACGATGAATGATACTTTATCTTATTTTAGGAATTAAATATTTAGAATAATATAGGGTAGAAAAGAAACTGATATTGACCATACTTGTCTTTTATGAAGAAAGTATGGCTAGAAGACAGAGTAACGAATTAAGAGACTACTTCATCGCCGACCTGATGCTCAATATACCTTATATATAACTTATCTTAAGTCACATCATAAGACAATCATGTATAAGTATTCTGCCTTATACCTTGGGTCTAAGTTAGTCATAATACAATTAGTCATAAGTGTGACTCAACCTTATGTTCATAAACATGGTATTAATTGAGCACCATCATAATATTAGTAATTAAGGTGAACCTAGTATTAACATAATGTTATATAACCTGTACATTATATGAGTTACAATCATATAACATAATTATATTATATTATATAAAGCAAATGTAATAATATGAGAGGTGTACTAATATAGATTATTATAAATATAATATAATAATTCCTTATCATATAAGTATTGTCATAATTCACCTATCATATAGGTTCTTAATATGAGCCTACATACAGGTTGACATGTATCATCTCAACCTATAAGTTATACCTATACATATTATTCCATAAGCAATTATAGGTATTATACCTATAATTTATATGATAAAGAACTATAATTTATGATATTATGTATAACCTATAATATAGTCTCATGTAGGGAATTATATGATAGCCTACATACATAAGATTATAACACTCTACCTATGTTAGCGTATAGTATTAGTTCCATTATACTAATATAATTAATGGTATAAGTCATACGGTATAACCTAAAATGATACGCATAGGGTAGTGTCCTAATTATATTAACACTATTATAGATATGGTCCACTATATTTTCATACTAATTATAAATGTTAGAATTATCAACGTATGTTTCACTATTATTATATAATATATAAGATTACCTAAGTTATTTATGGTAATACAATAAATATGATCTCACTTATCATATAAAACCATTAATAATATAATTCATAGCTCATGTGTGAACTAATATTTCGGAAGCATACTATTATTAGTTTACCCATAATTATAATAACTATATAATTATATATATGCATATAATTACATCATAGGGCTATTAATGACACTAGCTCAATTATATGCTAAGGAATAATCAGACCTTATGGAGTTCCCAAGACCATCATCTCGATAGGGATGGTCGCTTACCTCACATTTTTGGGAGTGCGTCCAGAAGTCTCTCGGACTAAACTACGATTCAGCACCGCTTTCACCCTCAGACAGACGGGCAACCTGAACGGGTGAATCAAGTACTAGAAGACATGTTGCGAGCTTGTGCCTTGGATTTCAAAGGAAGCTGGTGTCAATATCTATGTTTAGCGGAATTCGCTTACAATAATAGCTACCAAGCTACTATTGGGATGACACCTTATGAAGCGTTGTATGGGAGGAGATGTAGGTCTCCGATCTGTTGGTATGAGGGTGGTGAAAAGAAGGAGATGGGGCTCACGACGGATATCATCAACAGCACCACCCGAGCTATACAGAATATTCGACAACGGATAAAAACTGCTCAGAGCCGGCAGAAGAGTTATGCCGATGTCCGGCGTAGACCTCTGGAGTTTAATGTTGGAGATTGGGTGTTTCTGAAAGTGGCACCTATGAAAGGGGTGACAAGATTCGGGAGGAAAGGAAAGCTAAGTCCGCGTTATGTGGGGCCGTACCTGATTCTGAAAAGAGTTGGTAAAGTGGCATACGAGCTGGAGCTACCTTCAGAGATGTCAGCTATCCATAACGTATTCCATGTGTCCCTGCTTAAAAAGTGTATCCCAAATAGGGACCAAGTGATCGAGCCGCAGACAGTACAACTGCAGGAGGACCTAAGCTATGAGAGCAGACCTATCAAGATTTTGGACAGGGAAGTCAAGAAGCTGAGGAGTAAGGAGGTACCCTTAGTCAAGGTCCTATGGCAAAGTCAACGGTTCGAAGAAGCTACCTGGGAACGCGAGGACGAGATGAGGCGCAAGTACCCGGAGTTGTTCTAAGTTCGAGGACGAACTTTCACGAGGTATGGGGGATTGTAACGACCCGGAAAATTCTCTTAATATTTTCTTAAAATATTAAGCATGTTTAGATAATTTTCTGAGGAACCTAGAGGTATTAATACGAACTTTGGCCTAGAAAATCCATGTTTTCTCATTTAAATTGAGAAAACTAAGTATTAATGGGCCTTATGTGAGCTTTTTTGTACCCTAATTATAGGTGGATTTAGGTAATAATTAGTATAAATATAAATAGGATTTAATTAGGCATATTAGCATGATTACGGATAAGTCTTAGCCTAATTTTCCTAGTTTAATGGAGAAATTAGTACTAATGAGCTTTAAATGGGCTCCAAAAATGGGTATTAATTAGGTAAAATTAATATAAATATAAAAGAATTTTATTTAGGAATATTAGCACAATTATGGGTGATTTTAGGGGGATTTTTAGAATTTAGGAAAAAATAAAAATAATAAAATAAATGAAATAAAAATAAAATAAAAATAAAGGTGCATGAGCCAAGGATTGAACCTTGGACCTCTTGTACAACCATGTATGCACTAACCAACTCACCTAGCAAGGTATTGTTAGGAGGGAATGAAGTGGATATGGGTTAAGGCATAGAAGAAGATGAAGGGTCATGGAGAGACTCTTCATTTGCCTCCTTAATGGATGATAAATAGGGGGTTTGGGAGTTACCTCTTCTTCCCATTTCCTTGCATTTTCGAAACTCTTCCTCCCCTCATCCTAGACGAATACCCAAGGAAGGGTTTCCCCTTGGAAAAAGCTCCACAAGAGGTCTTATCTCCAAGATCTAAGGGTTTTTCCAAGGATACAAGGACAAGGAGGCAAGGATCCAAAGATTTTGCAATCTTCTTCCCTTTCAAGGTTCGAAAAATCAAGAAACCCAAGGTAAGACTCCCTCACCTGTGGTATAATAGTTCCTTATGATTTCCACAATTTTTAGCATGATATATTGGGAGTTTTGGATTTGATGTTGAAAAGAAGAAAAAACCAAGAACCCAAGGTCAAGGGTTTCGGCCACAATGTTTTAGGAGTCTATAATTATGCCAAAAATCTTTATAATGTTGTTTAATATTCCCTTATGATGTTTAGAGGTTAAATGGAATTTTTGGGAATTTTTGGGGTACCCTAAGTACCCTTATGTTGAAAGAGACAAAACCAAGTACCCTAGAGACCCTATGGGTTTCGGCCACTAGGTTTTAGGGTTCTTAATGGTGCTAAAAATCTTGATAATGATGTTTAATGAACTCTTATGATGTCTAGGGATTAAGTACAATTTTTGAGAATTTTTGGAGTACCCTAGGACACCCTAGGGTTTCGGCCAACATGAAAGAAACAACATCAATACCCTAGAGACTCTATGGGTTTCGGCCACAAGGTTTTAGGGTCCATAATGATGCTAAAAATCTTTATAATGATATTTAATGTTCCCTGATGATGTTTAGAGATTAAGTATAATTTTTGGGAATTTTTGGAATACCCTATGATACCCTAGGGTTTCGGCCAACAACAAGAACCCTTGGGTAGGGTTGGGTTTAAAACCTCAAGGGTATGTTTTATGTTTTATCATGATATTAAGGAGATGGAGGGTGTTTATGTGAATGTTCCACATGGTCTAGAGACCCCATGGGTTCTGCCAAGTACCCTAAAGGGGGGGAAAAGTTAGGACTTATTCCAAATAAGGGTCCCAATGGCCCTATGGTAAGGTATGATTGGTGTTTAAGCAATTGTTTTGGGGTTTAATGGAATTTTTCCCATACCCCCATGGCCTTGAAGTTTCGGCCAAGAGGAGGATTAGGGCTAAAGGATTAGGGTTGGCCTTAAGTATGGGATCAAAGGGTCCTAAAGTAAAATGGAAGAGTTTCATGTTAACCAAACCATTAGTTATATGTCAAGATTTATATGATTAGGTCATGAATGTTTAAGACATGTGCCATGATTTATGAATGATATGTATGCATGCCATGATTTATGAATGATATGTATGAATGCCATGTCTTATGAATGATATGTATGAATGCCATGTCTTATGAATGATATGCATGAATGCCATGTCTTATGAATGATATGTATGTATGCCATGCTTATGAATAATGTGTACCTATGCCATGTTATGAATGAAAGATGATGCTTATGTCTTTAAGGCATAAATATGCTAAACGGCACGGTCGATGGTTGACGGTACGACGGTCGTGAGGACCGGTAAATGGGCCGGTAGACGGGCCGAGCCGTAACAAGTTATGTTATGTTAAAGATGCCATGAATGTCTTATGAATGATGAAGCATGTAAAGTATTTTACTTTATGGATGGGCTTGTACCGGACCGAAGTATGGGTCCAAGGGATGGGCACCTTAAGAACGCCCCGGTTCTGGACTACCGACTATGCTGTCCACGGTTCTGGCACTACCGTAGCTGTGCAACAGGGATGGGCACCTTAAGAACGCCTCGGTTCGGGGACTACCGACTATGCTGTCCTTACCCTAGTAGGTCGAGGCTAGCTACCTCGTATTTACTTAGGGATGCGCGCTTATGATGTATGTATGTGGTACAAGCCAGGGCCCAATGATATGATGAATATGTTTAAGCATTAAAAGTATGTTTTAAAAGGTTAAGCATCCTTATATATATGCAATTGCCTCATGCATCCATCCATGTTATGCATTATAATTATGATAAGAATATTATGCAAAGTAAGTTTATGCAAAGTAAGTTTATGCAAGATATGTTTATGCAAATGATTTTGTTTATGCTCATGTTACTATATGATGCCATGATTTGATTGTGTTTATGCTAATTTAGAATGTCATGATTTATCTATGTTCATGTTAGTTTAGGATGCCATGATTTATTTATGTTCATGCTAGTTTAAAATGCCATGATTTTATTTATGTTCATGTTAGTTTAGGATGCCATGATTTAATTATGTTTATGCTAAGTTAGAATGCCATGATTTGATTTATGTTCATGCTAGGTTAGGATGCCATGATTTAATTATGTTTATGCTAAGATAGAATGCCATGATTGGATTTATGTTCATGCTAGTTTAGAATGCCATGATTTAATTATGTTTATGCTAAGTTAGAATGCCATGATTTTAATGATGTCCATACCAATTTATGATGCCATGTTTTAACTATGTTATACTGAGATAGGACGCCATGATTTTATTTAGGTTCGTGCTAAGAATGTTTATGAAGTTATGTTTGTTATGTCTATGTCTATGCCAAGCACTATGCCATGCTATGAATGTTACGATGTTTATGTCTACGCCAAGTATTGTGCCATGCCATGAAGGTTTATGGTTATGTTTATGCTATGCTATGAAGATGATTATGTTATGTTTATGCCATGACGAATGTATGCTAAGTGATGAAAAGGCTTATGTCCTAAGTAAAGCACTAAGTATGTAAAGCACTAAGTATGTAATGGCTTATGTGCTCATGAATGAATGATGAATGGTTTTAGTGAGTAGGAAAGAGTCTTACTAAGCCTGTGTGCTTATAGTCTTATTTCCTTATACCGCAGATCACGCAAGGGGACAGTAAGGAAGCAGCAGGAGGGCATCAAAGAATGTGTGTGATAGTGACTTGGCCAAGGAGCAATATGGTTGCTCGTCTCATGATAGAACTTTATCTTTACTGTTATGTGTTTAAGTATGACTCTATGACATGATACTAAGTATGACATGATGCTACGAATGACATGATGCTAAGTATGATATGATGCTAAGTATAAAGTTACTACGCTATGTTCCCATGTTATGGTGCTAGAAATGGTAGTAAGTGCATGTAGGAGTAAGTTAAAGGTTTCCGCTGCATTATGATGTCTAATGCCCTAAGTATGTTAATGTAACGCCACTTTAGGAAAAAAAAAACTGGTGTTACACCTGGGCACTGGGGGCGCCCGGGATGCTGGGGGCGCGAGGGAGCATGGGGGCGCCCCGCCCAGTGAGCTACCGAAGAACTTCTTTGCTTCACTTGTTTTGTATTGGCCTTGGGGGCGCCCGGGACTCTGGGGGCGCCCTGGTCAGCTACTTGCCTCTCTCCTTTGGGCATTCTGAGCTGCAGGCATACGTTCCTTCGGTCCTGCATCCAGGGTTAGTCCAAAACAATATAAAGCAATAAGGTATTAGTTTTATACAGCCTTAGCTGTCTTGGTTCTGACTTTGGGTCTCCAAAATGGAGCCCTAGGTCGAACCGACGCCTACTGTTCCCTCAACGGGGAACGCGTCCTCACCTACTGCTCTCAGGAGAATTTACCTGATGCCAACCGGCTCCTCCGATTGGACATTTGCCCGGCAATCCTTCGCCAGGTGCCTAGCTGTCCTTCGCCAGGTCTTCAACTCTTACCAGCCCTTCACTAGGTGCCCAGCTGTCCTTCGCCAGGTCTTCGGTTTCAGGCAGTCCTTCGCCTGGTGCCTAGTAGTCCTTGCTAGGTCTTCGACTCCTAGCAGCCCTTCGCTAGGTGCCCAGCAGTCCTTCGCTGGGTCTTTGGGTTCCGATGCCTAGCAGTCCTTCGCTAGGTGCCTAGCTGTCCTTCGCTAGGTCTTTGATCTGCACACTTATGTAGCATGTTAGACAAATAAAACATCTTGACTTTTAAACCCTTTGCCATTGATCAAAATATAGGTTCGACTTGGGTGCTGTCTGCACCAACAATCTCCCCCTTTTTGATTTATGGCAACCCAGTTCAAAAAGTTAAGTTAATCATAACAGATGAAATAAAATTTTAGTTTCCTCCTCTTAGAAGGAATCTCCCCCTAGGTTTTTCAAAAGTTTGTGGGGTTCTTAGTCTTAGGAGGGAATTGATTTTTCAAACACTTAGAACAATTTCAAAAGAAACATATTTTCCAAAAAAAATTGGTTGTGCACTTTTTGAAGATTTACACTTAACAAGGATTTCAAGTTAGTAGGAAAGAAACATCTTCTGAAGTTTTAAGTACTTAGCAAAATTTACAACTACTTAAGTTAGAAAGTCGTTTTGAAAAACAGCTTGAGTTTAAGTACCAAAATTTTTTTTTGAAACAGCTTAAGTTTAAGTGCTTAAAAAAGATTTTTGAAACAGCTTAAGTTTAAGTAGTTAAAAAAGATTTTTGAAACAGCTTATGTTTTGAAACACAGCTTAAGTTAGAGAAACTTTTGAGGAAAAACTTAGTACTTTTGAAAACAACTAGATTAAGTACTTTTTGAAGAAAGGATAAATTTTTCGAAATTTTGAATTTTGAAAAAAATTTTAAAGTTTTTCTCTCCTTTCCTTTCCTATCTCTCCCCTTTTGCCATATATCAAAAACAAGGCAATGTAAATAACTTGCAAAAAAAATTGATGTGTTGTACTGAACCAATGCAAGATAATCTACTGAACCAAACCAATTTCAATTATCTCTTTCGGGTCCTGTCTAACCCAATTAGCTACTTACTAATTGTTATAAACAGTAGTTTTCATTAGGGTTAGTCAAGTTAAGTGTTCTGTTCAAGTTAGTTTTTCCAAACTTGACACTTAATCTGATTGCTGTTTAAGTTGTATTTAGTGCCCCAATTACTGCAGATGCACTGACTTAAAGCATCTTGAATTAAGGCAAAGACCTAAGCATCTCAACCCATTCTAGGTTATCAATCAAAAAGTACCCTACGCTGCTTGTGAGATGCTGGCTTCCAGATCTATAGGTGCATGCATTTCTAGGGTTAGGCCTAGACTAAGTCCATTTGCGAAAAAAATCCTAGTTTTGAAGGGGGTAATTTTTGAATAAAACTAAGTCGAAAAAATTTATTTTAAAATGTTAAAAAGATTTTTCAAGCTGATTTTGAAATTAAGTAAAGCATTTTTAAAATTGTTTTAGAAACTGATTATAAATCAAATAAAGCAAAAACCTGAAAGTAGAGTAAACCTATTCTACTAAACATAATCCTAACTCAGATAATCATGAAATAGCAAATAGTCAACTCCATAAGTCAGCTGGTATGAGAGAGAACTAGCATAGTCATACAAGTCAAACATGAGTCAACCCTACTGAGTAGGGACAGTCAAATAGTTACTAGTACAATGTTAAAAAAATCTAGGAGGAGGGACCAGGATGATCAGAAGAGCTGGGCTGCCATGCTCTGAGTAGTGACATCATCTCAGTGTATCGAGCATCATCTACTTCTCCATCGGCTCTTCGAGCATCCATCTGCTCGAAGTGGTAAGCCTCGACCTCCTCTCTGAGGCTGTTGAGCTCTGTCTCCATCCTAGTGAAGCGCTGGTCGATGGTCAGCGGTGGTGGCTCGTCGATGTGCTCATGAAGCTCGGCTGCCAGGTCTCCGATATTGACCTCAATCTCCTCGTCGGAGTCAATCAGTGGTCCGGCTCGCTAGCGTCTCCACGACAAAACCCCGGTAGCTGAGACCTCTATACCGGCTAGGGAAAAGTTCCTAAATCCTATCTCGTCGAAATCGGTCATCGCGGTCATTTCACCTACGGTAATGTTACGACCATGGTGATGAAGGATAGAGGTGATGATGTGACAGAAGGGGGTGCGTACCCGACCCTGAGTGGTGACACTGGAGGCATGTAGGATGGCGTGGAATATGTGAAGGCCAATGTCAATGTCTAGGTGGTGGATCAACGCATACAATAAGAATGTGTGAAAAGGTCGCATGGTCGCGACGTCCCGGGTGGACAAAGGTAGGAGGCAGCGGACCACAACTCTATACAAGGCGTAGTCCTAGACCTGAAGGTCAACGGACTGAAATCGTCTAGCTACGGGATTTCTAGCTTCCCTATAGAAGTAGGAGTGGAGAGTGTCTAGGGTAATGTGTGAGTAGAGAGCGTCAAATGGAGGATCCCTAGGAGGATAGCAACAAAAGGTGGACTGAGAGAATCGTAGTCCAAGAAATCGGTTAAGTAAGGAGGGTGTGATGGATAGAGGCATCCCTTGGACTGTGGTGACAAAGCTAAGCTGATCTTGTCTGACTATATTATTATAGAATTCTGCACATAAGGTTGTATTAATAGGATGAGTGCAGAATACTAGGTTATCGAGTTGGTAAAACTTTATAACATTCATTGCCAAGGGACACGATTGGGTGAAGAATTATCTATTGAGATAACTAGTTTTTATGGGCTTGTAGGTTGTTTGAGCAAACTTGTTACAAAGTTCTAAAGTTGGGAACCTAGGATCGGGACTAGGTTTGGTACCGGGGTTTGCTTGGTTTGCTCGGCGTTATCTAAGGAATTGCATTAAAGAAAGTATGAAGGAATTGCATTAAAGAAAGTATAAAGGAATTGCATTAAAGAAGGTTAAAATTAACTTAAATGTAAATAAAATTATACCGGGTGGTAGCTCGGGGAGGCATTGTCGAGGATGAGAGCTCGAGAGGGTTGCAAGGTCTCTTGGAAGGAAGGTGGTTGGAGAGAAGAAGAAGTTTGGGTGTGGAGAGATGGATGGGGGCATGGAGCCCTTTTATAGGCCTTGGCCGGGCGCCTTGGAGGGAGAGGGCGCCCCGGAGGACGAGGGCGCCCCCCTAGGCTGCAGCTACCTTTTGGCAGCCTTTTTGCTTTTGACCATGGCTATGGGGCGCCCGTGAGGACCCGGGCGCCNATCATGTCAGCCTTATAGGTTTTGTGAGACAGGTTTTGGTGGATAGAATTATTAAAAAAAATTATGAACTATTTAAAAGAAAATTAAATTAATTTTGAAAACAGTTGATTTTGAGTTTATATAAAAAAATGTTTGAATCTACACTTAACTGAAAATTTGTGTTAGATTCGAATTTTACAAAGAATAATTTGAATTTGAATTTCAAAAATTGGCTTCTAGGTCTTGGCGAGGCACTAGGCTTTCTTTGGCCGTAGCCTTATTGGATCATCAACCTTTTCCTTGACAAAGCCTTTTAATGAAATTTCATTTTCAAAATTATTTTTTGAAAAATTCTGGTCTAACTTGTTTGGGTCTTGGATCGGTAGCTTCGGCTAGTTTCACCAGTCTAAAGAGACCAAGTAGAGTATACTCGACCTTATTAGAATTGACTTCCCTAACGTACTATCATCTCACCTCCACCCAATATTATGTTGTTCAAATTTCAGTTAAGTTGGTTCAGTCCTTAAACTAATCATTCCTAAGTCTAAGCATGGTAAATTGCAGGAATTAAATAGACAATCAATCATGCAGTTTGCAAACAAAAATTGAATTTTATCTAACAATAAATATTATTTTTAATTTGGCTCTCCCTGGACTAAAGCCACGATAATGGTTAGGCAAGATTTGAATCTTGTCCTTGGGGATCCAATACTGATTTGATCCAGTTTGTTTGTTCAGGCACAGTTTGGGTACCCATGCCTGAACTTTGGGTCTGGACTGGTTCAGTACAGCATAGTAGGATCTTTGTCTAGCTTTGGTTCTATAGCCTAGTCCGGATCGATTTAGAACCGACTTCTATTTTCTAAGAATCATGTCAAGACTCTTGGAACCAGAAGTGAATCGTTCTGAGGCTGATCTAAGGTCTTTAACTTGAGTTTTCAAGGAGGAGTTTTCTTTCTCAAGATTTTCAACTTGAGTAGAGGTTCTTTCTTGAACCTTCTCAGTTAAGGATCAAGAGTCAGCTCACTCTTTCAGGAATTTTACTTCCTGTCGGAGAGATTCGACTTGGAGTTTAGCTTTAGCCAAATCTCGAGAAAGATAAGAAATTAACTCACTTAACTGACTTCTTGAAAAACCACTTACAGTTATTTCGCCGTCCTCTGAGAATGTAAGTTTGCCGTCGTCCGGCTCCGACTCTGACTCGGTCTCGATTTCTTCTGAGGCGGTTAGTGCGAGCAGGTTCGACCGTGGGACCTCTTCTTCGGAGGAGGAGGAGGACTCGTCCCACGTTGCTTGGAGTGCTTTCTTCTTTCTAGTCTTCTTTAGGTTAGGACACTCCGTCTTGTAGTGACCCTTCTTCTTGCACTCGTAGCAGGTCACGTTTGGTTTGTTCTTGTCATTTGAGGGTTCAGCTGGTTCTTCCTTTCTTCGGTTGGCTTTCCTTCTGTTGGATTGATTCTTCAATTCCATGTAGTAGTTTCGGGCCAGTCAGACCAGCTTAGGTCGGTCTCCTTCATCGCCTTCTGAGTCTGAGTCAGACTCGGGTGCAGGTTGAGTTTTCTTCTTGGATGTCTTTCCAGCTTTACCTGCAACAAAAGCAATGCCTTTCTCGGCCAGATTGCAGTTAGTCTGTTCATGTAATTCGAGTTCAGAAAAAAGTTCATCTAACTTGATTTTGGAAAGATCCCTAGAAACTTTGTAAGCATCTACCATAGATGCCCACAGGGTGTTTCTTGGGAAAGCGTTAAGGGCATACCTTATTAGGTCACGGTTTTCTACCTTGTGACCAATGGTGTATAGACCGTTCATCGGCTCCTGAATTCTGGCGTGGAGCTGAGCTGCTGATTCGCCTTCATTCATCTTGATGGTGTATAGTTTGTTTAGCAAAAGGTCCCTCTTGCTGATTCAGGTGTCGGAGGTTCCTTCGTGTAGTTCGATCAGCTTACCCCAGAGTTCTTTGGCGCTGTTGAATGGGCCCACCCGGTTCAGCTCCTCTTTTGTTAGGACGCATTGTAGTGTTTGGGTCGCTTTGGCATCGGCTTCAATTTTCTTTTTGAGTGCAGCGTCCCATTCAGTGTAAGGTTGTTGTAATCCATCAGCATTTCTTGGTATTTCCAGTCTGGACTGGATGATTATCCACATGTCCACTTGAGTTTTCAGGTGGACCTCCATTCTGCTCTTCCAGTAGGAGAAGTCCTCCCCACTGAAGAGCGGTGGTCTTGCGGTACTGAAGCCTTCTTGCATGGCCATTAAGGATTTTATCTGAAAAAGGGAGAAAAGAAAGAAAAACTCTGTCCTAAGACTTGGTCTTGGATTAGTAGTGCGGGATAAAGAAAAAAATATTTATCGAGGGGTGTTGCACCAACCTCGATTAACAAAAAAATTTCGAGCAAAAAATAAAAATTAAAAAGATTTTGTAAAAATCCGAAAAATTCTCAAATTGGTGGTTGCACCAATTTTGAGCTTCCCCGCTCTGATACCACTTGTTGGATCGAGAGAAAATGATAGAGAGGGGGGGGGGTGAATATCGTTAGTCGTTTCGGATTAAGAAAGAGAATACGCAGCGGAAAAATTAAAACTAAAAGCAAACACAAACACCAAGATTTTACTTGGTTCGGAGTCGCGGCCGACTCCTACTCCAAGGCCCACAGTCGTTGACCGTTTACTGGGGGCAATTCTATATGTGCACAAAATCTTACAAACAGTTGTACAGTAGTAAGTGCAGTAAGAATACAATTAAAAATTGACTCTTCGTTACCGACGCCCGGTGTAGATTGTTCTTCGGTGCGTAGGGTCGTCGCCGGCGCTAGAATCTCGAGATGAAGGATTTCTGGAGCAGAACGCGTGAGTTGAAGAGTGTATTGGCGTTGGAAAACTTGTAGTCCGAAGCCTTGGGGTCGAGGGGCTTTTTATAGCCTCCCGGGGCGCCCTGAACGTTGGGCCCCCCCCCATGTGTCACCCGATCTGAGCAAATCTCGGTCAGCCCTTATCCCACTCGAATAGGGCTGAGAATTGACTGTGGGGGCGCCCTGGTTGACCCTTTCCGCGGGATTCTCGGCTGGATAACCTTTATCCACTTCGTTGGCTTGAGCTCGGGGCGCCCTGGGCACTGGGGGTGCCCCGATGCTCCCGGGAGCATGGGGGCGCCCCGCCCAGTAAGCTTCCGAAGCGTACTCTTGCTTAACTTGTTTTGCCTTCACCTTGGGGGCGCCCTACTCAGCTGTTGCCTCTCTCCTTTGAGACGTTCTGAGCTGCAGACACTCATTCCTTCGGTCCTGCATCCAGGGTTAGTCCAAAACAACATAAAGCAATCAAATATTAGTTTTATACAGCCTTAGCTGTCTTGGTTCTGACTTTGGGTCTCCCAAATGGAGCCCTAGGTCGAACCGATGCCTACTATTCCCTCGACGGGGAACACGTCCTCACCTACTCCTCTAAGGAGAATTTACCTGATGCCAACCGGCTCCACCGGTTGGACTTTTGCCAAGAAGTCCTTCGCCAGGTGCCTAGCTGTCCTTCGCCAGGTCTTCAGTACCAAGCAGTTCTTCGCCTGGTGCCTAGCATTCCTTCGCTAGGTCTTCGACTCCTAGCAGCCCTTCGCTAGGTGCCCAGCTGCCCTCCGCTGGGTCTTCGATTCTAGGCAGCCCTTCGCCTGGTGCCTAGCAGTCCTTCGCTAGGTCTTCGATTCCAGGCAGTCCTTCGCCTGGTGCCTAGCAGTCCTTCGCTAGGTCTTCGATTCCAGGCAGGCCTTCGCCTAGTGCCTAGAAGTCCTTCGCTAGTTCTTCAATCTGCACACTTAAGTAGCATGTTAGACAAACAAAACATCTTAACTTTTGAACCCTTTGCCCTTGATCAAAACACAGGTTCGACTTGGGTGCTATCTGCACCAACAATGTATACCCGAGGCCTATCGTCGGATTGTTACTCGAAGCCTCTGGCCAGAGCATGACATGTTGAGAGTATGAATCTCTTAAATACATGAGAGTAATTAGAATCCGTAGGACGAGAAAACGTTACTTGGGCTAGGTGTGACGTAGTTAGCCTAGTGGGGACTGACACACATAGACCATGTCCTGAACCAAGTGGGTATAAGATGGTGAAGGGAATGGGGCATGATTCATTATAGCTGCTGAAGGGTTTCAAAATTGTTTCTGAGGTCAACCGTTGATCTTTCGATTAATTGGGGATCATGATGTACTACTAGGTGCCACTCATGATCGTTCTATAATTAATTGATTAATTATAGACGGCCAACATAAATCGAAAGCCTATTTAGTCACACGCACTATGAGTAATCTGAGGGATTTAAAATGAGTTGAAAATTGGATTTTCCAATCAAGAGAGATTAAGTTTGGTTGAGCCAAACGATAAGTCGAATCTGAATTTTTCAGAGACGCATCGAAAGCGTAAAATGACTAAGTCTTTTGAAGACTTAATAGATGAATTAAATAAGTTTAATTCATTGGGGCTTGGCTTGGATGGGCCGGCCAAAGGGGGCCTCCATCCTCTTTGCTTGGCCGGCCACAACAAAGGGAGAGAACCAAGTTTTTGGTTCAATTTATAAAATAAACCAAGTGTGGTTTGTTTTATAAAATTATGGATGATATAAATTTTTATATATAATAAACCAAGGTTTGGTTTATTTTTCATAGAAATTAAAATGAACCATGGATTGATTTATTTTATAAAATCAATCATGGATTGATTTACCATGATAAGGAAATTTATTCTATAAGAGAGAAGAGACTTGGTTGATTTTTTTATCATGAATTAAAATATGATTTTAACCATGATATAAAATCAAACTTGGCATGATGGAATAAGTTATTCCATATTTGAGAGGCTTGATGGTTGAGAGGCCACTATATAAAGGACCCAAGGCAAGGCTTGGGTGTGAAAATCATAGAGATGAAGGCATAGGCTCTCTCCCTCTCTTTCTCTCCTTCTCTTCTCCCCTTCTTGCCGTGCGCCAACCAGCCCCAAGAAGTAGCACCAGCCGGCCATCCTTTTGTGGTTAGTCTTCCGACTTCTCTCTTTGTTTTTCTCGTCGCGTTCTCGGAGAATCTAGTAGTTCTCGAGAACACGAAACTCGTGGCTTTGCGAAGTCATTCCGAAGATACTCGGCGTGGACGCAAATAGAAGCGGAGCTTCCAAGAGACGCTTACGGTTGGATCTCGTCCCTTCCTTCGAGTTACGCGAGGTAATATGTAAATTAGTTTACGTTTCTGCAAAAATTTTAAATATATGATCATGTCTATACAAGATAAAATTGCATGCTTAGATGTGTGGTTAAATAATTTAGAGAAATTATATATGCTAAACCTTCCGCTACACGTAATTAATTTTAAAATTACGAACCCGCATCCATGTCAACATGCACCCGGTCCCAACAAGGTCTTCTTGCCCAATCCTCGACCAGGATTTAGTGCCCACCTTCCGAGTAGGTCTTCGGTGCCCAACCTTTTGCCAGGACTTAGTGTCCAATCCTCGATCAGGACTTAGTGCCTAATTCCCTGAACCAGGACTTATTGCCTAGTTTCACTAGGACTTTGGTCGATTTTATTACTCCTCTCTTAACTCCCCTTTGTCTGTTCAATGTATCACTGACTTAAGTCTATTGTCAAACATTAAAACACTTAAAGGAGAACATCATTGATGCAACTTGCACCAACAATCAGCCCACTACCTGGGCATGCTGTATCAATCCTTACTGGTGGTAAATATCCTGAGCGCGCTCTTCATTTCATCTCAACATCCTTTTACTAGCTATCTGTATTTGTCCCACAGGTTGCTTCTAACTGCGTGACCACGAGCCACCAGCTGCATGCGGGAGGGGTTACTGAGGACCTCCTATGGCGGGTGGCGGATGTTGAGGCAGAAACTGGCTGGGCTCGTGAGGCCGACCTCCTGTAGCTAGAGGTCAGCCGGGCCCTTCGAAAGAAAATTGGGCATTACCTGTCCGCCTTAATAGCGGCCGAGGATACCCTGCATGGGTACAAACTCCGGGAACGCTTGGGATCTGAGAAGAACCAGGCACCGGAAGAGGAACTGTAGAAGTAATTGCAAGAGCGGGAGCAACTCCAGGCTCGCACGGGGGAGCTAGCTGATCAAGTCGACCTCCTAGAGTCTGCTAAGAAGGTCTTGGAGGATCGGGGCGCAGAATGGGAGCGCTTGATGGCTTTGCGAGAACATGACTTGGAACTGTCGAGCTCTTACGCAGCCGACAATAAAACTTGGCTCCGACTTGCCCTGAACATTAAGCTGGAGAAGGACTAGCTATTGAAACTTGGCTCCGACTTGCGCGCAATAACTGTCCAGCACATCTGGGATGATCTTTCCCCTGAAGAGCGGGCTTTGTAGGACACCCCCTATCATGTGCACAACCTTCCCTGATCCTCCCTTGGCCTCTGTAGCCTCTTCTTATTAAGCTCTTTTTCCTAGGACAAATGTTTGCTTGATTTGCCGTCGAACTTCTTATTTTTGGAGTGCTTTCTTGTTTTCCTTAAAATGTCCAGTTTTGGTCCCGGGTGGCTCAAGCAGGTGCGAGGCTTCTATCTATCCTTTGCAGAGCCTATACAGTTCCAAGGCTAAGCCTACACACCGAGGAGCTGTAGGGTGTAATAAGCTCTTGGCCGGACGTGCACAACTCCCTGTAGGGTTTAATCAGCTCTTGGTCAGGCGAGTACAGCTCCAAGGCCAAGCCTACACACCGAGGGGCTGTAGGGTTTAATCAGCTCTTGGCCGGGCGTGTATAGCTCCGAGGCCAAGCCTACACATCGGGAGGTTGTAGGGTTTGATCAGCTGTTGGTCGGGCATGTACAGTTCCGAGGCCAAGCCTACACACCGAGGGGTTGTAGGGTTTAATCAGCTCTTGGTCGGACGCGTACAACTCCGAGGCCAAGCCTACACACCGAGAGGTTGTAGGGTTTAATCACCTCTTAGTCAGGTGTGTACAGCTCCGAGGCCAAGCCTACGCACTGAAAGGCTGTAGGGTTTAGTCAGCTCTTGGCCGGGCATGTACAGCTCTGAGGCCAAGCCTACACACCGAGAGGCTGTAGGGTTTAATCAGGTCTTGGCCGGGCGTGTACAACTCCGAGGCCAAGCCTACACAGCGAGGGGCTGTAGGGTTTAATCATCTCTTGGTCGGGCGTGTACATCTCTAAGGCCAAGCCCACACACCGAGGGGATGTAGAGCTTAATCATCTCTTGGCCGGGTGTGTATAGCTCTGAGGCCAAGCCTACACACCGAGGGGCTGTAGGGTTTAATCAGCTCTTGACCGGGTGTGTACAACTCTGAGGCCAAGCCTACACACCGAGGGGTTGTAGGGTTTAATCAGCTCTTAGCCGGGCGTGTACAGCTCCGAGCCCAAACCTACACACCAAGAGGTTGTAGGGTTTAATTAGCTCATGGCTGGGTGTGTACAACTCCGAGGACAAGCCTACACACCGAGGGGTTGTAGGGTTTATGCAGCTCTTGGCCGGGCATGTACAGTGTTGGGGCAATCGGCCCGGGTATGATATGGAGAATCATAGTTTTGATGTGTGTGGTTAATATGATTAAGTTAGGGTTTGTTGTTGGACTAATATGTGTATGTGTGCAGGTACACATAGACTTGGTTGGATGTCTTTAGGTGAAGGGTGGCATGGAGGCAAGCTGGAGGCTTGTGTGTGAATCCAAGGGACCATGGGCAAAGACAATGAGCCGAGGGACGCGGACTTCGAGGCGTGCATGAAGGTTGGCATGGAGGCAAGCTGGAGGCTTGTGTGTGCATCCGAGGGACGGGAGCCGAAGACGACGCGAAGGCAATAGATCGAGACTGCGGATTGAAGAGTCGACCAGGTTGTGAGGGTCCGAGTGTGAGTGTTTATACTCAGGAACTAAGCTGGGAGGGTTTGAGTGTGGAGAGAAACGTACTCAGGAAAGGAACCCTAGGCTTAGAAGGGGACCAGTCGACTGCTCCAGGAGTAGTCGACTGGTAATGGCTGGTGATTCGAACATTGGCTGTAACGGTCGAATCTGAGTGGGACCAGTCGACTGCCCCAGGGGCAGTCAACTGGTAGCGGCCAGTTAGCACTCGAGCTCAATTCAAAGGAGCTCGTTTATGGCTACTATTCTTTGGTGAAACTTGCTTGGATAGAGTGAGTTAGTAGTCTGTTGTGCTCAGGTAGTGTCCAAAGATTGTGGTGAGGTTTCTCCACCCACAAGGAGCTACGCGATCTAGCCGGAGGTGCTCCGGGGAATCATCCCCCGATGGATTAGGGATCACCCACCTTACGAGCAGCCGTGGAGTAGGAGTTTTATCTCCGAACCACGTACATCGGTGTGTTCTTCCTTGTTTTAGTTTAGTTTAGTTTTATTTTAGTTTATTCAGCTTGTGCTGTTGGACCGATGCCGTCGATAGGGGGGTGAATATCGACCATTGAAAATTCTCGCAAACTTCGTAAGACTTTAGTTCGTACTGGACTCAGAGAGTTAGTGCAGTGGAAAATAAAATAGAAAGAACACAAGGACACAGCGGGATTTATTTATTTGGTTCCCAACCCCTCTAGGGTCAGTATGTCCAAGGCCTATGTACTCGGCGTGAGTCCACTATTGGTCTCCTTTCCGGAATTTCTGAAGGCGGAGAAAACCCGTCTTACAGTGTATAGTTACAAGCAACAATATTGAAAGTTAAGTACGGAACAAATAAAAGCAAACCGAACAAGAATCTGAAACTCGACCGATCTGGACCTCTGAAGTGTCGTGCACTTCCTCCTGGAGCCTCCCGGTCGTAGAGCCTCGTCTTTAGTGCATTGTCGTCGGTCAGAATGATCAGAATCTCTCTTAGCAGTTGTGTCTCATGCAGAGGGGTCGAGGCCCCTTATATAGTGCTCCTGGGGGCGCCCTGGACATCGGGGGCGCCCCTATCGACTCGGTTAAACCTTATCCCCGCGCCGACCTCACCGCGGCTAATAAAACCTCTGACCAGTGCTCCCCGGACCTCCTGGGCGCCTAGCTTGAACCCAGTCAAAGCTAATCTCCTGCTTCTAACTCGCAGCAGCAAAACGCTTTGAACAGGCGCCCCGGACCTCCCAGGCGCCCCCATCAATGTGGGCGCCTGGCTTCATGCCTTTTAACCCAACACTGGGTTCTAGCCTTTGACTAGGGGCGCCCCCATCATCCTGGGCGCCCTTCTTGGCTGGATTCCAGCCCTAATGTATGTTATTTGCCTGCTTTGTCTTCCGTTCTAGGTACCTGCAAGATACAAAAATACAAAGCAAATATACACACATTCTTAACCTTAAGGACTTGGTTCTGACTTCGAATCTGCACGAAACCCTAGGTCGAACCGACGCTAGTTCTCACCCCCGAGAACGCGCCTTTCACCTACTCCTCTCAGGAGACGGTTGCCACCCAGTCCTTCGGGTGGACTTTTGCCTAGCAGCCCTTCGCCAGGTGCCTAGCAGCCCTTCGCCAGGTCTTCAATGCCTAACAGTCCTTCGCCAGGTGCCTAGCAGCCCTTCGTTAGGTCTTTGATGCCTAGCAGTCCTTCGCCAGGTGCTTAGCAGCCCTTTGCCAGGTCTTAGGGTTTCGATGCATAGCAGCCCTTTGCTAGGTGCCCAGCAGCCCTTCACTAGGTCTTAGGGTTTCGATGCCTAGCAGCCCTTCGCTAGGACTTTTCTTCCACTTAGGTTACTTCTCCTTTGCTCCCCTTTGTCTGTTCAATGTATCACTGACTTAAGTGTATTGTCAAACATTAAAATACTTAGAGGAGAACATCATTGATGCAACTTGCACCAACAATCTTCCCCTTTTTGATGTTTGACAATATCTTAAGTTAGATTGGTTGAAAGAGCTAACTTACTATCCTTGGGATAGAAAACAAAACAAAAAAAATTTTTGATATAAGTTTTGAAACTTACTATCCTTGGGATAGAAAAAAAAATTTTGATATAAGTTTTGAAACTACATTTTTGATCTTTGGGAGAAAAAATTTTTAACTTAAGCACACCTCTCCCCCTTTGTCATACATCAAAAATCACCAAAAATACTTGCACCAACAATGAGAACATTTGGTTATTTTTGAAAATACTTAGTATAAGTTTTTGAAAATAGAGCATAAAACTAAGTACTTGAACTCAGAAAACTTAACCAATATTGTTTTTTTGTTTTTGAGAAAATACCGTATTTTGGAAAGAATACTATGAGTTTTGAGAGGTATAAATATTTTGAAAAATGATGCAAGTATTTTTTGAAAAACTAGATTGATCCTTTTTGGAAGATCTAAGTACTTTTAAAATATATTATGCAATTTTTGACAATCTAAGTATTGGTACTTAGAAAAATATTAGAATTTTTGAAAAACATAAGTACTTTGAAAAATATGAATTTTGAAAAATTAAGTACTTTGAAAAGCATAAGTACTTGACATGGTTTCTTTTCCAGTCTGACACAATCCTAGGAAACCTTGTTGACCACAAGGATAGTTTCCTACGTGTCCTGGAAAATCTTCAAATTCAAGTAAGTATTATTTCTGAATAGAATTTTAAAAAAAATGATTGTATTTTGAAAATATATGTACGTACATTTTGAAAAATGTATGAATTTTTGAACACATAATATTTTACTTGATTGGTTTATTTTTTAGTCTGACACAATCATAGAAAATCTTGTTGACTACAAGGATATTTTCCTAAGTATCCTAGAATTCTCTAACCCAAGTAAATATTATTTCAAAAACAATTTCATAAGTCACAAAAATTCTGAAAAATTAAATAATAGTATTTTGAAAGACTTATATTTTCAGCAAGATTTTTAAGATATAGTTCATGGAAATAAAATAATTCTTTTAATTTGACCTCCCCTTAAACTTGACCCAGTCCTGGGAAGCTTGTTGACCACAAGTACTCTTCCTCTGAGTCTTTAGGATTTGGTTCAGATCAAAAAGAATTATTTAACAATTTTTTTTTAAAAAAATAAATGATTACCAAAAGAATTTCTGAAGTTCTTTCTTTTGACTCGGACTCCCCCTAAATTTGACACATCCTAGGAGTCCTTGAAGATCATGAAGTAGACCTTCCTGTTAGTGATATGAGAGAAGTGTCCTAAGGTAATCGCCTTATGATTGTAAAATATTTATTTTAAAAAATGATAATTCACTATTTGAGTATACATGCTTGTGTATTTGATTGGGATCTTAAACTCATCTACTGAATGTCCGCAATCAAATACACAAGCATGTATACTCAAATAGTGAATTATCATTTATTAAAATAAATGTTTTACAATCATAAGGCGATTGCCTTAGGACACTTCTCTCATATCACTAACAAACTCCCACTTGGCCTAATGCCAATCGCTACGGTATCCAATACCACAGGCTCTAACATGACCCTCAAACTTGCTCTGAGGTAGGGCCTTAGTTAAAGGATCCGCTAAATTCCTTTCAGTGGGAATTTTCTCAATTTGTATGTCATTCCTACTTATAATCTCTCTGATCAGATGATAGCGGCGAAGCACGTGTTTGGATCGCTGATGAGACCTTGGTTCCTTTGCTTGTGCAATAGCTCCATTGTTGTCGCAGTAAACCGGCACTACTTCATCAATGGTTGGAACCACACCAAGTTCGGAGACGAACTTCTTGATCCAGACTGCTTCCTTTGCTGCTTCCGAAGCTGCGATATATTCCGCTTCCGTGGTAGAATCCGCTACGGTGTCTTGTTTGGAACTTTTCCAACTTACTGCGCCTCCATTCAAAGTAAATACGTATCCAGACTGAGATTTGGAGTCAACCTTATCTGTCTTGAAACTGGCATCTGTATACCCACGTATTACCATATCTCCTTCTCCATATATTAGGAACACATCCTTAGTTCTTCTTAAGTACTTAAGGATTGTCTTAACAGCCGCCCAATGATCCATTCCTGGATCCGACTGGTATCTTCTTGTGACACTCAGAGCATACGATACATCGGGCCTTGTACATAACATAGCATACATGATAGATCCTATCGCGGATGCATAAGGAATCTTATTCATGCAAATCCTCTCGTCTTCTATGCGCGGACACATAGACTTTGAAAGGTTGATCCCATGCCTGATGGGAAGGTAACCTTTCTTGGATTCCGACATGCTAAACCTTTTTAGCACTCGGTCTATATACGTAGACTGCGAAAGACCAAGCAACCGTTTTGATCTATCTCTATAGATTCTAATCCCAAGGATATAGGTTGCTTCTCCCAGGTCTTTCATGGAGAAAGTTTTGGACAACCAAATTTTAACTGTCTATAAAACTAATATATCGTTTCCTATAAGTAATATGTCATCGACATATAATACTAGGAATACAACTGCACTCCCACTAACCTTCTTGTACACACAAGGTTCGTCAGGATTTTGTGAGAAATCAAACTCTTTGATTGTCTCATCAAAACGGATGTTCCAGCTCCTAGATGCTTGCTTCAGTCCATATATGGATCGTCGAAGCTTGCATACTTTGGTTTTATCAACCGATGTGAAACCTTCAGGTTGTATCATGTATACATCCTCAAGCAGGTTTCCATTAAGGAAAGTTGTTTTCACATCCATTTGTCATATCTCATAATCATAATGAGCTGCTATGGCTAGGAGCATCCGAATGGATTTAAGCATAGCTACTGGCGAATAGGTTTCGTCATAATCAATTCCTTATTTTTGACGATATCCTTTTGCCACTAATCTAGCCTTAAAGGTAACTACATTACCTTCCATGTCGGTTTTCTTCTTGAAAACCCACTTGCACCCTATGGGCTTAATCCCTTCAGGTGGGTTAACCAAGTCCCATACTTGATTTTCGTACATGGAATCCATTTCCGACTTCATGGCTTCAAGCCATTTGTCCCTTTCTGAATTTTTCAGAACATCTTCATAACTGATAGGTTCATCGTCGTTCGATTCACTTATGAGAAATCCGTATCTCTCTGGAATATTGCGTGTCCTATCAGACCTACGAAGAGGTGGTGTTGTTTTAGGTTCAACTGATAGCTCATCATTATGAGTTATTGGTTGTGGGTCTAGACTAGGTGTCTCTGTAATGTCTATTGGAGTTTCTTGAACTTCATCAAGTTCAATGCCACTCCCACTGTTTTCTTGTAAAAGAAATTCTTTTTCCAGAAATACAGCATGCCTTGAAACAAACACCTTTTGTTCCAAGGGATGATAGAATTGGTAACCCTTCGTTTCCTTAGGGTATCCAATAAATAGACATTTATCAGACTTAGCATCCAATTTGTCTGATATAGTCCGCTTCACATAAGCAGGACAACCCCATATCTTAAGGTGAGTTAAGTGAGGTTTCTTACTATTCCATGTCTCATATGGAGTAGTAGAGACTACCTTGGTCGGGACTCTGTTTAGCAAGTAAACAGCTGTCTTAAGTGCATAGCCCCAAAAGGATTTTGGAAGAGTTGCATGATTCATCATCGACCTAACCATGTCCATCAAGGTTCGGTTGCGCCTCTCAGATACACCATTATGCTGTGGTGTATACGACGGAGTCCATTGGGACAATATCCCATTGTCCCTTAGATAATCTTGAAACTCTTGACTTAAGTATTCACCACCCCGATCGGATCGAAGTATCTTAATACTTTTGCCAAGCTGTTTCTCTACTTCATTTCTGAACTCTTTGAATTTCTCAAAGGCTTCAGATTTGTGTTTCATCAGGAACACATACCCGAATCGTGAATGATCATCGATAAAGGTGATGAAGTAGCTATAGCCTCCTTGTGCAAGAGTTGACATTGGTCCACATACATCAGTATGTATTAGACCAAGCAATTCTCCCACTGGATTATCTTTTCCAGAAAAGGGTAATTTGGTCATCTTGCCTTTTAAGCATGATTCGCATGTATCAAATGAACCGGGTTCAAATGATTCCAAAATTCCACATCGGTGTAATTTGGTCATGCGTTTCTTACTTACATGGCCAAGACGACAATGCCATGTGTAGGAGTCTATTCGATTATCTATTCTAGCATGTTTGTTGCTAACTTTGATATTGAAAACGTCACCAGATAAATCTAACGTGTAGATACCATTACACAAAGTTCCATTCCCATAAAGAACGCCATTTAAAGTTATGTAACAACAATTGTTACTAAAAGTTAAATGATAACCCTTTTCATTCAAACATAAAATAGATACAATGTTCTTTATTAACGAAGGAATAAAATAACAATTATCCAATTCTAAGACACGTCCAGTAGGGAGCTTTAGCAAATATGTTCCGATGGCAACAGCAGCAATCTTTGCTCCATTTCCAACTCGCAAATTCGCTTCTCCCTTGACGAGTCTTCTTCTATTCCTTAGCCCCAGTATGTCATTACATATATGTGAGCTACACCCAGTATCAAGTACCCAGGTATTTGAGGAAATAGAGTGACATTCAATAACGAAGATACCTGAAGAGGATGGGGCATCGGATGCCTTATTCTTCAAGGACTCAAGATAAACCTTGCAGTTTCTTCGCCAGTGACCCTCCTTGCCACAGTGATGGCGAGTGCCTTTTGGGGTCTTTTCAGTCTTTTTGGCCTTTTTCTTCTTTCCCTTATTCTGTTCTTTGGCCTTCCTCTTAGAACCTTTCTTCGAGGAACCAACTAACGGTACCGTCTTCTGATCCTGCTTCACAGAAGGCTCTACAGTCTTCAGCAGGTTGAGCAACTCAGGAAACTGGTCTGGAGTTGCATTTTCAGGAGGACGGTTGGGAAGTTGATCTTCAAGGACATAAGCAAGCTTTTCTGCCTTGAGGACTATCCTCAGGTTTCGAAGCCAGTCCATGAAGTTTGGCCCAGTCAGTTTATTGGTGTCCAAAATGGAACGCAAATTTAGAGAAGACATGATCGAGTGATTATCCTAGAAATACAAATTGAGCTTATGTGAGAAGAATGATTGAAGAATGTATCAACATACATAAAATCCTATTTATTTTTTCAAATTGAATAACCCTTTTTATCAATTCGGGAGATCGTAGGAACATCTCCAAATAGGTTGATATCCAACCATAGATAAGAACCACCATGGCTGTGGCCATCAAGTTCTTTTTAGCTATGAAGGTAGGTAATTATACCGATTACATATCACATATATGTAACTATCACTTTATGCTATCAACTAATTGAATATTTGCATAAATCATTGGGTTGTTAACTCATTAACAAGTATGCAACATTATACATAGCACCCAACTGCACCTCTCTTTACATCGACCTTGGCTGTGGCACAACAAATCGATGCTCCAAGCTTAAGGCTGACCCATTAATCAAGAAATAGTTTTAATATGGTTGGAGCTCATTCAACCGTTTAGTCAGGCTTGGATGTGTCCAACAACCATAACTAAGGATTGACCTCTGACTCCAACTATATTAATCATAAACTAATTCCATGGTTTGAACATGTTGAGGTTCAAGCTGGGCATGGATGTGTCCATCAACCCAAACGAGAAACAAAACTCCGATTCTAACCATATTAATGGAAGGTGTTGGCCTTAATATTTTGTAAGGGGTTTTGGGTCTCATCCTTTCTTTTCTAAGCACATTCATGACATATAATCATGTCATGACTAACGATTTCCTTAATAAAGTATGTATGTGACTTAATTTATCAAGTCTCATTAATTGAATTAGGAACCGAATTTCCTAATTCTAATTTCATACTTTATTAAAGGAATTGTTTTGGGAAACAATTTCCTAAATTGTCATAATCAATTTCGGAAACAATATGTTTAAGACTTTGATTTCTCTAAATCAAATCTTATTAAATTAAGAGACATGAGTCCTTAATTCAACCACATATTATTTTCATGAAAATCTCATTTAAGAAAACTCTATAGGAAACCATTTTCCTAATTAATTTTGGAGACAACAATATGTAAGAGCATCACCACTTAAATCATATTTTATTCATGGATTTAATTAATTACAACAAATCGTTTTCTAAGGGTGACTCCCCGAGACTCAGATACCCAAAGAAAAGTAATTTGTCGTAAATCCAATTTGGTCCGCTTCGGAAGTGTAACCAAATTAAACATGACAATTTCATTTAAAATTGGGAAATTAAATTACAACAACTAACTTTAAATTGGACGGCTCCCCAAGGCTCAATCCAAAATAAAGAATTTTGTTGTCAATTTAAAAACCAATTCAAATTTAATTGTCAATTAATTGTCCATAAATTTGTCTAGACATTCTTGAAAGAAAGTGCCCAAAATTGCGAGATTTCATAATAGGTTTTCAGAATAATTGTAAGTTTCTGGTACAAAGAAAAGTTACATATTTCCAAAATTGGAAAATTTCTAAAATAGAAAATTTTCCAAAATTGGAAAGTTTCCAAAGATGGGATGTTTTCACAATTATTATAAAATTTCAGAAACTAGAAAATTTCAAAAGTTTGCAAAATTTCATGAGGATTTCCAAACTTTGAAATTCCTAAATCTAAAATTTATTATAATTGGAAAGTTTCCATAATTAAAAAATTTTCCAAAATTGAGATCATGACAAAGTTTTCCACAAAACAATTATATGATTATGTCGAACACTAACCGGCTCTGATACCACTGTTGGGACCGGGTGCATGTCGACAAGGATACGGGTTCATAAATATTTTAAAATATTTACGAACCCGTATCCTTGTCGACATGCACCTGGTCCCAACAGTGGTATCAGAGCCGGTTAGTGTTCGACATAATCATATAATTGTTTTGTGGAAAACTTTGAAATTCCTAAATCTAAAATTTATTATAATTGGAAAGTTTCCATAATTGAAAAATTTTCCAAAATTGAGATCATGACAAAGTTTTCCACAAAACAATTATATGATTATGTCGAACACTAACCGGCTCTGATACCACTGTTGGGACCGGGTGCATGTCGACAAGGATACGGGTTCGTAAATATTTTAAAATTTTACGAACCCGTATCCTTGTCGACATGCACCCGGACCCAACAGTGGTATCAGAGCCGGTTAGTGTTCGACATAATCATATAATTGTTTTGTGGAAAACTTTGTCATGATCTCAATTTTGGAAAAATTTTCAATTATGGAAACTTTCCAATTATAATAAATTTTAGATTTAGGAATTTCAAAGTTTGAAAATCCTCATGAAATTTCGCAAACTTTTGAAATTTTCTAGTTTCTGAATTTTTATAATAATTGTGAAAACTTCCCATCTTTGGAAACTTTCCAATTTTGGAAATTTTTCTATTTTAGAAATTTTCCAATTTTGGAAATATGTAACTTTTCTTTGTACCAGAAACTTACAATTATTCTGAAAACCTATTATGAAATCTCACAATTTTGGGCACTTTCTTTCAAGAAAGTCTAGACAAATTTATGGACAATTAATTGACAATTAAATTTGAATTGTTTTTTAAATTGACAACAAAATTCTTTATTTTGGATTGAGCCTCGGGGAGCCGTCCAATTTAAAGTTAGTTGTTGTAATTTAATTTCCCAATTTTAAATGAAATTGTCATGTTTAATTTGGTTACGCTTCCGAAGCGGACCAAATTGGATTTATGACAAATTACTTTTCTTTGGGTATCTGAGCCTCGGGGAGCCACCCTTAGAAAACGATTTGTTGTAATTAATTAAATCCATGAATAAAATATGATTTAAGAGGTGATGCTCTTACATATTGTTGTCTCCAAAATTAATTAGGAAAATGGTTTCCTATAGAGTTTTCTTAAATGAGATTTTCATAAAAATAATATGTGGTTGAATTAAGGGCTCATGTCTCTTAATTTAATAAGATTTGATTTAGAGAAATCAAAGTCTTAAACATATTATTTCCGAAATTGATTATGACAATTTAAGAAATTGTTTCCCAAAACAATTCCTTTAATAAAGTATGAAATTAGAATTAGGAAATCCGGTTCCTAATTCAATTAATGAGACTTGATAAATTAAGTCACATACATACTTTATTAAGGAAATCGTTAGTCATGACATGATTATATGTCATGAATGTGCTTAGAAAAGAAAGGATGAGACCCAAAACCCCTTACAAAATATTAAGGCCAACACCTTCCATTAATATGGTTAGAATCGGAGTTTTGTTTCTCGTTTGGGTTGATGGACACATCCATGCCCAGCTTGAACCTCAACATGTTCAAACCATGGAATTAGTTTATGATTAATATAGTTGGTGTCAGAGGTCAATCCTTAGTTATGGTTGTTGGACACATCCAAGCCTGACTAAACGGTTGAATGAGCTCCAACCATATTAAAACTATTTCTTGATTAATGGGTCAGCCTTAAGCTTGGAGCATCGATTTGTTGTGCCACAGCCAAGGTCGATGTAAAGAGAGGTGCAGTTGGGTGCTATGTATAATGTTGCATACTTGTTAATGAATTAACAACCCAATGATTTATGCAAACATTCAATTAGTTGATAGCATAAAGTGATAGTTACATATATGTGATATGTAATCGGTATAATTACCTACCTTCATAGCTAAAAACAACTTGATGGCCACAGCCATGGTGGTTCTTATCTATGGTTGGATATCAACTTATTTGGAGATGTTCCTACGATCTCCCGAATTGATAAATGATAATTCACTATTTGAGTATACACGCTTGTGTATTTGATTGGGATCTTAAACTCATCTACTGAATGTCCGCAATACAACTCACAGCATAAGAGAATTTGTGATGGGATCACAACTAGTGATTATCTCTAAATGTGCAAATGTGAAGTATTGAAAATATCCCTAGTCGATGAATTGATAAATACGGACACTATCAATTCTGTTGAGACTAGCATGGGTTATTCTCTAATCAGCTGATTCTCACTGGCTGGTGACATTGGGATGTCCGGAGATAAACATGGATGCTAGTTAAGGGAACTAGTTCATTGGAGTGACTAGCTGTAAAACTTCATATGGAATCTATATATAGAAATGTCAATGAAGTTCTTACTGCGGCTTAAGTGCGATGTTCCTTTGACTTGCGGTGTTCAAGTCATCTTGGTCATGGAGACTTATACTTTAACATCTTAAGCAAGCATCTCCAAGGAGGTGTGGACCCAGGATGATTGGGTATAAGCCGAAGTGCCCGAAGATGTATGAACAGCCTACAAAGGATTCACCACTCCTTGCGAGGAGATGTATACCCAGGCCTATCGTCGGATTGTTACTCGAAGCCTCTGGCCAGAGCATATCATGTTTAGAGTGCGAGTCTCTAAAATACATGAGAGTAATTAGAAATCCAAAGGACGAGAAAGATACTACTTGGGCTAGGTGTGACGTAGTCAGTCTAGTGGGGACTGACACAAACAGACCATGTCCTGAACCAAGTGGGTATAAGATGGTGAAGGGAATGGGGCACGATTCATTAGAGCTGCTGAAGGGTTTCAGAATTACTTCTGAGGTCAACCGTTGATCTTTCGATTAATTGGGGGTCATGATGTACTACTAGGTGCCACTCATGATCGTTCTATAATTTGTTGATTATAGACGGCTAACATAAATCGAAAGCCTATTTAGTCACACGCACTACGAGTAATTCGAGGGATTTAAAACGAGTTGAAAATTAGATTTTCCGATCAAGAGAAATAAGTCGAATCTGAATTTATCAGAGGCGCAATGGAAGCTAAAAATGGCTAAGTCTTTTGAAGGCTTATTGGGCGAATTAAATGAGTTTAATTCGCGATCGGTTCGGCTTGGTTTGGCCGGCCAAAGAGGGTGCCAAACCCCTTGGGTTGGCCGGCCACAAGAAGGGGAAGAAACCAATTTAATTGGTTTAATTAATAAAATAAATCTAGTGCGATTTGTTTTATAAATTATGGATAAATAAATTTGTGTAAAGAAATTTATATAAATAAATTTATAGAAATTTATTCTTTTTATGGAAATTAAAATGATCCATGGAATGGTTTATTTTAATTTTATAAAATCAATTATGAATTGATTTTTCCATAATAAGAAAGTTTATAAATTTCTTATAAAATTTATTCCATAATAAAAGGAGAGATTAATTAGTTTTATTATAAAGTTAGTTATAATAAAACTTGGTTTAAACGGAATAATTCATAAGAGAACTTATAGGATAAATTTCTTATGATAACTAATTCCGTTAATTCCGTTAAGAGGGAGACTTGGCAAGGGAGATGCTACTATATAAAGGAACCAAAGGCAAGCCCTTAATTCCAATTGAGTAATCAAGAGATTAGAAGCTCTCTCTCTCTCTCTCTCTCTTATTCTCTTCTTCCCTTCTCCCAAGCTAGGGCCGGCGCCCATCTTCCAAGCTAGGGCCGGTGCCCCTTGTCCAAGCTAGGGCCGGCGCAACCTCAACCTCCCTTGAGGTTGCCGTGAGTCAACAAGAAGAAGGAGAAGCCAACCAAGTAGAAGAAGAAGCGGATCACAACTCCTCTCTTCCCGAAATTTTGATTCCGTTACTTTGGTGGTTAGTGTTGGATCGAGAGATGCGATAGAGGGGGGGTGAATGTCCCAAATCGTTCGGATTAAATAAAAAGAGTAAGTGCGCGGCGGAAATAGAGACAAAGCAACACAATGCTAACAAGGTCGTTTTACTTGGTTCGGAGCCTGGGTCGACTCCTACTCCAAGGCCCACGGTCGTTGACCGTTTACTTTGGGCAATTCTATAATGCGTAGAATGAATACAGAAGAGGAATACAATTTGCACTAAGAAAGGTTACACTTCTGTATTTACCAACTCCCGGGGTAGGCTCGAGTTTCGGTGCAGCGGGAGGTTGACGGCGCTTCGGACTTGAGTCGGGAAGTTCCTGGAGCAGAGCGCGGTCGTCAGAGAGTTTGGATGTGTTGAATGAAAGCAGTGTAGCGTGGAAGCGTCGCAGTAATTGATGCACTGAAGAAGGAGGTCGAGGGCCCTTTATATAGGGCATGGGGGCGCCCCCCACGTGGCCTTCGATCCGCCAAAGTCTCGGTCGCAGCTTATCTTCGAGATCCGCTTTGACCGGGGTGCCCGCAGCGCTCGGGGCGCCCGCATTGACCGGGTCAAAGGTTATCTGCCTGGCTTCGAGGGCTTCTTGGTTCGGGGTATGCGCCAGGGGGCGCCCGCAGCGCAGGGGGCGCCCGAGAGCAGCGGGGGCGCCCGGGTGCACGGGGGCGCCCGACCCAGTGTGTATTCGAACCACTATTTTTGTTACCTGTTTTGTATGGCCCTTGGGGGCGCCCGGGACGCTCCGGGCGCCCTACTCAGCAACTGCCTCTCTCATCTGAGGCTTTCTGAGCTGCAGACACACGTTCCTTCGGTCCTGCATCCAGGGTTAGTCCAAAACAAGATAGCATAAAAATTAATTAGATTTATACAGCCTTAGCTGTCTTGGTTCTGACTTTGGTCTCCAAAATGGAGCCCTAGGTCGAACCGACGCCTAATGTTCCCTCGGAGGGGAACACGTCCTCACCTACTCCTCTCGGGAGAGTTTACCTGGTGCCAACCGGATCCTCCAGTTGGACTTTTGCCGAGCAGCCCTTCGCCAGGTCTTGAGTTTCGCCCAGCAGCCCTTCGCCAGGACTTGGTTTTTGCCCAGCAGCCCTTCGCCAGGTCTTGAGTTTCGCCCAGCAGCCCTTCGCCAGGACTTGGTTTTTGCCCAGCAGCCCTTCGCCAGGACTTGGTTTCCTGACAGCCCTTCGTCAGGTGCCTAGCAGCCCTTCGCTAGGACTTGTTTTCCTGGCAGCCCTTCGTCAGGTGCCTAGCAGCCCTTCGCTAGGACTTGTTTTCCTGACAACCCTTCGTCAGGTGCCTAGCAGCCCTTCGCTAGGACTTGGTTTCCTGCACACTCAAGCAGCATTGTTAGATACCAAACAACCCTTAACTTTGAATCCTTTGCCAATATCAAAACAAGGTTCGATCTAGTGCTTCCTGCACCAACAGTTAGTTTCCTATCTTTTCTCTTGATCTTATAGTTGTGCCTTTAGAGAATCTAGTAGTTCTCGTCGGCACAAAACTCATGACTTTGCGAAGTCATCCTGAAGAAAACTCGGCGTGGACGCGAATAGAGGCGAAGCTTCCAAGGGACGCTACGGTTGGATCTCGTCCCTTACTTCGAGTTATGCGAGGTACTTAGTAAATTAGTTTACTTTTTCCGTAAAGTTTTAATTTATGATTATGTCCACACACCATAAGGTTGCATGCTAGATACGTGGTTGAAATAATTTAAGAAATTATTTTATGCTAATTCTTCCGCTGCACGTAAAATTTAAAATTTTACGAACCCGTATCCTTGTCGACATGCACCCGGTCCCAACACTTCCTCTGTGTCTTTAGGGTTTATCAAAATCAAAAGAGATATAGGCACAATTTTTTGAACATATATTTTTTAAAACATAAGCCTTTTTCGAAAACACAAGTGATAATGATTTAAAGCATAGTTTTCGAAAAGTATTTTCAAATGATAGTAATGTTTAAAGTGCAGTTTTTGAAAACCATTTCAAAAAAAAATAAAAAGCACTCCCCCTGTACCGGATACAGTTTGACTTTATCTAAGTGCCTTAAGGAATTTTAGTGTTGTCCTAAGAGGCTTGTGTCTAATTGCATGAGTCCAACAATTTTTAAAAAGATATAATTTTTGAAAACATATAATATGTATATTCAATTAGACAAGCATGAATTCCATAAAAACATTATTATGTTGAAGTACTATTTTGAAAATATATTTTTAGAAAAATATTCTAGCAATTTTGAAAAATAGTTTTGAAAAATATTTTTTAATTTATTAGTCCTTAACATCTCACCCATTCTAGATGTCTTAATACAGCAAGCATGGTTGCCTTATAGGTGTATTGTGAGATGCTTGAATCATTTTTTCTTAATTTATTATTAACTCTAAGATTTAACTGAAGCTTGTGTTAGATTCAAATCTGACAATAGTAAAGTGAATTTGATTTTCAATAATCGGCTTCCAAATCTTGGCGAGGCACTAGGCCTTCTTTGGCCGTAGCCTTATTGGATCATCAACCCTTTCCTTGACAAAGCCTTTTATTGAAAATCCATTTTCAAGTTACTCCTTGAAAGATGTTGGTCTAACTAGTTTGGGTCTTGGATCGGTAGCTTCGGCTAGTTCCACCAGTCTAAAAAGACCAAGTAGAGTATACTTGACCTTATTAGAAAAGGCTTCCCTAACGTACTATCATCTCACCTTCTCCCAATACTAGGTTGATCAAGTTTCAATTATTTTTATTCCTATAGCTATTCTAAACTATGCTTAATTTAAATATGAATGACATGTCATATATTTAAAAGAATTAGCAAATGCATGACATAACAATTATGCATGAGTCAAACAAGTCCAAAGCATTTTAATTACGTTTATAAAGATGTATCAAATTCCCGATTTGATACATGTCGTGTGAACCGGCGAATATGTCAACCCATTTTGACATATTTAATTTATTAAATTAATTGTTACGGTTTTGGTAAGATTTTAGTTTGAGTTTGAGTTATTTAAGATTTGGTTGGATTCAAGTTAATTAAGAATTGAAGTTGAATTAATTAATTGAGGTTGAATTAATTAGGAATTAAATAATTTGAATTAATTGGATTGAGTTAATTTAATTGAATTAATTAAGATTGAATTGAATTTATTAATTAATCTAAGTTTAATTAATTAAGATTGAATTGAATTAATTTAAATTTAATTAATTATGATTTGAATTAATTTAGGTTTAATTAATTAAGATTTTAATTAATTAAGATTTAATTAATTTGAATTTGAATAATTAAGATTTAATTAATTTGAATTTGAATAATTAAGATTTATTTAATTTGAATATTGAATAATTAAGATTTAATTAATTTGAATTTTAATAATTAAGAATTAATTAGGATTTAATTTGAATTTAATTAGAAATTAATTTGAATTTAATTAAGATTTAATTTGAATTAAATTAGGATTAAATTTAAATTTAATTTAATTAGAATTTAATTTGGATTTAATTTGAATTTTATTTAATTAGGATTTAATTTGAATTTAATTTAATTAGGATTTAATTTGAATTAATTTAATTGAATTAAGATTTAATTACAATTAATTTAATTGAATTAAGATTTAATTTGAATTAATATAATTGAATTAAAATTTAATTTGAATTAATTTAATTGAATTATGATTTAATTTGAATTAATTTAATTGAATTATGATTTAATTTGTATTAATTTAATTGAATTAAGATTTAATTTGAATTAATTTAATTGAATTAATTTATTTAATATTTAATTTGAATAAATTTAAGATTTAATTAGGTAAAACCTGAATAATTAAGGTTGAAATGATTAATTAACAGTTGTTGGTCTAAGTTCATAATTTTCATTATTTCGAAAATTTCTGACTCATCCTTATTTTTCTTTTCAAGTTTTTCTAGTAATTCTGATTTATTTGAACATTTGTGATTTTTATTAACTCTGACCTTTATCTTAGAAAATTCTATCTCATCCTCAAGATTAGATCTTTCAATATCCTCAAAGTAGGTGGAGTAAAGTGGGCCAGTAGTTAATTTTTCAGGATTATCTAAAGGAATAATTAAATTATTATCTAAAGAGATATCATCTCCACTATCTTCAGAATTATCCTCAGAATTATCCTTAGAATTATCCTCAGAATTATCCTTATTATCTTCAGAATTTTCAAATTTAAATTCATAGCTATTTAAAGGATTTTCAAATTTGGGTTCAGGTTTATACAAAGGGTTTTCAAATTTGATTTCATAATTATCTAAGAGATTTTCAGATTTTAATTCAGAATTATCAGAGTTAAATTTAAGATTAATTTTGGAATTATCAACAAGAATTTTAACATTATCTGATTTAATTTCAGGAGTACCTGTAGTATTACCAGATCTAATTTTAGAATTAATTTCAATAATTTTTGAATTGACATTAAAAATTAAAGAGTTAATTTCTAATATTTTAACATTATTTACATTTTCTAATTGATCATTCAAAATATTAATTTGCCTACTTACACAATTTAATTTTTCTATAACATTATCTAAACAATTTACATAAGAAATTGCAGGAGATTTGAAAATTTTCGGAACATAAATCTTACGTACCTTTGCCGGACATTTATTTTTGTAGTGTCCGAATTTCTTGCATTTGAAGCATCTGATGTGATTTTTGTTTTTCCGGACTTCTGGCGCTGGTACCTCCTTTGCCGCCGGTGGTGTAGACCGAGTCTTACGAGTAGGGCACTGATTTTTATAGTGCCCTCTCTCACTGCATGTGAAACAAATAATATACAATTTAAAATTAGACATTAAAAAAATGTACCTGATTCACCCCTGGGCTCCCCCTCAACTCCTGGCATCACTGCTTCGTCGGTGGTTAATCCGGTGAAGAGTGGCCTGGCTCTGATACCACTTGTTGGACCGGTGCCGTCGATAGAGGGAGGGTGAATATCGACCGTTGGAAATTCTCGCAAACTTCATAAGACTTTAGTTCGTACTGGACTCAGAGCGTTAGTGCAGCGGAAAATAAAATAGAAAGAACACAAGGACACAGCGGGATTTATTGACTTGGTTCCCACCCCCCCCTCCCAGGGTTAGTACGTCCAAGGCCTATGTACTCGGCATGAGTCCACTATTGGTCTCCTTTCCAGAATTTCCGGAGGCGGAGAAAACCCGTCTTACAGTGTATAGTTACAAGCAACAATATTGAAAGTTAAGTACGGAACAAATAAAAGCAAATCGTACAAGAATTTGAAACTCGACCGATCTGGACCTCCGAAGTGCCGCGCACTTCCTCCTGGAGCCTCCCGGTCGTAGAGCCTCGTCTTTAGTGCGTTGTCATCGGTCTGAATGATCAGAATCGCTCTTAGTAGTTGTGTCATAAGCAGAGGGGTCAAGGCCCCTTATATAGTGCTCCTGGGGGCGCCCTGGACATCGGGGCGCCCCTATCGACTCGGTCAAACTTTATCCCCAGGCCGACCTCGCCGCGGATGATAAAACCTCTAACTAGGGTGCCCCGGACCTCCTGGGCGCCTAGCTTGAACCCTGTCAAAGCTAATCTCCTGCTTCGAACTAGCATCAGCAAAACAACTTTAAACCCGGGCGCCCCGGACCTCCCGGGCGCCCCCATCAATGTGGGCACCTGACTTAATGCCTTTTAACCCAACACTGGATTCTAGCCTTTGTCTGGGGATGCCCCCATCATCTCGGGCGCCCTGCTTGGCTGGATTCCAGCCCCAATGTATGTTATTTGCCTGCTTTGTCTTTCATTCTAGGTACCTGTAAGATACAAAAATACAAAGCAAATATACACACATTCTTAACCTTAAAGACTTGGTTCTGACTTTGGATTTGCACGAAACCCTAGGTCGAACCGACGCTAGTTCTCACCCTCGAGAACGCGCCTTTCACCTACTCCTCTCAGGAGATGGTTGCCACCCAGTCCTTCGGGTGGACTTTTGCCCAGCAGCCCTTCACCAGGTGCCTAGCAGCCCTTCGCCAGGTCTTCAATGCTTAGAAGTCCTTCGCCAGGTGCCTAGCAGCCCTTCGCTAGGTCTTCGATGCCTAGCACCCCTTCGCCAGGTGCCTAGCAGCCCTTTGCCAGGTCTTAGGGTTTCGATGCCTAGCAGCCCTTCGCTAGGTGCCCAGCAGCCCTTCGCCAGGTCTTAGGATTTCGATGCCTAGCAGCCCTTCGCTAGGTGCCTAGCAGCCCTTCGCTAGGTGCCCAGCAGCTCTTCGCCAGGTCTTAGGATTTCGATGCCTAGCAGCCCTTCGCTAGGTGCCTAGCAGCCCTTCGCTAGGTGCCCAGCAGCCCTTCGCCAGGTCTTAGGATTTCGATGCTTAGCAGCCCTTCGTTAGGACTTTTCTTCCACTTAGGTTACTTCTCCTTTGCTCCCCTTTGTCTGTTCAATGTATCATTGACTTAAGTGTATTGTCAAACATTAAAACACTTAGAGGAGAACATCATTGATGCAACTTGCACCAACATGCGCAACTAACAATTGTAGGAAGAAAGTTGAAAATAACTATTCACCCCCCCCTCTAGCAAGACCTACACGATCTAACAAGTGGTATCAGAGCGAAGGACTGCTCTTGTTAGAATAACCACCAAAGGAGCACAAGCTAGAGGAGAAAAATGATGGAAGACAAGTTGGGGGATGATATCAACACTCCACCATCCTATGATCATGAAGACTTTGATTATTGGAAAACAAGGATGAAGACTTGGCTTGGGATGGATTGGGAGTGTATGATGATAATAGAGGAACCATTCAAAATTCCAAGAGACAAACATGGGAAAAAGCTCCGACCTAGATATTGGACTAAGGAGCAACAAGAATAATCTAGGGCAAACGTGAAGGTAATTGGTATATTAGTTAATATTTTGCCTAATAATGTTTTAAGTGGTGTAGGGGAGTATAAAAGTGCATATGAGTTGTGGAACAAATTGGAAAAATATCATGAGAACCCTACACAAGTTAAAATAGTGGAAGAGCCCAAAGAGATAAGTTCAACGGTCCAAGAAAACCAAGAGGAAGAAGAATTGTCAACCTCATCCAGTGAAGAGGCACAATTAAGTGAAAGATCATCCACCTCATCAAGAGAAGAAGAGGAGGTGTCAACTTCAAGAATTGAGGGGAGGAGAAACCCTCATCAATACTGGAGCAAGAAAAAGCTCCAACCTCCACCAAAGCCAAATCAAAAGAGCACATCATATGCTTTGGATGTAATGCCCGTAAAATCTTCTCAATATTTTTCTTTAAAATATTGATCATGCCTATATGAATTTTTGAGTAACATATGAATACTAGCATGAACCTTAGCATGATTTCTTATATGGATTAAAAAGCTAAGTACTAATGGGCCTTACATGGGCCCTTATAGTACCATGGCTATTAGTGGACCTTGGGTAGAATTTTAACATAAATAGAAATGAGTTCCAATTAGGAATATTAGCATAACTCTTGGTGGGCTCTTATGTGGGCCTTGTCAAAAATAAGAGTAAATGAAATAAAAAAAAGTGCATGCACCAAGGATTGAACCTTGGACCTAGAATAGAGGCAAAGCCTCATCATGCATGTACTAACCAATTCACCTAGCAAGGGAGTGCAATTGAAAAAGAAAGAAGATTTTAGTTGAGGCTAAAGGAAGTGAAGAGGCACCTCTTGAAGAGGCACCATGTGAAGAGGCACCATGCCCCCTTCACTTAGTATAAAAGAGATGGATGAGAAATGAAGAGGCACTTAAGTTATTTTTCTCCTCTTTTCTTCCACCAAGACTCTTCCTTACCCCTCTTCTTCCCCCTCCTTTCCGTGACTCACAAGAGGGTTTTCCCCTTGGAAAACTTCACAAGAGGACTCCCTCTTGAAGATCCAAGGTTTCCTACAAGGCTACAAGGGCAAGAGGTGTTCTAAGGTCAAGAAGGTCTTCACTTTTTCTCTATTTAAGGTTTATAACCAAGACAACAAGAGGTAAGATTCCCTCACCTGTGGTATAATAGCTTTTATGTTGTCTTTCTTGATTTAAGATTTTTTTGGGATCTATGTTGAGAAAACTATGGAATTAGGGCTCCTTATAAGTTTCGACCAAGCACCATTTTAAGGCTTGGGTTGATGTTAAAACCTCACTTATTCTTCCTAATGCTTTCTCATGATAAAATAAGAATGAATTGTGAGTCGTGGAATTTTTGTAGCACCCAATTCCCCTTATGAAGTTTCGGCCCCCTCCCCTTTTCATGGTTAGGATTAGATCTAACCCTCCAAGCATGCTTATTATGATTCTCTATGATACAATGGATGTTAATTGTGAGTTATACAAATTTTCCATGTCCTTGTGACCCCTCTAGGGTTTCGGCCAAACCCTCTTTAGCATGCTATGAGTTAGATTTCTACTTAATTATGTTGTTAATGTTCTTCCCATCATATGATATGTAACATGTTGCTTGAATAAAGGGGGATTTTCACCCTACAACTTTCGGCCAAGACCCATTTCATGCTAGGAATTAGGTTTAGCCTCAATCATGTGTTCTAATTGCTTCCTATGACATTGTATGTATTGTATGGGCGTTACTTTAGTTATGGTACCTCACATGTTGTTTGAATAATGAGACTTTCATTTACAAACTTTCGGCCAAGTACCTAAGTCTAAGGTTTGGGTTAGGCTAAGGTTTCAAGTGTACTTGTTTATGGCTCATTATGATGTAAATATATGCTCAAGTATGTTGTATGAATTTTATGGTGCCTAAACCCTAACTTTATGTGTTATGCATCACGATCTTGTATGCTTATGTTATGTGTCATGTTTTAGTTGGTTTTATACATGGATGTTTTAAACCATATACCATGAACACATGTGTTGTGAAGTATGCATCATGTTTATGTAGAATTATGCATGCATTATGTTAAATGCCTTGAACATATGTATTATGATATATATATTATGGTTATGTAGACCTACGCATATTTTATGTTAAATGTCATGAACCTATGTAGTATGTATCATATTCATATGGATCCTACTCATGCATGCTTTATGATAGATACCATGATCATGTATGCTATCTGATATGTACCATGTATGTAAAAACTTATCTATGCATGCTTACCTTATGTACCATGATCATGCATGCTTTATGAACTAAGATGATGTTTATGCCTTTAAGGCATAATTATATATATATGTCATGCCTTATGAATTAAGATGATGTTCATGCCTCTAAGACATAATGATGTGTGCATGACATACCTTATGAATCAAGTCTATGTTTGTGCCTTTAAGACATAATGATGTTATGCATTAACTATGAATGATGAAATGCTAAGTATGTTTTATACCATGCTTCATGTATTAAGATCATGTTTATGTCTTTAATTATGCTATGTAAGTTCTATGAATGACGAAATGTCAAGAGCATTTCTTATGATGTAAAAAGAAGCATGTGAAGCTATTTTACTTTATGGATGGGCTTGTCCCGGACCCAAGTAAGGTCCAAGGGTTGGGCTCCTTAGAAAGCCTTGGTTCTGGGACTACCGTAGCTGTCCAACAGGGATGTGCTCCTTAGAAAGCCTCGGTTCTGGACTACGTAGCTATCCCTAGGCTGAAGGTAGCCTAGTACTCTAGTAGGACGAGACTAGCTACCTCGCATTTACTTAGGGATGCGCACAAATGATGGATGTATATGGTACAAGCCGGGGCCCCCCTTGATGTTGGGATTTATGTTTAAGTACTTATAATTATGATTTTCAAATAAGAATCCTTATGTTATGTGCATTTAACTCATGCTAATCATTTGATGCACTTATCTCTCATGTTATGCATCTATTCCATGTCAAGTATTTTATATGCTTATGTTTTATGCCAAGAACTTCTTTATGTTAAGTATTTTATGTGCTTATATTTTATGTCAAGTACTTCTTATGCCATGAGCTCTATGCACTTTCATTACATGTTAAGCACTTCTATATGATTATGTGTTTTCATGTACATCTATATGCCTCCTCATGTCAAATGCTTTATGAATACCTTCTCATGATATGCTTTTGTTTTATATTACACTCTCTATGTTATGCCCTTTCCATTGACTATATGTGACGTATGGTTTTAGTGAGTAGGAAAGGGTCTTACTAAGCCTATGTGCTTATAAGTTTTATTTTCTTATATCGCAGATCAAGCAAGAGGATACTAAGCTAAGGGAAGCAGTAGGAGGGGCAAGTGTGTGTGTGGCAGTGACATGGCAAAAGAAAAAGATCTTATTACTCATAATTTTCATATGTCTTATGTTTTGCATTGTCATCTTTAGTTTTCATGCTATACTTTATGATGGTTTTCCTAAAGAACAACTTACTAGGAAAATTTTATTACTTATGTTGCTTATGAACAACTTATGTTGATTTCTATATCGTGCTTTATTGCTATACTTATCATTGCTAAATTATGATGTTAACATGCTATACCATGATGTGTTCGTTTAGAACAATATGTTGGCTTTAAGCTTGATGGTAGGATAAGTTATGTTTAATGCAAGCATGTTCAAGAATGTTATGTCTCTCATGCTATGTCTTACTTTTTTTTATGTTACGGCAATGCTAAGTTTACCAAGTAACCATGTTTAAGAATGATAGCTAAGATATATCAACATGATTCAAGTTATAATTGCATGGTTTAAACGCATATGTATGAAGTTTTAAATTATTCCGCTGCATTAAGATCTTCATATGCGTATATGTATGTTCGCGTAACGCCGCCTTTCGCCTACATCGTAAGGTGGGAAGGGCGGGCGTTACATTGGATGCAACAAAAAGGGGCATTACAAGGACAATTGTCCACTAGGTAAAAAGGAAATAATCCCTAAACCCAAGTCCAATCATTTAAACTCTAATGTGGGTTGTAGGGAAAAGAAAGAAAAGAAGCACATTATGTGTTATACTTGTGGGGAGCTAGGACATTATCACAGTCAATGTCCAAGAAAAGGAGAGCTCAAGAAGATGGAGCATTTGAGGAGATGGGAAAAAGAAGAGATGAAAAGGAGCTCACATCAAGAGGGAGCTACAAGGGTAAGGGAGGTAATCCCTAACTTTACTTATGCTCCAAATGCTTTGATGAATGCTAGAAATCATAATAATTGCTTGCCTATGCATACTTTTGGCTTTAAGTATCATGATAGAAGTAAAAATACTATTGCGTGCCAAAATACCAAGAAATCCATGATTCATGATAATTCTAGGGTTGCTACACCTAAGGATCAAGGCATTAACTCTAAGAAAGGGAGACACATGCCTAGAAAAACGGGTAGAGCTAGGAATGAGCAAAATAGGCATGGTGATACTAAGGTTAGAAATTTAGAAAAGGAAAATCAAGTTTTGAGGGCAAAACTTGATAAATTAGAAAAGAACCTAGATTGACTCATTAGAGGGTCCAAGGGATTGGGTGTGATACCAAAAATCAACACATTAGAAATGGAAGGTCGGGACTAGGATACCATTCTAGGAAGTCAAATGTTAGTAGAAAATTATATTCAAGGATGCCCTATGATTATGGTAGAGAAAAGGTCAAGAATGACAAAGAAAAGCCATTTAGAGGAGAAAAGAAAAAGTCAACCAAGGACAAGGTATGGAAAGTTAAAAGAGTAAGGGTTGAAAGTCAAGAAGCACCGGAGGAACACCGGTGTGGTCTTGCAATTGTAAATGAGCCATCTAGGGAAGTGGCTTGGGCTAGGAGCTCAAGGGAGAGCTCTAGAGGTCAAAATGGGATCCATGGTCAATAGATCTCAGGAGGACTTCTCCTAGGGGATTAAGTGGACTATGGAATGTGTCAAAGAGTTTGGAAGACTAAGGTGAGTCTTAATCCTACGGAATTGGCACATTAAAAGGAGATTTATAGAGAAAAAGATGAAAATGAGATTATATCTGATAAAAATTATGGTTTAATGTGAAAATGTCATATAACTCAGTGATCGAAATGTATTATGGTCAGAGATGAGAAGATACATCAAGGAGAGGCCAAAATTAGGACTTTTGGATATGTTTTAATGATACAATTTAGGAAGAGTTGAATTTCATGCCAATCTTGGGATCTGGAGTAGTTTTGTTTGAAAACATATTTTTCCCAAGTAGACATAGGCTTTACAAATCTCTCCACGAAATTTCAGATTTTTTGGAGATTTGTGGAATTAATTAGGCATTTCTGAAATTAGGCTGAAAAACTGAAATTCAGGTGCTAGTCGACTGGTCCAGGACCAGTCTGGACCAGTCGACTGGTCCAGGTGAATTCGAAACTGGGAACCTTCTGTTCGTTTTATCAGTCGACTGCCCCAGGGGCAGTCGATTGTTCTCACCTATGAAACATTCTGCTCATTTTCCCAGTCGACTGCCCCAGGGGCAGTCGATTGATCCCCGGGTTTTAATAAGAAACAGACCGCGCGGGGGTGGCCAAAACCTAGGGTTTTGCGTGCCACCCCCTGCGAACACCTCTTCTCCCCAACCTCCTCTCCTATTCTAAGGCCCTTCCGAGCCCTAGAAACACTTCTCTAGCCTTTTCCTACCTCGGATATACAACTAGGGTTAGGAAAAACTTCTCCTTTCAAACCGATCTTCATTAAACTTCAGCATGAAATGATTGGGAAAAAGGTAACACTTTGTACAGTTTAATTTTTCCCATTTAAATCATGATTTGGAGCTAATTTGGCCTATTTTACTTGGTTTTCTTGTTCTATCTTGTTGTGGGATGGTATGGGTGCTTGCATTTGGTGTGTCACATGTTAGGTTGGCTTCCAAAAGGTCAAGGGGTGAGGGTTCTGTTGGATCGAGAACACCGATAGAGGGGGGGGGGTGAATATCAGAAAACGTTCGGATTTGAGTAAGAGTAGGTACGCAGCGGAATTTAAAAAATAAGACAGAGACACAGTCGATTTACTTGGTTCGGAGCCTGTGTCGACTCCTACTCCAAGGCCCACGGTCGTTGACCGTTTACTTTGGACAATTCTATATAGGCGCAAAAAGATTTACACAATTTAATTACAAAGATAAGTACAGTAAATACAAAGAACGCTCTTCTTTACCGACGTCCGGAGTAGATCAACTTATTCGGAGCAGCGGGACGTCGTCGGCTCGAGTTAGAGAGTTTCCGGAGCAAGGCGTGAGCACAAAAGAGCGTGGAAGCGTTGGATTCAAAGTTGTGTTGAAGCTTGGGGTCGAGGGGTACTATTTATAGCACCTAGGGCGCCTGGACGTCGGGGGCGCCCTGCCAAGTGTCATCCGATCCGCACTTCGCTCGGTCAAGCTTTATCCCACCTGAATAGAGATGAGGTTTGACCTCTGGGGCGCCCTGGTTGACGCGGTCTTCTCGGCTGGATAGAATTGTTTGGCCTCGCTGGCATAGGCGCGAAGCGCCTTGGCACCTGAGGGCGCCCTGGGCGCTCAGGGCGCCCTGGCTGCTGAGGGCGCCCTGGATGCAGAGGGCGCCTCAGCCAGTAGTTAGCCAAACTCCTTTTTGCTTTACTTGTTTCTTGTACACCTTGGAGGCGCCCTAGACACTCAGGGCGCCCTACTCAGCTGCTGCCTCACTCCTTTGAGGCTCTCTGAGCTGCAGAAACACGTTCCTTTGGTCCTGCATCCAGGGTTAGTTCGAAAACAAAATAAAGCATTAATTTATACAACCTTAGCTGTCTTGGTTCTGACTTTAGTCTTCAAAATGGAGCCCTAGGTCGAACCGACGCCTACTGTTCCCTCAACGAGGAACGCGTCCTCACCTACTCCTCTCGGGAGAATTTACCTGATGCCAACCGCTCCTTTGGTTGGACTTTTGCCTGACGGTCCTTTGTCAGGTCTTGGATGCCGAGCTGTCCTTCGCTCGGTGCCTAGCAGTCCTTCGCTAGGGCTTTTAACTCTGGCTTTCCTTCGCCAGTGCCTAGCGGTCCTTTGCTAGGGCTTACTTCCCTGGCATTCCTTCGCCAGTACCTAGCAGTCCTTCGCTAGGGCTTTTCCTGCACACTAGATTAACTTGTTAGAAAACAAATATGACTTAACTTTTGACCTATGTTGCCATTATCAAAACACAGGTTTGACTTGGGTGCATTCTGCACCAACAATCTCTCCCTTTTTGATTTATGGCAACCCTAGTTCAAAAAGTTAAGTTTAAGCAAAACATGGAAAAAGTTTTGTTCCCTCCCCCTGAAAGGAATCTCCCCTTAGATTTTTCAAAAATTCGTGGGGTTTAAAAACTTATTTGTACTTGAAAAATCTTTTTGAAAATGTTAGCTTAAGTAAGAATTTCAGTTTTAATACAGTTTTGAAAAACTTAAGCTTTAGAGTAAAGAAAATTTTGACAAGCTTAAGTAAGCACCTTTTGAAAAGCTAGAGTAGTTTAGGAAAGTTTTTGAAAGCTTGAGTAACAATCTTGCAGCTAGAGTACTTAGCAATATTTTCAAAAAGCTTTTAAGAAAATTTGAAACTCGAGTACTTTAGGTAGAATTTTGAAAACTTTTAGAACTTTAGTACTTCTTCAAAAAGTTTAAGCTTTTGAATAAAGAAATTTTGATATCTTAAAAAAATTTTGAAAGACTTGAATACTTAGCAAAATTTTGAAAGCTTAAGTATTTTTCAAAAACTAAAGAAAAACTTTTGAATGCTTTTTGAATAAAGGATAGAGTTAAGAAAATTAAATTTTGAAACATTTTTTTTTACTCTCTCCTTTCCTATCTCTCCCCCTTTGCCATATATCAAAACAAATAAATATAGCAGAGATAATGGAAATAAGTAAGATTTTGTTGTACTGAACCAGATCATAATTAGACTTAACTAAATCAACCAATTTTTTCTGTAGGGACCTGTCTAACCCATTTAGCTACTTACTAGCTGTTATAAACAGTAGTTTTTGCTAGGGTTAGTCAAGTTAAGTGTTTCTGTTCAAGTTAGATTTTCTAAACTTGACACTTAACTTGATTGCTGTATAAGTTGTATTTAGTGCCCCAATTACTGCAGATGCACTGACTTAAAGCATCTTGAATTAAGGCAAAGGCCTAAGCATCTCAACCCTTTCTAGGTTATCAATCAAAAGTACCCTAAGGTGCTTGTGAGATGCTGGCTTCTAAGTCTATAGGTGCATGCAGTTCTAGGGTTAGGGCCTAGGCTAAGTCCATTTTCGAAAAATCTTAATTTTTGAAGGGGGTAGTTTTGCAATAAAACATGAAAACTGATTTTGAAATTAAGTAAAGCAGTTTTTCAAAATTCTATTTCGAAAACTGATTTTTGAAATTAAGTAGAGCAGAAAAAAATTGAGTTAATCTATTCTACAGAGCACAATCCTAACTGTTAATGGAATGAAACTAAGTAGTTAAGGGCTAGGAAAGTCAATACAGTCAAATAGTCAAAACATAAGTCAACCCTACTGAGTAGGGGCAGTCAGATAGTTACGAGTACAATGCGGAGTAAATCTAAGACGAAGGACCGGGACGATCAGATGGACCCGGCTGCCAAGAATCAAATCGTGCCATCATCTCTAAGAATCGTGCATCAGCTACTTCTCTATCAGCTCGGCGAGCGTCCATCTGCTCTATGTGAGAGGCCTCGACCTCCTCTCGGAGACTCTGTATCTGTGTTTCCATACGGGTCACTCTCTCGTAGAGTGTCGGTGGAGCGGGCTCGTCTATATGGGCTCGGGCTTCTGCGACTATATCTGCGACGTCGTACTCGACCTCCTCGTCCGAATCGATCTGATGAGCTGCTCTCCGACGTCTCCAGGACAGGACCCCGGTACCGGACACCTCTATACCTGCTAGGGCGAAGTTTCTATAGCCTATTTCATCATAGTCGGTCAGATCGGCCATTTCTCCCTCGGTAATGTTCCTACCATGGTAATGTAATAGGGACGTGATAATGTGGCAGTAGGGTGTGCGTACCCGCCCTTGCGTGGTCACACTGGATGCGTGTAGGATAGTGTGAAACATAAGAAGTCCTATATCAATATCTAGCTGGTGAATCAGGGCGTACAGGAGAAAGGTATGGAATGGTCGCATAGTGGTGACGTCCCTGGTGGATAATGGCAGAATACATCGGACTAAGACCCTATATAGGGCGTAGTCCTGGACCTCTAAGTCGACTGACTGGAATCGTCTGGCCACTGGTTGCCTAAAGAAATATGAGTGTAATGTATCTAAGGTGATGTGAGAATAGGAAGCATCAAAGGGGGGCTCCCTAGGAGGATAACAACAGAAGATAGACTGCGAGGGTCGTAGTCCTAGAAATCAGTTCAGTAATGTTGGTGTGATGGTTAAGGGAATACCTTGAACCATGGTGGAGAACATGAGATTATCCTGTCTAATGATATTATTGTAAAATTCTGCACATAAGGACGTATTGTTTGGGTGGGTGCAGAATACGAGATTGTCCAGTTGGTAGTGGTTTATGACGTTCATAGCTAGGGGACAGGATTGGGTGAAGAATATGTTGGTGCAGGAAGCACCAGATCGAACCTTGTTTTGATATTGGCAAAGGATTCAAAGTTAAGGGTTATTTGTTGTCTAACAATGCTGCTTGAGAGTGCAGGAAACAAAGTCCTAGCGAAGGGCTGCTAGGCACCTGACGATGGGCTGTCAAGAAACCAAGTCCTGGCGAAGGGTTGCTGGGCGAAAACCAAGTCCTAGCGAAGGGATGCTAGGCACCTGACGATGGGCTGTCAGGAACTCAAGACCTCGCGAAGGGCTGCTGGGCAAAAACCAAGTCCTGGCAAAGGGCTGCTGGGCGAAACTCAAGACCTGGCGAAGGGCTGCTGGGCAAAAACCAAGTCCTGGCGAAGGGCTGCTGGGCGAAACTCAAGACCTGGCGAAGGGCTGCCGGGCAAAAGTCCAACTGGAGGATCCGGTTGGCACCAGGTAAATTCTCCCGAGAGGAGTAGGTGAGGACGCGTTCCCCTTGAGGGAACATTAGGCGTCGGTTCGACCTAGGGCTCCATTTTGGAGACCAAAGTCAGAACCAAGACAGCTAAGGCTGTATAAATCTAATTAATTTTTATGTTATCTTGTTTTGGACTAACCCTGGATGCAGGACCGAAGGAACGTGTGTCTGCAGCTTAGAAAGCCTCAGAGGAGAGAGGCAGTTGCTGAGTAGGACGCCCGGAGCGTCCCGGGCGCCCCCAAGGGTCATACAAAACGAGTAACAAGAAGACTGGTTCGAATACACACTGGGTCGGGATCCCCCGTTCTCCCGGGCGCCCCCTGCGCTGCGGGTGCCCCCTGCGCTGCGGGCGCCCCCTGGCGCATACCTCGAACCAAGAAGCCCTCGAAGCCAGGCAGATAATCTTTGACCCGGTCAATGCGGGCGCCCCGAGCGCTGCGGGCGCCCCGGTCAAAACTGATCCCGAAGATAAGGGGATCAGACGCTGACCGAGATCGGAATGGATCGGCTGCCACGTAGGGGGGCGCCCCCGACGTCCCGGGCGCCCCCTAGCCCTATATAAAGGGCCCTCGACCCCAGGCTTCAAAACACTGCTTTCATTCAACGCATCCAAACGCTCTGACGACCGCGCTCTGCTCCGGAAACTTCCCGACTCAAGAACGAAGCGCCGTCAACCTCCCACTGCACCGAAACTCGATCTACACCGGGAGTTGGTAAAACAAAGTGTATATTCCTATTTACAGTAATTTTGTAATCTCACTCTGTAACCGTTTTGCGCACTATAGAATTGCCCAAAGTAAACGGTCAACGACCGTGGGCCTTGGAGTAGGAGTCGACCCAGGCTCCGAACCAAGTAAAACCTTGGTGTTTGCGTTGTTTGTTTTTATTCCGCCGCGCACTTACTCTTTCTTTTAAATCCGAACATTTTTCGATATTCACTCCCCCTCTATCGGTCTTTCTCGATCCAACAAGTGGTATCAGAGTGGGGAAGTTCAAACCTGGTGCAACCACCAGTTTGAAATTTTTTTCGGATTTACAAAACTTTTAATATTATTTCTTTTCTTAATCAATACCACTCGATATTTTTCGCCTTTTATTTTAAAATAAAAAATATCTGTAGGTGTATTTATAAAATGAATAATATTTTTCGCCTTTTCTTAATCAATACCACTCGATATTATTTCTTTTTCACTTTTGAATTTTCAATTTTTTTTACCATAAGTTAGAATTTATAAAATGAATAATTTTTGAAAATTTGTCATAAACTTTTTATTATTATTATTTTAATATTTTTCTCGAAATTCGTGCTACTTTAATTCGAGCAAATTTTTTTTCAACCATTAAATTCTTACTTTTTAGTATTAATCAGAATTGAGAAAATCAACATTTTCAAAAATTTGTCATAAATTATTTTCATTTTTTTATTATTATTCTACCTCGAAATTCGTGCAATATTTATTTTGGGCTATTTTTCCCTTCTCCCGCACTACTAATCCAAGACCAAGTCTTGGTACATTTCTGTTATTTCTTTTGTGTGCAAGGATCATTTTTAATGGCCAATCAAGAATGGAATAGCATTCGTCCACCGCTCTTCTCTGGCGAAAATTTCAACTCCTGGAGAAGTCAAATGGAATCCCACCTGAAGGCTAATCTAGATCTATGGTCGATAATCCAAACGGGGTTCAGATTCCCCACGGAAGATGGAACATCGATCGCTTGGGACAAATTGGACGAACCAACTCTAAGAAAGATCGAGACAGATGCTAAGGCAATAGTAATCATACAATGCGGTCTAACCAACGAACAACTCAAGCTAGTCGGTTCATTTGGATGCGCTAAGGAGATGTGGGAAAAGCTAATCAATCTACACGAAGAGAGCCCCGATGTTGAGATCTTAGAAGCTCAAGAACAAGTAGCTGAGATAGACTCGACACCCGACGTCGAAATCAAACCAGAGTCAAATAACGAGTTTTCTGAGACAAAATCGGTAATTAATTTTGAATCATTTTTTGAATTAAGATTAAATAATCAAGCTGATATTGCAATGGTCGAGGAAGGTATAGTTTTTATTGCAGAAAAAACTCCAAGAGAATTGCAAAAGAGGCCTCAACCAATACCTGAGTCCAACTCAGACTCAGAATTTGACAACGAAGAAGGGGATGATCGGAAGCTGGCTCGGATGACTTGCGACCACTACAAGTTGCTAAAGACGGCAAGTATCAAGGGGGAGATTCCCAACCGGGAATCAAAAGGTAAATTTACAGTTTTCGAAAATCCATTATTTACCCTGAATAATATGATTAATTCATACAAATTAGTTAAGGTTAATTGGTTAGATAATTTAATTCATAATATTGCTGTTTTTGATAATCCAGAATATTATTATGATTATGATGTAACGTAGATCATTTTTTTTGGCTTTAATTGTAGGTTCCTTTTTATTTTATTTTTATTTTTTTTGCTTAAAATTAGGATTGATTAGTTTAAGGACTCAACTAATTAATTGAAATTTGACAACATAGTATTGGGAGGAGGTGAGATGATAGTAGGTTGGGGAAACCAACTCTAATAAGATCAAGTCTACTTGGTCTCTTTAGACTGGTGAAACCAGCCGAAGCTACCGATCCAAGACCAAAGCTAGTTAGACCAGAAAATGACCTAATTTAATTTAAAAATGAAATTTTTATTAAAAGGCTTTGTCAAGGAAAGGGTGGATGATCCCATAAGGCTACGGCCAAAGAAGGCCTAGTACCTCGCCAAGACCTGGAAGCCAATTTCTGAAATTCAAATTCAAATTATCTTTTGTCAAATTCGAATCTAACACAAATTTCAAATAATTATAGATTCTAATCTGTTTTTAAAATTTCTATTTTTCAAACTTATTCTGTTTCAAAAATCACTTAATCAGTGTTCAAAATTTCTGCTTCCTAAACTTATTTTTTTTATCAAATCTATTTTCAAAATTAAATAACTTTTTTCAAAATAAATGAAAATTCCTTTTCAAAATTAATTTTTACCTTCAAACCTGTCTCACAATGAACTTTTAAGGTTAACTGTTTGAAAATCCTAGATTGGGTGAGACAGGAAAATTAAGTTCAATTAAAATTTCTTTTATGTTGTGTTTTAATTCAGAGGATAATTCCAACATAGTCAAACCATGATTAACATAGTCAAAACTTAGTCAACTGAGTCAAACATGGTCAAACCTAGTCAACACTAAGGTCTTAGATAAAGTCAGTCTATGTCGGATACAGGGGGAGTTCTTCTTAATGTTTTTTAGATTTCTCAAAATCCTTATGCTTTAAAACTTATTTTCATCTCAAAATAAGGCTTTCAAAAGTTGATTCAAAAACCTTAATATATTACTATCGCTTTGGAAAAATTATTATCATTTCAAATTTTTTAAACTGTGTTATTATTCCAAATTGAGTTTTCAAAAATTTATCTCCTTGAAAGTTATCATACTCAGAAGATTGTTCAAAAGTGCTTCTTTTGATCTTGACAAACCCTAAAGACACAGAGGAAAGGTCCACTTCATGATCTTCAAGGACTCCTAGGATGTGTCAAATTAAGGGGGAGTCTAAGTCAAAAGAAAAACTTCAGAAAAAGTTTCTTTTTACTTATGTCTTTGTTAAACAGTTCTTTCTAATCTGACTCAAACCTTAAGACTCAAAGGAAGAGTACTTGTGGTCAACAAGCTTCCCAGGACTGAGTCAAGTTTAAGGGGAGGTCAAAATTAAAGGAATTATTTAATAACATGCTTTATTTCAAACTCCTGCAAAAATCTAAGTTTTTCAAAATACTATTTGTTAGAATTTGTGTGACTTATGAAATTGTTTTCGAAATAACATTTACTTAGGTTGGAAAATTTCCAGGACACTTAGGAAATGTCCTTGTAGTCAACAAGGTTTCCTAGGATGGTGTCAGACTGGAAAATGAACCAAGTTAAGTAAAACATTGAACCTTCAAAAGTTCACACACTTTTTTAGCATATATTTTTAAGTACTATCATTTTTTTTAAAAATTTACTTGAGAGTGAAAATTTCCAGGACACTTAGGGAAATGTCCTTGTAGTTAACAAGGTTTCCTAGGATTGTGTCAGACTGGAAAAGAAACCTAGTCAAGTGAAATATTTTATTTTCAAAAAAAAAATCTAATACTTTTCTAAAAGTACGTATGTATTTCAAATCATAATTTATCTCAAAAGTACTTGAAAATTTTTTTCAAAACTCATAAGCTCTGATACACAATTTCTTCTCAAAACTTCTTTCAAAACATATTCCGTTATTGCTATATATCCAAGGGGAGAGATTGGAAAGAAGAGTGGGAATCAAAATTTTCAAATTTAAATTTTTTTTGTCTCTCTTCAAAAAGTATTAACTTCTTTTTCAAAATGTTTTAAGTACTTACTTAACTCTTTCAAAAACATATTAAGCACTTAATTCTTTTTCAAAAACATATTCTCCCAAGAACATTTTCCGACGCCTAATTTAACATGATTAAGTTAAATACTTAACTTTATCATGTTAAGTATTGAATAATATTTCTAAGTACTTAACAATTCTTTTCAAAAATCATTCTTTTCAAAAATCATTTCTAAGTACTTAAGTATTTAACGGGTATTTTTTTACTTAATTTTCTCAATCAAGTACTTGACACTTAATTTTCAAATTCTTCTAAAAAGTACTTGCTCCAAAGTTTAAAAACTTGTTACGCCTGAAAAATCCTTTTCTTGAAAATTTTCTAAGCGTGAAAAATTTCTTGAAAAATTTTCTAAGTAAAGTTTCCTTTTCTAAAAGTTAAAATTTTTTGTGGAAACTTGGAAATTTTGCCTAAGTAAATTTTTTTTGCCTTATAAAAAGTTGTAAATTTTTTTTAAGCCTGAAATTTTTTTTCATAATGGTAAATTATCTAAGTGTAAAAAGTTTTGAAAATGCTTTTACTCGATTCTTGAAAAATACTTTGTCAAAAACATAAAGCACTTAGAAAAACTCATAAATCCCTGTTAGATACCTTGTTCACCCATGCTTGTTTTTGATATATGTCAAAGGGGGAGGAAAGGTCAAAGTTAAGAGTTAAGTTAATTATTCAGGGGGAGAATGAGCATGAGAAATTTTTTTTCTCTCTCTCTTTTCACTGTTCAAATTACATTTGGGTTTAGACTGTTACGAATTGATATGTTTTATTAGTCTTAACCTTTATGCTTAAACTGCTATCTTTTCCCTTAACTTTGAATTGTGTTGCCATAATCAAAAAGGGGGAGATTGTTGGTGCAGGAAGCACCAGATCGAACCTTGTTTTGATATTGGCAAAGGATTCAAAGTTAAGGGTTATTTGTTGTCTAACAATGCTGCTTGAGAGTGCAGGAAACAAAGTCCTAGCGAAGGGCTGCTAGGCACCTGACGATGGGCTGTCAGGAAACCAAGTCCTGGCGAAGGGTTGCTGGGCGAAAACCAAGTCCTAGCGAAGGGATGCTAGGCACCTGACGATGGGCTGTCAGGAACTCAAGACCTGGCGAAGGGCTGCTGGGCAAAAACCAAGTCCTGGCAAAGGGCTGCTGGGCGAAACTCAAGACCTGGCGAAGGGCTGCTGGGCAAAAACCAAGTCCTGGCGAAGGGCTGCTGGGCGAAACTCAAGACCTGGCGAAGGGCTGCCGGGCAAAAGTCCAACTGGAGGATCCGGTTGGCACCAGGTAAATTCTCCCGAGAGGAGTAGGTGAGGACGCGTTCCCCTTGAGGGAACATTAGGCGTCGGTTCGACCTAGGGCTCCATTTTGGAGACCAAAGTCAGAACCAAGACAGCTAAGGCTGTATAAATCTAATTAATTTTTATGTTATCTTGTTTTGGACTAACCCTGGATGCAGGACCGAAGGAACGTGTGTCTGCAGCTCAGAAAGCCTCAGAGGAGAGAGGCAGTTGCTGAGTAGGGCGCCCGGAGCGTCCCGGGCGCCCCCAAGGGCCATACAAAACGAGTAACAAGAAGACTGGTTCGGATACACACTGGGTCGGGCGCTCCCGTGCTCCCGGGCGCCCCCTGCGCTGCGGGCGCCCCCTGGCGCATACCTCGAACCAAGAAGCCCTCGAAGCCAGGCAGATAATCTTTGACCCGGTCAATGCGGGCGCCCCGAGCGCTGCGGGCGCCCCGGTCAAAACTGATCCCGAAGATAAGGGGATCAGACGCTGACCGAGATCGGAACGGATCGGCTGCCACGTAGGGGGGCGCCCCCGACGTCCCGGGCGCCCCCTAGCCCTATATAAAGGGCCCTCGACCCCAGGCTTAAAAACACTGCTTTCATTCAACGCATCCAAACGCTCTGACGACCGCGCTCTGCTCCGGAAACTTCCCGACTCAAGAACGAAGCGCCGTCAACCTCCCACTGCACCGAAACTCGATCTACACCGGGAGTTGGTAAAACAAAGTGTATATTTCTATTTATAGTAATTTTGTAATCTCACTCTGTAACCGTTTTGCGCACTATAGAATTACCCAAAGTAAACGGTCAACGACCGTGGGCCTTGGAGTAGGAGTCGACCCAGGCTCCGAACCAAGTAAAACCTTGGTGTTTGCGTTGTTTGTTTTTATTCCACCGCGCACTTACTCTTTCTTTTAAATCCGAACATTTTCCGATATTCACCCCCCCCCTCTATCAGTCTTTCTCGATCCAACAGAATAGTCTATTCAAGTAGCTCGTCTTTATAGGTTTATAGGTGGTACGAGAGAACTTGTTACACAATTCTAAATTGGGAAACCTAGGATCAGGACTAGGTTGAGTACCGGGTTCTGCCTGGTTAGGTCGGCGTCTACTAAGAGAAGGAATATATACTTTAAAGAAAGTATGCATTTAATGACAAATTGAAAAGAAATTAACCAAAAAAGTTATACCGGTTTGCTCGGGGAGGCATTCTTGAAGATGAGAGCTTGAGAGCTTGAGAGCTTGAGAGGGTTGGAAGGTAGAAAGTGTAGGAGGAGAAGTGTGTTGGGTGTGAAGATAGGAAGGGGAAGGGAGCCCCTTTTTATAGGCTGTCTCGGGCGCCCTTACTCGGGAGGGCGCCCTGACTGGCGAGGGCGCCCTGTCTGACCAGGGCACCTTAACCAGGCTGTAGCTGCCTTTTTGACCACTGAAGGACACTGGTAAGGGCGCCTTTCCGGACGAGGGCGCCTTTACCAGGTCTGTAGTTCTGTTAGTGCAGCTTTCTGCCGTTGAATGACTGTGGGAGGGCGCCCGGCATGACAAGGGCGCCCTAAACAAGGCTGCAGCTGCCTTTTGGCAGCTTTTGACCACCCTCGGGGCGCCCCAAAGACATTGGGCGCCCTAAGATCTGGTTTTGACCCAATTTGAATGTTTTTGACCGGATTTGACCTAATTTGAGTGTTTTTGACCAGATTTGACTATATTGACCAAGGTTTGACTATTTTGACCGAAGTTTGACCTTTTTGACCATAGTTTGACTATGTTAATCATGGTTTGAGATATAGAAATTAACTACACCACAGGTATTAAAGGAATCATAATTGAGTTTTAATTTTACTGTCTCACCCAAATCTAGGGTTTTCAATCACGTTAACCTTATAGGTTTTGTGAGACAGGTTTTGATAGTTTTGAAAGTTGAATAATTAAATTTTGAAGATTAAATTTTAAAAACTTAATTAATTTTGAAACCAATTAATTTTGACAGAAGTTTAAATCTACAAATAACTGAAATTTTGTGTTAGATTCGAATTTGACAAAAATTAATTTGAATTTGAATTTCAAAAATTGGCTTCCAGGTCTTGGCGAGGCACTAGGCCTTCTTTGGCCGAAGCCTTATGGGATCATCCACCCTTTCCTTGACAAAGCCTTTTAATGAAGTTTCATTTTCAAAATTATTCTTTGAAAAATTTCTGGTCTAACTAGTTTGGGTTTTGGATCGGTAGCTTCGGTTAGTTCCGCCAGTCTAAAGAGACCAAGTGAACTTGATCTTATTAGAATTGGCTTCCCCAACGTACTATCATCTCACCTCCATCCAATACTATGTTGTCAAGTTTCAGTTAAGTTTGTTCAGTCCTTAACTAATCATTTCTAAATCTAAGCATGGTAAATTGCAGGAATTTAAAATATACAATCAAACAAGCAATTGCAATCAAGAATTAACATTATTTATCTAATAATGAATATTGTTTTCAGTTTGGCTCCCCCTGTACTAAAGCCATGGTGATGGTTAGGCAAGATGTGAATCTTGTCCTTGGGGATCCAATATTGATTTGATCCAGTCGGTTTGTTCAGGCATAGTTTAGGTACCCATGCCTGAATTTTACCTCTGGACTGATTCAGTACAGCAAAGTAAGATCTTTGCCGAGATTTGGTTCTATAGCCTAATCCGGATCGATTTAGAACTGATTTCTATTTTCCAAGGATCATGTCAAGACCCTTGGAACCAGATGTAAACCGTTCTAATGCTGATCTAAGATCCTTAATCTGAGTTTTCAGGGAGGAGTTTTCCTTTTCAAGTTTTTCAACTTGAGTAGGAGTTCCTTCCTGAACCTTCTCGGTTAAGGGTTTAGATTCTGCTCCCTCTTTCAGGAGTTTTACTTCCGGTCGGAGGGATTCGACTCGGAGTTTGGCTTTGGCCAAATCTCGAGAAAGAAAAGAAATTAAATCACTTAATTGCGATCTATTAAAACCTGTTACCTTAATTTCTCCGTCTTCTGTGAAGGTCAGCTCGCCGTCCTCTTGTTCTGACTCTGTCTCGACTTTATCTGAGGCGGTCAGAGCTAGGAGATTGGACTGGGGTACCTCTTCTTCTTCTTCTGAGGACGATTCGTCCCAGGTTGCTTGGAGCGCCTTCTTCCGTCTTGTTTTCTTGGGCTCCTTTAGATTTGGACATTCTGACTTGTAGTGGCCCTTTTTCTTGCATTCATAGCAGGTCACATTGGGCTTGTTCGCGGGTTCAGTTGGTTCGTCCTTTCTTCGGCCGGTTTTCCGTTTGTTGGTTCGGTTCTTCAGCTCCTTGTAGTAGCTTCGAGCGAGCCGGACCAGCTTAGTTTGATCTCCATCTTCTTCTTCTGAGTCTGAGTCAGAGTTAGACTCAGTTTCGGGTTCAGGCTTCTTCTATGTAGTCCTTCCTGTTTTACCTGCAACGAAAGCAATACTTTTCTCGACCATATTGGTGTTAGTTTGTTCGTGCAGTTCTAGTTCAGAAAATAATTCGTCTAATTTTATTTTAGAAAGATCTCTAGAGACCTTGTACGCATCTACCATAGATACCCACAAGGTACTTCTAGGGAAAGCGTTTAGGGCATACCTTATTAGGTCACGGTTTTCAACCTTGTGACCTATTGTGTGAAGACCGTTCATTACCTCTTGGATCCGTGCGTGGAGTTGGGCTGCTGTTTCGTTGTCAGCCATCTTGATGGTGTAGAGTTTGTTTAGTAGCAGATCCCTCTTGCTGATCCGAGTATCTGAAGTCCCTTCATGTAGCTCGATCAGTTTTGTCCACAGCTCCTTTGCACTGTTAAAGGGGCCCACGTGGTTCAGCTCCTCTTTCGTCAATCTGCATTGAAGAGTCTGAGTAGCTTTTGCGTCGGCTTCTATCTTGCGTTTTAGGGAGTTATCCCATTCGGAGTAGTTCTGAGGGAGTCCATCAGCATTTCGGGGGATCTCCAGACCGGACTGGATAATGATCCACATGTCCACCTGAGTTTTCAGGTGGACCTCCATGCGGCTTTTCCAATAGGAAAAGTCTTCTCCACTGAAGAGTGGAGGTCTTGCGGTGCTGAATCCCTCTTGCATGGCCATTTGGTCTGAAACAGAAAACATAAAGGATTTTCCAAGACTAGGTCTTGGATTAGCAGTGCTGGATAAAATGAATAACAAGGGGTGTTGCACCAGCCTTGCTTAACAAGAAAAAAATCGAATGAAATGTTTAACGAAAAAAAATTCGTAAGAGAAAGAAAAGAGAAAAAAAAGATAAAATAAAATCTGAAAAAATTTCAAACTGGTGGTTGCACCAGGTTTGAACAACCCCGCTCTGATACCACTTGTTGGATCGAGAACACCGATAGAGGGGGGCGTGAATATCGAAAAACTTTCGGATTTGAGTAAGAGTAGGTACGCAGCGGAATTTAAAAAATAAGACAGAGACACAGTCGATTTACTTGGTTCGGAGCCTATGTCGACTCTTACTCCAAGGCCCACGGTCGTTGACCTTTTACTTTGGGCAATTCTATATAGGCGCAAAAAGATTTACACAATTTAATTACAAAGATAAGTACAGTAAATACAAAGAACGCCCATCTTTACCGACGTCCGGAGTAGATCAACTTCTTCGGAGCAGCGGGACATCGTCGGCTCGAGTTGGAGAGTTTCCGGAGCAAGGCGTGAGCACAAAAGAGCGTGGAAGCGTTGGATTCAAAGTTGTGTTGAAGCTTGGGGTCGAGGGGTGCTATTTATAGCACCTAGGGCGCCTGGACGTCGGGGGCGCCCTGCCAAGTGTCATCCGATCCGCACTTCGCTTGGTCAAGCTTTATCCCACCTGAATAGGGATGAGGTTTGACCTCTGGGGCGCCCTGGTCGCTGAGGGCGCCCTGGTTGACGCGGTCTTCTCGGCTGGATAGAATTGTTTGGCCTCGCTGGCATAGGCGCGAAGCGCCTTGGCACCTGAGGGCGCCCTGGGCGCTCAGGGCGCCCTGGCTGCTGAGGGCGCTCTGGATGCAGAGGGCGCCTCAGCTAGTAGTTAGCCGAACTCCTTTTTGCTTTACTTGTTTCTTGTACACCTTGGAGGTGCCCTAGACACTCAGGGCGCCCTACTCAGCTGCTGCCTCACTCCTTTGAGGCTCTCTGAGCTGCAGAAACACGTTCCTTTGGTCCTGCATCCAGGGTTAGTCCGAAAACAAAATAAAGCATTAATTTATACAGCCTTAGCTGTCTTGGTTCTGACTTTGGTCTCCAAAATAGAGCCCTAGGTCGAACCGACGCCTACTGTTCCCTCAACGGGGAATGCGTCCTCACCTACTCCTCTCGGGAGAATTTACCTGATGCCAACCGCTCCTTTGGTTGGACTTTTGCCTGACGGTCCTTTGTCAGGTCTTGGATGCCGAGCTGTCCTTCGCCCGGTGCCTAGCAGTCCTTTGCTAGGGCTTTTGACTCTGGCTTTCCTTTGCCAGTGCCTAGCGGTCCTTTGCTAGGGCTTACTTCCCTGGCATTCCTTCGCCAGTACCTAGCAGTCCTTCGCTAGTGCTTTTCCTGCACACTAGATTAACTTGTTAGAAAACAAATATGACTTAACTTTTGACCTATGTTGCCATTATCAAAACACAGGTTTGACTTGGGTGCATTCTGCACCAATAGGTTCATCCCAACAGGGTTCGGTAGACCCGAATGCACCTCGGTTCCGATCCGAGGAGTGTCGGAAAAGATTCACCGAGAATTAATTCGTGTTGATGAATTGTAGGTACCTCAATAGGTCTTATTTTCAAGAGAGAACCCCTCAAATTGCCGAAATGATCACTCATTTTGGGATAGAGCAGTTGGTATATTGTTAGCATGACATTAATCTAGACATGTGTAAGGAATTCTATGCGAACCTTACGTGCATCGATCCTAATAATGACCTCTATGAGTCCATGGTGGCAGGAGTCCCCATCCCCTTCTCACCCACGATTTTAGGTATATTTTTGGGATGTAGGGCGTCTGATAATGTGGTTACATATTTTCCAAAAGTTGTTGTGCCCCTTTCTTTTCCTGATGTCACTATTGATCAGATCCACATGCATTATTTTGCACGACATCGACACATTTCTGAGCGTATTTTTGACGCTAAAAATATAAGTCCATTTAGTCATGTCCTGTATAAAATTGTCTTAGAATGTATATTGCCCATTGTTACCAAGGGGCGATCGAGGATTCGACTACCGCACTTGGTAATGATGTACGCGCTTGAGAGGAGGTTAGATATTGATGTCACCCTGCATGTGTTCACATCCATTGTCCATTTTTTCCATAGTGTGAATGGGAAGATCTATATGCCTTTCTGCCATGTCCTGACCGAGTTCTTTGAGTCTAGGGGTATAGTCACGACTAGTGGTCAGGTACGTCACCTGTTAAAGGACTATGATCAGATTGGCACATGTCAGTTGTCCTTGGCAGGGATCGAGTGTAGACAGGGGGAGATAGTTTAGAGGCAACGTCCTGAGTCCTCCAATTCAGATGATGAGGAGGTTGCAGCTACAGGAGTTTCAGAGGAGAGGTTGTCCAAGCTGGAGTCTGAGGTTCACGGTTCTGTCAGGGGAGGTGTATGGCCTCACACAGTTCTGTCAAGGGTTCCAGTGACAGCAGGATGAGATGTACGCGATGATACAACAGTTGCATCTCACATATCAGGCCCCTCCTCCTCCTCCAGATGATGACATGCAGTAGCTTTGACTTGATTTGATAGTTTGAGTGTTGAGAGTGTGTTGCTTAGATATTATTTTTATCTCTAAAACACTTTTTCATTTTGGGATTGTAATATTTCATTACTTCGGGGCTTTAGCCCTTGTGCCACTTTCATGTTTATTTTCAAGTCATGTATAATACATTTGCTTATGTTTTCATAATATTTTATAAGTTTTTATGTCATGACTTGATATTGTTTATATTAGTTGAAGTTCATATATTGCTATTGAATGATAGGGTATGACTTTGAATTAAAATTATTGTTTATGGTTTCATATTCCTTGTATAAAGTCTTACTTTATGATTTAATGATGATTGTATGGAATAAGGCTTTATTGATATCATGGAATTTAAGGAGGATTGATAAGTGCTTAAAATTCATTGGTTGATATTGAATGATAAGCTCTTGCAAAATGAAAGCATATGGAGGTTTCATATATGTATGTCTAGGGTTAAGAATAAAAGAGGGGGAGGTTTTGTCAAAATAAAAAATCTATAAGGAAAAAGGGGGAGTTGAGGGCAATTCTATGTGTTAAATTGTAATGGTTAGCCTTGGTAAACACATGAATTCATAGATAGATTTCAAAGTTGATACAAAATGATAATTTTTGAGGAAATTAGAGTTTGTACCAAAAGTCAAGCACATTTGATATTTTTCATGGAACTATATTTTTCTAGGATAGAGTATATCCTAATAAATGTGCTTGCAAACTTTTAGATTTTTCCGGATTTTCTAGAATTTTCTAGAGGTTTCTGAATTTGGGCTGAAAATTCAGATTGAGACTATATCAGTCGACTGCCCTGGAAGTTGGCAAATTGTGTGTATCAGTCGACTGATGTTCGATCAATCGACTGGTAAGGCTGTATATTGATTTTTGAGGGGGTTTTCAGAAATAAAGTGAATTCTTTTTGGCACTAGGGGTAGGGTTGCTTGGGGCAATCTTTTGATGGTGTCAAAGGGGGAGAACGTAGGGTGTTATGTTAGGTTTAACTTGATGGAAGAAAATGTGTGATGTTAAGTTGGGTAGAACTTAACTTGGTGTTATGATGTTAAGTTGGGAAGAACTTAACTTGGTGTTGGTTGTGAGAATTGAAAATTGGGAGAGGGCTAGGTTAAGGGGGAGGTTGCCTCTTGTTTGTTATGCTTTAATTTTCAATTGCTACTGCTATTGTTGTTTTTGTTTACCTAACTTAAACATATTGCCACACATCTAAAAGGGGGAGATTGTTGGGGCAATCGACCCGGGTATGATCTGGAGGATCATGATTTTGATGTGTGTGGTCAATATGATTAAGTTCGTGTTTGTTGTTGGACTAATATGTGTATGTGTGCAGGTACACATAGACTTGGTTGGATGTCATTAGGTGAAGGGTGGCATGGAGGCAAGTTGGAGGCTTGTGTGCGCATCCGAAGGGCCATGGGCAGAGACGATGAGCTGAGGGACACGGACTTCGAGGCATGCGTGAAGGATGACATGGAGGCAAGCTGGAGGCTTGTGTGCGCATCCGAGGGACGGGAGCCGAAGACGAAGAGGGCGTGAAGGCAATAGATCGAGCCTGCGGATTGAAGAGTCGACCAGGTCGTGAGGGTCCGAGTGTGAGTGTTTATACTCAGGAACTAAGCCGAGAGGGTTTGAGTGCGGAGAGAAATGTACTCAGGAAGGGAACCCTAGGCTTAGAAGGGGACCAGTCGACTGCTCCAGGAGCAGTCGACTGGTAATGGCTAGTGATTCGAACGTTTGCTATAATGGTCGAATCTGAGTGGGACCAGTCGACTGTCAGCGGCCAGTTAACACTCGAGATCTATTTAAAGGAGCTCGTTTAAGGCTACTATTTTTTGGTAAAACTTGCTTGGATAGAGTGAGTTAGTAGCCTGTTGTGCTCAGGTAGTATCCAAAGATTGTGGTGAGATTTCTCCACCCACAAGGAGCTACGCGATCTAGCCGGAGGTGCTCCGGGAAATCATCCACCGACGGATTAGGGATCACCCACCTTATGGGCAACCGTGGAGTAGGAGTTTTATCTCCGAACCACGTACATCGGTGTGTTCTTCCTTGTTTTAGTTTAGTTTTGTTTTATTTTAGTTTATTCAGCTTGCGCAACTAACAATTGTAGGAAGAATGTCAAAAATAGCTATTTACCCCGCTCTAGCAAGACATACACGATCTAACATACAACTTCGAGGCCAAGCCTACACACCGAGGGACTGTAGGGTTTAATCAGCTCTTTGTTGGTGCAGGAAGCACCATATCGAACCTTGTTTTGATATTGGCAAAGGATTCAAAGTTAAGTACTATTTTTAGTCTAATGTGTTCACTGAGTGTGCAGAAAGAAGTCCTGGCGAAGGGCAGCTGGGCACCTAGCGAAGGGCTGCTAGGCATCGAAACCCTAAGACCTGGCGAAGGGCTGCTAGGCATCGAAACCCTAAAACCTAGCGAAGGGCTGCTAGGAGTTGAAGACCTGGCGAAGGACTGCTAGGCACCTAGCGAAGGGCTGCTAGGAGTTGAAGACCTGGCGAAGGATTGCTAGACACCTAGCGAAGGGCTGCTAGGAGTTAATGACCTGGCGAAGGATTGCTAGGCACATAGCGAAGGGCTGCTAGGCACATAGCGAAGGGCAGCTAGGCACCTGGCGAAGGGTTGCTGGGCAAAAGTCCAACCGGAGGAGCCGGTTGGCAAAAGGTAAACTCTCCTGAGAGGAGTAGGTGAGGACGCATTCCTCGTCGAGGGAACAGTAGGCGTCAGTTCGACCTAGGATTCCATTTGGGAGACCCGAAGTCAGAACCAAGACAGCTACGGCTGTAAAAAATCACTAATATTCGTGCTTTGTTATTTTTGGAACTAACCTTGAATGCAGGGACCGAGGGAATACGTTTATGCGGCTCAGAACACCCCAAAGGAGAGGGGCAGACAGCTGAGCTGGGCGTCTGGGAGGTCCAGGGCGCCCCAAGGTCGAAGGAAAAACAAGGAAGCAAGAGTTGCTTCGAAACTGCAGTGAGCAGAGCGCCCCGGAGGCCCCGGGCGCCCAAGGTCAAAGCAAAACTTGTAATCGAAGCAAAATCATCATGAAGCCAGCAAACCATGTCAACCAGGGCACCCCCAACGTCCCAGGCGCCCCAGTCAGCTCCGAGGCTGATTCTGAAGGGATAAGCGTTGACCGAGCTGCGGATGAAGTTTCTTGGATCCGAAGGCACGTGTCAGGCGCCCCCGACGTCTCAGGCGTCCTCAGGAGCACTATAAAAGGGGCTCGACCCTTAAGGCTTTAAACAACAATTTTCCAACGCCTCTAAGCTCTTCGTTCAAGCGCTCTACTCCGGAAAACTCCGATCTCGAGATTCTAGCACCGACGACGACCCTCTGCTCCGAAGTACAATCTACACCGGGCGTCGGTAACGAAAAGCATACTTGCTTATTTACTGCAATAATTCTGTATCAAACTCTGTAAACTTTTGCGCAAATATAGAATTGCCCGCAGTAAACGGTCAAGGACCGTGGGTCTTGGAGTAGGAGCCGACCGCGACTCCGAACCAAGTAAAAGTACTTGTGTTCTCTGTGAGTTTTGTTTTAATTCCGCTGCGTATTCTCTTAGTTCTATCCGAAAACGGTTTCACGATATTCAACCCCCCTCTATCGTGTTTTATCGATCCAACAAGTGGTATCAGAGCGGGGTGGCTCAAATTTGGTGCAACCACCAATTTGGAAATTTTTTAGATTTACGAAAATTTTCATTTTATTTCTTTTCTTTTTCGTTAATCGAGGTTGGTGCAACACCACTCGATCTTTTTCGCTTTTTATTTCAAATAAATAATATCTGTGGGTGGTTTTAAAATATTCTTATGCATTTTTTAATTTTGAATTTTTATTTTTTTTACCATAAGTCAGAATTGATAAAACGATCAATTTTTGAAAATTTTTCATAAATTTTTTTATTATTTTAATATTTTTTTCTCGAAATCGTGCTACCTTAATTCGAGCAAATTTTCTCCCAAATATAAAAGTCTTACTTTTTCATCATTAATCAGAATTGATAAAGCCAACATTTTCAAAAAATTTGAAAAATTTTTATTATTATTTTTTTATTATTTTTACCTAGAAATTCGTGCAACACCTTTTTGTGCTAGTTTTTTTTTCTCTCGCGCTACTAATCCAAGACCAAGTCTTGGTATATTTTTGGTATTTCTTTTATGTACGAGGTTTAAACTAAATGGCCAACCAAGAGTGCAACAGTGCCCGTCCACTACTATTCTTCGGCGAGAACTTCAATTTTTGGAGAAGACAAATGGAGTTCCTTCTGAAGTCCCATATGGACTTATGGCTGATCATCCAAACGGGATTCTCTTTTCCCGTAGAAGATGAGTTATCAATCGAGTGGGACAAACTAGATGAACAAACCCTCAAGCAAATCGAGACCGATGCAAGGGCAACTACAAACCTACAATGTGGCCTAACCAAGGAGCAACTCGAATTAGTAGGTCCATTCAGATGTGCCAGAGAGATTTGGGAAAAGCTAATCAATCTACACGAAGAGAGCTCTGATATTGAGATCTTAGAAGAGTTAGCACCTGACTTCAAAATTGACTTCGGATCAGAAGATGAGAAAGAATCCATACCTGACTGCGAATTCAAGCCAGAGTCAGAAGACGAATTGACTGAGACAAAAATGGTAACCAATTTCGAATCTTCTTTTGAATTACCATTAAATAATCAAACAAATACTGTAATGGTCGAGGAAGGTGTAATTTCTAGTGCAGGGAAAGTTCCAAGAGAACAACCAAAGAAGAAGCTTCAACTTGTACCCGAGTCCGACTCAGACTCGGAATCAAAAGACAATGTAGGAGATCGACCCAAACTGGTCCGATTAGCTCATGATCATTATAAGAGTACTGGACAAACGATCGGGAATGGTAAGTTTTCAATATTTGGAAATCCAATATTTATCTCAAATAATGTGATTAATTCGTATAAATTAGTTAAGGTTAATACGTTAGAAAACTTAATTCACAACCTTGCTGATTTTAAAAAACCAGAGTTTTATTTCAATTATGATATAACTTAGATCATTTTTGTCATGTTTGCTTTTTTTTTTTTTTTTGCTTAGAATTAGGATTGACTAGTTTAAGGACTAAAGAGTTACTTAAAACTTGAAAACCTAGTATTGGGAGGAGGTGAGATGATAGTACGTTAGGGAAACCTTTCTAATAAGGTCAAGTATACTCTACTTGGTCTGTTTAGTTTGGTGGAACTAGCCGAAGCTACCGATCCAAGACCCAAACTAGTTAGACCAAAATCATTCAAGGAGTAACTTGAAGATGAATTTTCTATAAAAGGCTTTGTCAAGGAAAGGGTTGATGATCCAATAAGGCTACGGCCAAAGAAGGCCTAGTGCCTCGCCAAGACCTAGAAGCCAATTATAGAAAATCAAATTCACTTTACTATTATCAGATTTGAATCTAACACAAATTTTAAGTAAATCTTAGATTTAACATAAAATCAAAAATAAAATTAAGCATCTCATAAAATAGAAAAGGTACCCCATTTTGTCATGTAGAACTGGGTGAGATGTCTAGGACCTAATTATATAGTTCAATACTTTTTCAAAATCAACTCAATTTTTTTTCTAAAATTAATTCTAAATTAACTCTATATGTTTTCCACTCAACATTTTTCAAAAATTGAATTTCATTTGTTTTCAAAATTAACTCATCAAACTAAGTCTTGATTGAATTAATACTAAGACCTAGGACTTGATTGGGTCAATTATTGGTAAAACCAAGACAACATAGTCAAACCTAGTTAATACTGAAGACCCTTCATGCACTTAGACAAAGTTAGACGAGTCGGATACAAGGGGAGTTTTTTTGTATTTTTTAAAAAATTTAGATTTTTTCAAAAAGCTTATGCTCTAAAATTTAGTATCATCTCAAAATAAGGTTTTCAAAAATTTGATTCAAAAACCCTCGTATATTACTATCTCTTTAAAAATTATTATCATTTCAAAAAATCTTAAATTTGATTCAAAAACCCTTGTATGTTCTATCTCTTTGGAAAATTATTATCATTCCAAATTATGTTGAAAATTACCATATTGTTATTCAAAACTATTCTTTTGATAAACCCTAAAGACACAGAGGAAGGCCCACTTCATGATCTACAAGGACTTCTAGGATGTGCCAAATTTAGGGGGAGTTCGAGTCAAAAGAAGAATTTTTGAAATGTTTTTTGGTAATTATTTGTTTTGAATAATTCCTTTAATCTGAACTAAACCCTAAAGACTCAGAGGAGGATTAACTTGTGGTCAACAAGCCTCCTAGGACTGTGTCAGGTTTAGGGGGGTTCAAGTTAAAAGAAGAAGTTTAAAAATACTATGTTCTCAAACTATCACTCATGTTTTGTTTAAAACTATGCTATCATTTCAAAATATGTCTTTCAAATACTAATTTTTTCGAAATGTTAATTCTTCAAAATTCATTTTAAGAATTGTGCTTGATTCCCTTTTGATTTTGACAAACCCTAAGGACACAGAGGAAGTCTTCATCATGATCTACAAGGACTCCTAGGAAGTGTCAAATTTAGGGGGAGTCTAAATCGAAAGAAATAATTTCTGACAATTATGTTTCAAAATTATTAGATAATTCTTATAATTTGAATCAAACCTTAAAAATCAGAGGAAGAGTACTTGTAGTCAACAAGCTTCCTAGGACTGGGTCAAGTTTAGGGGGAGATCAAATTAAAAGAATTATTGAGCATTTTCAAAATTATATGTTTTCATGCACTGCACTCTTAAAATCCTTTTGAAAACATAAATAATTTTTCTTTCAAAATAATATCCTTTTAAATCATTTTCCTTATATATATACCACCACTTTCAAAATTTTACTTTACCTTGGAATACTTTTAAAATCCTTTTAGAATACTTTTGAAAATAATACTTACTTGACTTTGAAAAATTTTCCAGGACACTTAGAAAAATGTTCATGTAGTTAACAATGTTTCCTAGGATTGTGTCAGACTGGAAAAGAAACCGAGTCAAGTATTATATTTTCAAATTAAAATTAAAATTGTTTTTTAATAATATCTTTCAAAAGTACTTCTATTATTCAAAATATAATGTTTTCAAAAAGTACTAATACTTTTCAAGGCAATAATGTTCTAAGTGAGTGAATTTTCTCAAAGACTTGCCTACAAATACAAAATATATTTTAATACTTTTCAAAGTGGAGTTTTGTTGGTGCAATTTAAAGCTTTTTGCAATGCCTTCAAGAGTTATACTAAATATTTTTATGTTTTCAAAACTCATAGGCTCTGATACACAATTTTTTTTAAAAAAACTTATTTCAAAATATATTTCTTTATTGATATATAGCCAAGGGGGAGAGCAAGAAAGAGAGAAAGGAATTTTTTTTACTTTTATCTCTTTTTCAAAAAGCAAAGCAAAAATTTCTAAATACTTCAAATTTTAAAATTTCAAACTACTGTCAAAATACTTCAAGTGCTGTTAAGTATTTCTAGTGCTTCAAAATATTCTAAGTATATCTAAATGTTTCAAATGTTTTTAAGTACATGTTTTTTCTAAAGTAAAATTTTCCTTAGTAAACAAAATTTGTCTGAGCAAAACCTTTTGAAAATTTTTTTGGCAAATGTTTCTAAGTAGAATTTTTTTTGAAAAACTTGTCTAGAAATTCCATAAAGATTTTGTTTTTCAAAATGCCTAAAGTGTGTCCAAGCAAATTCTTCTAAGTGTGCAAACTTTTTTTAAACAAAGTTTTCCAATTCTCAAAGTTGAATTTTTTAAAGGAAATTTGGCTTCAAAATTTTTGCCTAAGTAATTTTTTTTGTAAAATTCTTTTTGCAAAGCCTTGTAAGTAAAAGTTTTTTTAACAAAATTTAGGCTTGCAAAGGTTTTTCAAAATGGAAAATTGTCTAAGTGTAAAATGTTTTTGGTGCAAATGCTTTTACTTTATTTTTTTAAAAACACTTTTTCAAAAACTTAAAAGTTTTACAAAAAACTCAAAACTCTCTATTAGAAACCTTGTTCGCCCATGTATGTTTTTGATATATGTCAAAGGGGGAGGAAAAGTCAAAGTTAAGTATTTTATGACATAAGTATTCAGGGTTCTAGGGGGAGTATGAGAAATAAAGGATTTTTTTTCAAATCTATTCTGTTCATGATTGCTATACTTCATTAATTTCTACCTTATTTTACTTAACTTTGAATTGTGTTGCCATAAATAAAAAGGGGGAGATTGTTGGTGCAGGAACCACCATATCGAACCTTGTTTTGATATTGGCAAAGGATTCAAAGTTAAGTACTATTTTTGGTCTAATGTGTTCACTGAGTGT
>JAGFNQ010002339.1:0-159633 GCA_024364735.1 Boesenbergia rotunda
TCAGTGGATCCAAGTGATTATTATTTCAAGTATATGCTTTAGCAAACTTTTCTAAAGTTTAAAGAGTTTTCAAAAAGTTAAAGAATAGCTAAAGTTTCAAGTTGAGCCAAGAAAAGCAAGTTGAGATTTATTAATGCTTGAGTATGCATGTTTTGAGTTATACATGTTTAGTTCAGTTTTTTTTCAAGCATATAAGTATCTCATGTGATTTTCATATTGTTCAAGAAGCATGCTTGCACATTTCGAGATTTTGTGAGCTAGATAGTACTTACTAAGCTTTATGCTTATAGATGCATTTCCTCTTACTGTAGGTAAAGGTAAAGACAAGCAATTCTGAAGGAAGGCGACAAGGCGATGCTGAGCGACGTGTGTGTGGTGGCTGATTTTGGAGAGATCCTTGAGACGAGACAATTTAGTTATTTGAATTACAATGTTTAAGTTTATTCAAATTCCAAGTTACTGCTTTATGGAGTCTAGCAAACATTTATGCTTTGGATAGTTTTACATGCTTAATTTCTTAGAGTAAAGATTCCATGTCATTTCATTTAGCATACATATCCTTATGATTGCATTGGATGAGTAGAAGTGTGAGTAGTTGGAATGTTGATACTTTATTGGAGTTATTAATGCATGTGCCAAAGATAGGACTAGTTTCCCTTTTAAATCAAGTTTTATTGCTCAATTATGCTTAGAAAAGTCGCTTTCTCATTTCATGATGTTTTAGCAATGTTATAGAATCTTGCATGATGAGTTTAAATGGTTAGAAGTTAAGTTTGGTACAAACTCTAGCCTAAAGTTTAAATAGTTTTTCATAACTTGCTAAATCTCGCAAAAGTCCTAATTTCGAGTTTATGAATTCGTTTTGATTGGCTAAATTGGTTAGAAAACTAGTATAGAGTATAGAAATGGTGTCATGACTTTGTATGGCTCAAAAGTATGTGTTTGGTGGAGTTTTGAAACTAAGTTTCGAATCTGAAAATTTCAGTTTCAGGCGTGCCAGTCGACTGGTTCAGAACCAGTCGACTGCCCTATCGAGCAGTAGCGTCTGTCCGATACACCAGTCGACTGCCAAGAGGCCAGTCGACTGGTGCCGCGCCCAGAAACTTTCTGAGGCCGATACCAGTCGACTGGTCAGATCGCAGTCGACTGGTACCATTGCAGAAAAGTCCTATAGATGTAAAGAAGTATGCCATTGTATCATGCATGACTATTAGAGTTAGTATATCATAGATAGATTTAAATTGAGAAGAAAAAAAAAAGATTTCCGCATTCTTAGTCGTGCATTAGAGTCAAGAAGTAGATGAAGTAACGATCCGTCTAAGGCAGAGAAGGCGGGTCGCTACAGGTGGTATCAGAGCAGTTCCCATTCTCCAGCATCACACACACATCAGCATCAACCTTGCCGTCTTCAAGTAAGAAAGCTTTAAGTTTCAGTTTTTCTATTGCTCCTTTACTTAACTTCAGTATAGAGAAATGCTTAAGTACTTACTCATATGTGCATAGAACAAGGAAGCATGTTTAATACCTTAGTACCACGGAATCATGTTTAATCCCTAGAATGGATATTAGAGAAATGCTTAAGTACTTACTTGATTTGCCCAAAAGTAAGTTTTGGGATTATGGCACGCATGGTGCTTGATAAAAGTTTTGAGTAAGACCAAGGTCTTACTAAGCCCTAGAACGAGTTCTAGGACTAAGAAATGAGATAAGAATCAAGACCAAGGTCTTGTTATATCCTAAAGCAAGTTTGGGAACATTACCATTAAGTGTTAAGTTATACATTTGAGGACGTCCTAGAAAGGCCCAAAACGAGGAGCAAGCTCCTAGAAGGCAAGAAGCGTACCTCATTCAGTAGGAGAAACTGAAGCCAGGGAACTTCCCAGGCACAAGCAAACCATGGGATGCTTAAGCATGGTTCAAAACGTTGGAAAGAATAGTAGGGCTACTGGACTGGCATGAGGTAGAGAAGATAAAGTGTGCATCTTTCTGCCTTACGGGAGATGCTAGAATATAGTGGAAGAGAGTCAAGGCCAAGAGAAATGTCAGCCAGATGACATGGGCCGACTTCGAGACTGAGTTCTTCGAAGAATACTTTCACATGCAAGTAACCAACAAGCATTATGATGAATTCACGGAGTTCAGACAAGGAGAACTATCCGTGGATGAAGCAGTGAAGATGTTTAAGCGGTTAGCTCATCTGTGCCCAGAGCTAGTTAGCACAGAAAAAGAGATAGTTAGGCTAATGCTCAAGATGTTAAGGCCTGAGATAGCGTTGAAGGGGGCTAGCGGTGTTAAGAGGCTGCAAACCTCCGAAGAACTAATAAGTAGTGCTTTGATCACTGAGCACTACTTAAACAGTATAAAGGCCACCAGAAAGGTTGAACGATGAAGTTCTTAACAACCTTACCGTCAGGGGAAGTAATGGCCTCTACTGAGAGGCTAAGGGCAGTATCAATCTAGATTTCCAACCGAGAGCTCTACAGTGACTTGTTAGTCCTTGAGATGAAGGATTACGATGTCATTTTAGGAATGGACTTCTTGAGCAAGTATAATGCTTCTATAGACTGCCGCAAGAAAAAGTCAAGTTCACACCAGAAGCAGAACCTTCATTTGAGTTTATTGGAGACCCAAGGAGAAAGATAAATAGGTTCCTACCTACCTTACAAGCTCAGAGAATGTTAGAGAAGGGGTGCTCTGGTTTTCTAGCTCATATAGTGGATGCGAGTCAAGGAGAAGGATTGAAGAGAGAAGAAGTGAGGGTAGTCTGTGACTATCCTGAGGTGTTTCCTGAAGAGTTACCAGGACTCCCTCCCAATCGGGAAATTGAGTTTGAAATTGAGTTGGCCCCAGGAACCAACCCAATTTCGAAGGCACCTTATCGCATGGCACCAGCAGAACTGAAAGATTACAAGAACAATTGCAAGAGCTGCTTGACAAGGGTTCATCCGCCCAGTCATTCACCTGGGGAGCTCCTGTACTGTTTGTCAAGAAGAAAGATGGATCTATGCGAATGTGCATAGATTATCGAGCTTTGAATAAGGTAACCATCAAGAACAGATATCCTTTGCCAAGGATAGATGATTTATTTGATCAGCTGAAGGGAGCCACAGTGTTCTCCAAGATAGATCTGCGATCAGGTTACCATCAGCTCAGAGTGAAGGAGAGTGATGTGCCAAGGACTGCTTTCAGTACAAGATACGGCCACTACGAATTTGTAGTAATGCCTTTTGGAGTAACCAATGCTCCAGCAGTCTTCATGGAGCTGATGAACCACATCTTCAGGGAGTATCTCGATAAATTCGTCATTGTATTTATTGATGATATTCTCATATACTCACAGACTCCAGAGGACCATGCTACACACTTGAGGATAGTGCTGCAGATCCTTCAGCAGGAGAAGCTCTATGCAAAATTCTCAAAGTGTGAGTTTTGGCTAGATCAGGTGACCTTCCTAGGTCACATTGTATCCAAAGAAGGCATTCAAGTTGATCCAGCCAAGATAGAAGCAGTCAGCAACTGGTGTAGACCCAAGAATGCCAGTGAAATCAGAAGCTTCTTAGGCCTGGCAGGATATTACAGAAAATTTGTGGAGGACTTTTCCAGATAGCCTCTCCACTCACAGCCTTGACCAGAAAGAACAAGAAGTTTGAATGGTCAGATAAATGCGAGCACAGTTTTCTAGAGCTGAAGAAGAGACTGACCAGTGCTCCCATCCTGACTGTTCCAGAGAGTGACAAGGCCTTTGACATCTACAGTGATGCATCCAAGATGGGCCTTGGAGCTGTCCTCATGCAAGACGGTAAAGTAATAGCATATGCCTCCAGACAGCTCAAGGACTACGAGAAGAATTACCTACGCATGACCTTGAGCTAGCAGCTGTGGTTTTCGCACTGAAGCTCTGGAGACACTACCTGTATGGAGTGCAGTGCAGAATCTTCACAGACCATCAAAGTTTGAAGTACTTCTTCACTCAGAAGGACCTGAATATGAGGCAGCGCAGGTGGCTAGAGTTGGTAAAGATTATGACTGTGAAATCCTCTACCACCCAGGTAAAGCTAATAAAGTGGCAGATGCACTGAGCAGAAAATCCTGTGCAGCACTGATGTCCCTATCATCACTGTCTCCACCACTTCAGAAAGAAATAAAAGATTTTGGAGTCGAGGTTATGTTGGGCAATTTCTGCATTGACCCTAGAGTCAACCCTGCTTAAGGATATACAAGAAAAGCAAGATCAAGACCCAGAGATCCAGAAGATCAAGCAGGGGATCCAAGAGGCAGAAAATTCAGAGTTTCGAGTATCAGACAGTGGCATCCTCTATTTTGGAGACCGCCTTTGCGTCCCCAATGATGAGGAACTAAGAAAGAATATTCTAGAAGAGGCCCACAGTACCCCATACTCTATGCATCCTGGTTCTACCAAGATGTACCAAGATTTAAAGAAGAGGTTCTGGTGGTCTGGACTCAAGCGAGACGTGGCCAGATATATCAGTACCTGCTTGACCTGTCAGAGAGTCAAAGCAGAACACCAGAGACCAGGAGGAGTTCTACAGCCACTTCCCATTCCAGAGTGGAAGTGGGAAGAAATATCCATGGACTTTATCACAGGTCTTCCAAGAACCACCCATGGACACGATGCAATTTGGGTGATAGTGGATAGATTGACCAAGTCTGCCCACTTCCTAGCCATCAAGTTATCGCATTCGGTAGAGCAGTTAGCACAGCTGTACGTGAAGGAAGTAATCAGGCTTCACGGAGTTCCGAAGTCGATCGTTTCTGACAGAGATGGGCGGTTCATCTCCCATTTTTGGAGGTGTGTTCAGGACGCCCTAGGCACCAGACTTCAGTTCAGCACAGCTTTCCATCCCCAGACAGATGGACAAACAGAGAGAGTAAATCAGATTTTAGAAGACATGCTCAGGGCTTGTGCGTTGGACTTTAAAGGCAGTTGGTGCAAATTTCTGTGCTTAGCTGAGTTTGCCTACAACAATAGCTATCAGGCCACCATCAGGATGGCACCTTATGAGGCATTGTATGGCAGGAAATGCAGATCACCCATATGTTGGCAAGAAGCTGGTGAGAAGAAAGAGATGGAGTCAGGACTAGGCAGCCAGACTGAGCTTATAGATAGACCACTCAGGCTATCCAGACGATCCGCCAGAGGATTGAGACTGCCCAGAGTAGACAGAAAAGTTATGCTGACACCGCCGTAGGCCACTGGAATTCCAAGTTGGAGATTCAGTATTTCTCAAGGTCGCTCCTATGAAGGGAGTGATGAGATTTGGTAAAAAGGGCAAGCTAAGTCCTCGCTACATAGGACCCTACAAGATCATAAAGAGGGTTGGTAAGGTAGCATATGAGTTGGACTTACCAGAGGATATGTCAGCTATCCACAGTACATTTCATGTCTCCATGCTAAAGAAGTGTATTCACGACCCTAGCCAAGTGATTCAGCCTCAGTCAGTACAGATCCAAGAAGATCTTAGCTATGAGAGTAGACCGACACAGATAGTGGACAAAGCAGTTAAAAGATTAAGAAATAAAGAAGTGCCACTAGTGAAGGTCATCTGGCAGAATCAAAAGCATGAAGAGGCTACTTGGGAACGTGAGGACAGCATGAGAGAAAGATATCCAGAATTATTCTAAGTTCGAGGACGAACTTTTCATAAGGTATGGGGGATTGTAACGCCCCAAAATTCCCATTTTTAGTTCTTGAAGTCCTTAGAATTATTTAAAAATGATTTAGAAATATTCTAGATATTTTTAGAAATTTTTAGAATATTTTTATGAAATTTTCCGAGTCCGTTTAGTATTTAAAAAAAGGAAAAACATTAAAGGGCAGCAAGGGGTTCAAACCCGCAACCACCGGAAGAGCAAGCACACGCGTGACCAGCTGGGCTGGTTGGTTTTGTTGAAATAAACTGGGCGAAACAATAGATAAGGTATAGTTAGGTAAATTCGCCCCATAAGTATAAATAGATAATTAAAGAGAGAAATTTTATTTTCTCTCAACCTAAACCCTTTCTCTCCCTCGCCCAACACCTTGCGCCGACTCCTTTCCCCTCTCCTCTCTTGGGCGACACCACACCAAGGCCTAGAGGGCCGGCCAAGGCTCTCCTCCAAGAGATTTTCCTATATTCGGAATCCCCGCGACGAGAGGAACGCATAGGCGCGAAGAAATCTCCGAGATCTCAATTTTCTTCCGAGCCCTAGACGTCAATCTTGGTTGTAAGTCCAAGATATCAAAGTAAGTACTGCTCACCTGCAGTAAGAGGCGGTTTTTCCGCAAGAATTTCCTTTAAAAGTTTTAAAAGAGACATTTACCTTTAGTTTGAGATTTTTCATGTGATCTTAGTTCATTATATGCTTGTATAAGTTTGATTAAGCACCCTATATGAGATTAGGGCTAAGAAAGTTATGAGAAAAGAAAAGAGAAGATAAAGATAAGAAAAGAAAAGGCCAAGGCCTTAAGAAATCCCCAAAAGTCAAGACTTAGGGATTTTAGCACGCAAGGTGCTCGAGAAAATGCCAAGGCATTTACAGATAAGAAAGAAAAGAAAGAAAAGCTATTTTATTTTCTAAGGCCAGTACCCGGCGTCCAAGGGCGTCGTTAAAGAAATCCAGGTGTCCAATTCCAAGGTCTTGGCCCTGGTAGACCAAGGTCTGCTCTATTAGGATTGGTGGCTCGCTACCCCAACCTTTTAGGGAACGCGCATATGAGATGGTACTTACGTCTTCAGTGGATCCAAGTGATTATTATTTTCAAGTATATGCTTTAGCAAAGTTTCTAAAGTTTAAAGAGTTTTCAAAAAGTTAAAGAATAGCTAAAGTTTCAAGTTGAGCCAAGAAAAGCAAGTTGAGATTTATTAATGCTTGAGTATGCATGTTTTGAGTTACACATGTTTAGTTGGTTTTCTTTCAAGCATATAAGTATCTCATGTGATTTTCATATTGTTCAAGAAGCATGTTTGCACATTTCGAGATTTTGTGAGCTAGATAGTACTTACTAAGCTTTATGCTTATAGATGCATTTCCTCTTACTGTAGGTAAAGGTAAAGGCAAGCAATTCTGAAGGAAGGCGACAAGGCGTGCTGAGCGAGTGTGTGTGGTGGCTGATTTTGGAGAGATCCTTGAGACGAGACAATTTAGTTATTTGAATTACAATGTTTTAGTTTATTCAAATTCCAAGTTATTGCTTTATGGAGTTTAGCGAACATTTAAGCTTTGGATAGTTTTACATGCTCAATTTCTTAGAGTAAAGATTCCATGTCATTTCATTTAGCATACATATCCTTATGATTGCATTGGATGAGTAGAAGTGTGAGTAGTTTGGAATTTGATACTTTATTGGAGTTATTAATGCATGTGCCAAAGATAGGACTAGTTTCCCTTTTAAATCAAGTTTTATTGCTCAATTATGCTTAGAAAAGTCGCTTTCTCATTTCATGATGTTTTAGCAATGTTATAGAATCTTGCATGATGAGTTTAAATGGTTAGAAGTTAAGTTTGGTACAAACTCTAGCCTAAAGTTTAAATAGTTTTTCATAACTTGCTAAATCTCGCAAAAGTCCTAATTTCGAGTTTATGAATTCGTTTTGATTGGCTAAATTGGTTAGAAAACTAGTATAGAGTATAGAAATGGTGTCATGACTTTGTATGGCTCAAAAGTATGTGTTTGGTGGAGTTTTGAAACTAAGTTTCGAATCTGAAAATTTCAGTTTCAGGCGTGCCAGTCGACTGGTTCAGAACCAGTCGACTGCCCTATCGAGCAGTAGCGTCTGTCCGATACACCAGTCGACTGCCAAGAGGCCAGTCGACTGGTGCCGCGCCCAGAAACTTTCTGAGGCCGATACCAGTCGACTGGTCAGATCGCAGTCGACTGGTACCATTGCAGAAAAGTCCTATAGATGTAAAGAAGTATGCCATTGTATCATGCATGACTATTAGAGTTAGTATATCATAGATAGATTTAAATTGAGAAGAAAAAAAAAAGATTTCCGCATGCTTAGTCGTGCATTAGAGTCAAGAAGTAGATGAAGTAACGATCCGTCTAAGGCAGAGATGGCGGGTCGCTACAAACCTTTTCAGAAGACGGCGAGATCAAGGTAAGTGGTTTCAATAGAAGTCAATTAAATGATCTTATTTCTTATCTTTCTCGAGATTTGGCAAAAGCCAAACTCCGAGTCGAATCCCTCCGACAGGAAGTAAAACTCCTGAAAGAGAGAGCTGACTCTAAATCCTTAACCGAGAAAGTTTAAGAAGGAACTCCTACTCAAGTTGAAAAACTTGAGAAAGAGAACTCCTCCCTGAAAACTCAGGTTAAGGATCTTAGAGCGGCCTTAGAACGATTCACTTCTGGTTCCAAGGGTCTTGACATGATTCTTGGAAAATAGAAGTCCGTTCTAAATCGATCCGGACTTGGCTATAGGACCAAATCTCGACAAAGATCTTATTTTGCTGTACTGAATCAGTCCAGAGGTAAAGTTCAAGCATGGGTACCTAAACTGTACCTGAACAAACCAACTGGATCAAATCAGTATTGGATCCCCAAGGACAAGATTCACATCTTGCCTAATCATTACCATGACTTTAGTCCAGGGGGAGCCAAATTAAAAACTATCTTTATTGTTAAATAGAATTTAATTTTTGTAATTTGCTTGATTGATTGTTTATTTAAATTTCTGCAATTTACCATGCTTAGACTTAGGTTAGTTTAAAGACTAAACAAACTTAACTGAAACTTGACAACATAGTATTGGATGGAGGTGAGATGATAGTACGTTAGGGAAACCAATTCTAATAAGATTAAGTTTACTTGGTCTCTTTAGACTGGTGAAACTAGCCGAAGCTATCGATCCAAAATCCAAACTAGTTAGACCAAAACTTTTTCAAAAATTAATTTTGAAAATGAAATTTCATTAAACGGCTTTGTCAAGGAAAGGGTTGATGATCCAATAAGGCTACGGCCAAAGAAGGCCTAGTGCCTCGCCAAGACCTGGAAGCCAATTTTTGAATTTCAAATTCAAATTACTTTTTGTTAAATTCAAATCTAACACAATTTTCAGTTAAGTATAGATTCAAACATTTTCTTTCAAAATAAATTGAAATGTTTTCAAAAAATTAATTAAGATTTTCAAAATAAACAATAATTTATCAAAAATAATTTTACTTATCAAAACCTGTCTCACGAAACCTATAAGGCTAACGTGATTGAAAACCCTAGATTGGGTGAGACAGTAAAAATAAACTCAATTATAATTACTCTAATACCTATATTATAGTCAACTTAGTCAAACTATGGTCAGCATAGTCAAACCATGGTCAAAGCAGTCAAACCATGGTCAAACCAATTAAACCATGGTCAAACGATGACAAGACACAAAACTTGTCTCTTCGCTACAGTCTCGGGCGCGCGTGACTCCTCGGGCACCCCCACCCCACCTTTTCTTTCTCCCTAGGCAGAAAGCTGCCTCTGCCTTTGACCAGGGCGCTCGGAACCACGCGAGCGCCCCCATCGCTCTCAATGCAGCAAAAGCTGCAAAAGCAGCCTGACGAGGGCGCCCGGGCTATCCCGGGCACCCCCAACCAGTCAATGACACTGCCTCTGGCAGTAACCACTGACCAGGGCGCCCGGAAGCTCCCGGGCGCCCCCGTTGATCTGCCTATATAAGGCACCCGAACCTCCTTCTCTTCCCACACCAAAAATCAACTTCCTTCTTCACTTCTTTTCCTCCAAGGAGATCTTGCAAGCCCTCATCCTCAACCATGCCTCCCCGAGCTGCCCGGTATAATTTTATTGCTATTAAGTTAATTTTTTTGCAATTCCTTCAAATTTTCTTTAAATGCATAATTTCTTCTCTTAGAAGACGTCGACAATGTAACACCCCAAATTTGTCAATGTAAAATCATGACAATGTATGAAAATGGTTATAATGAAATGATATGAATTTCATGCAATCACATGCCATGAAATGTTATGAATGCATGAAATATTATATTCATGAAATATTATTATCATGAAATATTAGCATGAAATATTATATTCATGAAATATTATTATCATGAAATATTAGCATGAAATATTATATTCATGAATATGGAATTATTAAAAATATTATGAAATAATATTTTTAGAATATTATGAAATATTCTGAATTCATAAAATATTATTCATATTATGAAATTTCATGATGGGCTTGGTTTATTGGGCTTGGAAATGAATGGTGCTAAAAAGAAAGTGCAAAGTGGGGGAAACAAGGATTGAACCTTAGACCTCCTAGTTGCACTCACCATGTCATAACCAATGAACCAAGCAATATTTCATGTAGAAGGAGAAAGGAACATGCTTGTTAAGTGGGTAAGAGTGAAGAGACATGTCTTTTCATGAGAAAAGTATAAATAGGTGGAAGTTGGAGCAACTTCCTTCTCTCCTTTTCTTCTTCCTCTTCATCTTCCAAAACCGAGACCCCCTTTCTCCCTTCCCCTTCCATTTTCGAAAACAAGATCTAGGGTTCTAGCCCTAGAAAAGTTGGAAGGAAGAAAACTCTCCAAAGACCTTGTCACTACTAAGTTCAAGAAGGCTTAGAGGAAGATTCCAAGAGAAGGATTCTCACTCACCCTCCAAGTGTAGGGTACCCTACAATTTAAAGAGAAGAGTAAATTTCCAGCGCTAGGATGTAAGTATCCTCTCGCCTGTAGCATAATTGCTATTGAATGTTACTTGTTTCATTCTTTTGAAAAATCACAAGGACCATCCCTTATAAGACTTTCGGCCACCACCATGAAGTAGGGCTTGGTTACTTTTTAATTGCATGAGGAGATGCCTAGAAACTTAGGGTATACATGTAGATGGATTTTTCTTCATGGTGTCAAGAACAAAACCTAGGGTTTTGCTTTGTAGAGGGTTTCGGCCACCCCTTGTAAGGGGTCCAAGAGAAGAGTTTTTTTGATCAAACTTGATGCATACTAGTAACCCTAGGGACTTTATACTTATATGTGTTGTTTCCCAACTTTTGAGAAGACAAAATTAGGGTTTAGCACCCTATATGACTTTCGGCCAAGGTATTGAAAAAGGGGCTAGTGAGAGTTGAGTTATCCTAGAAAACATTCATGCTTAGGGTATGGAATAATATTGTATACAAGGTGTTTGTATAATTGTGTGTGAAGTTTGGATGTCAAAAAAATCTAGCCTAGCCTATTCTACAAGGTTTCGGCCACCCCTAGGGAAATTAGGGTTCAAGGTTGAATGATTTTCCCTATGATATATCCATGCTTAATGATATAAGTGAAGTGTTTATAAGAATGCTTGAATGAATGCTTGGTGGGAAAACCAAATTCCTTACTTGTATGTTTCGGCCAACCCTAGTTCTAGGGTTGGGAAGTACCTAATGAGACCATGAAGCATGCTATTACATATGTGATATGTGTATAAATTATGTGACCTATCTTGTTAGGTATAAAAGCATGCCTTATAGCCCATGGGGCACTCTTATGACATGAATATGATGTGATTGAGATGTGGTTGATAATATGCCTAAAAAGGAGATACTCTATTGAAACTGGGATCAAGAGCACCCGAATGCGTGGTGTGTCCCTAGGGGATCAAGAGCACCCGAATGTGTGGTGTGTCCCTTTGAGAAGAGATTAAGAGTACCTTTAGGCATATACATATATGAGTAATTGCATGATAAATTACTTTACTTTGGAAAGTTGTGTACCCGACTCGGAAGGGGGTCGTTAAACAAATCCAATGAGCATGTTAAGGTCATGGCATTGGTAGGACGGAAGGGTCCTGCTCTAATTAGATTGGTGGCTCGCTACCCCAATTTATTAGGGAACGCGCATGATGTGGTACTACAACTGGGCCCTGGATGATGATATGATATTTTAAAGTACTTACCATTATGGAACCTTTTTGAAAAATATTTCTCATCATGTGATCTTGTTCCGTAAAGTACTTAGAGATAAATTGATGTGATGTTTATGATGCTTTGATGAGATGCTTATGATGCTGATAATTCTATCTGATTATTGTGTACATGATATGATGTATTGATATGGATTTTGCGAGTAGGCCCGGATTCTTACTAAGCATGTTTTGCTTACTAGTTCATGTTGTTTTCTTATGCTGCAGATAACGGTAAGAAATACTTGAATTAAAGGAAGAGGCAGAGGGAAGGTTGGAGGATGTGTGTGGTGATGGCTCGGGAAAGAACGAAAGATTCTATCTACCTTGTTTTGTCTAGAATCTAACTGCTTCCTATAAAAGATTGAAATTGTATTGCTATACTCTGAGTATATGATGATTGTGACTACTCTACTGTTAGAGATATGAAACCTAAGCCATGTTAGCTAATACTACTATTAAGGTCTAATTCCTATAGTATGCATGCTCAGTAAAATGCTAGATGTTACTACTTTCGGTTGCTTATGAATGCTTCTTTTGTATATGCTTCTTTTGCATGTGTCTAAGACTAGATAACTCTTGCTATATGATTACTTGAGACTTCATGCTATAGTGTGTTAAATGATTTTTCATATTAGGTTGTAAATGCATGTAGATATAAAAGAATTGAAAGAAAAACCTTGCTTGGTAAATTATTTTCAATAAGCATGCTTATTACTAGTTCATGTATTGTGACTGTTTTGTTTGGATATGCATGTTTAACATGATTGGACGATATGAATGTATGGACCCGTAACCCCGCCTTTAGGGTAGATATAAGGTCGGGCGTTACAGACAAAACCCGGCCAACCCCGGTGCCGAACCAAGCCCTGACCCTAGGTTCCCTACCCTAGAGTTATGTAATAAGTTTGCTCAAACCATTTACAAGCCTATTAAGACAAGTTATCTTAATAAACACTTCTTTACCCAATCATGCCCCGTAGCCATGAATATTATCAACTTCTATCAATTAGATAATCTTGTCTTCTGCACTCATACCATTAATGAATCCTTGTGTGCAGAATTCTTCAATAACATAATTCGACAAGATAATCTCATGTTTCACACTACTGTCCAAGGGATACCTCTGTCTATCACCCCTACTTTGTTGAACCGATTCCTTGGACTACGACCCTCTCAGTCACATTTTGCTGCTATCCACCTAGGAATCCTCCATTTGATCCTCCCTACTCTCACATTACCTTAGACACCATCCACTCCTATTTCTATAGGGAAGCCTCCGAGAGGAAGTGGAGGCCAATCATGCCGAGAACATGGAGGCAAATCTGGGCTACTACACCGAGTATATGAGCGCCCTTAGAGCTAAGAGGGAGGCCAGAGAGGCACAGTATAGAGCTGACAGGGAGGCCAGAGATGCACAGTATCACGAGATGATGGCCCTATTTCGATCCTGGCAGCCAGGCTCCTCTGATTATCCTGGTCCCTCATCCTAGATTTGCTTAGCATTGTACCAGCACCTATTTGACTGCACCTACTCTGTAGGGTTGACTTATGCCTGACTTGTATGACTGTGTTGAATTTTGAGTACTTAATTTGTTCTAGTTTGACTAGCTGACTCATGAAAATAAGTACTTCTTCTATTTAATAGACAGGTAGGATTGTGTTCTGTAGAATAGATTAACTCAATTTTTTTTGCTTTATTTACTTGATCAATTTCTAAAAGAATATTGAAAAACTGTTGTTTTTTTCTTTCTTTTTCGACTTAGCTTTATTTCAAAACTACTCCCTTTCAAATCTAGGGCTTTTTCGCAAATGGACTTAGCCTAGGCCCTAACCCTAGAACTGCATGCACCTATAGATTTAGAAGCCAGCATCTCACAAGCACCTTAGGGTACTTTTGATTGATAACCTAGAAAGGGTTGAGATGCTTAGGTCTTTGCCTTAATTCAAGATGCTTTAAGTCAGTGCATCTGTAGTAATTGGGGCACTAAATACAAATTTCACAGCAATCAAGTTAAGTGCCAAGTTTAGAAAATCTAACTTGAACAGAAATACTTAACTTGACTAACCCTAGCAAAAACTACTGTTTATAACAGTTAGTAAGTAGCTAAATGGGTTAGACAGGTCCCTACAAGAGAAAATCAACTGATTTGGTTTAAATCTTATCATGAATTGGTTCAGTACAGCAAAGTCATGCAAATATTTTTTTTAAATTTATTTCCGTTCTGTAATTTAATTCCTGCTATATTTATCTGGTTTTTTTTTATATATGGCAAAGGGGGGAGATAGAAAAAGAGAGAGTTTAGAGTTTAAAATTTTCAAATTTCTTCAAAAAAACTCTATCCTTTATTCAAAAAGTATCAAGTTTCTAAGTACTTAAGCTTTTCAAAATTTACTAAGTACTTAAATTGTTTCAAAATTTACTAAGTACTTAAATTGTTTCAAAATTTACTAAGTACTTAAATTGTTTCAAAATTTAATAAGTACTTAAATTGTTTCAAAATTTACTAAGTACTTAAATTGTTTCAAAATTTACTATGTACTTAAATTGTTTCAAAATTTAATAAGTACTTAAATTGTTTCAAAATTTACTAAGTACTTAAATTGGTTCAAAATTTACAAAAGTTTTGAGTACTTTAAACTTAAGGCTTCAAATTTTTTTTGTAAGTACTCTAAAACTCATGCTATCAAAAACTCCTCTATGTACTTTTAAAACTTAAGTTATCAAAAGATTTCCAAAGTACCTAAACTTAAGTTTTCAAAGTGCAAAATCATTCTAAGTAAAGTTTTTTTAGAACCCCACGAGTTTTTAAAAAATCTAGGGGGACATTCCCTCCAGGGGGAGGGAACAAATTTTTATGCCTTTGATTAAACTTAACTTTTTGAACTAGGGTTGCCATAAATCAAAAAGGGAGAGATTGTTGGTGCAGAAAGCACCAAAGTCAAACTTGTGTTTTGATAATGGCAACAGAGTTCAAAAGTTAAGTCTTACTTGTTGTCTAACATGTCATTTGAGTGTGCAGAGTAAAAAGCCCTAGCGAAGGACTGCTAGGCACTGGCGAATGAATGCCAGAGTGAAAAGCCCTAGCAAAGGACTGCTAGGCACTGGCGAAGGAATGCCAGAGTGAAAAGCCCTAGCGAAGGACTGTTAGGCGTCAGACGAAGGACAGCTTGGGACTGAAGCCCTAGCGAAGGAATGCTAGGCACCGGGCGAAGGACAGCTCGGCATCTAAAGACCTGGCAAAGGACCGCCAGGCAAGAGTCCAACCAAAGGAGCGGTTGGCATCAGGTACATTCTCCCGAGAGGAGTAGGTGAGGACGCGTTCCCGTCAAGGGAACAATAGGCGTCGGTTCGACCTAGGGTTCCATTTTGGAGACCCAAAGTCAGAACCAAGACAGCTAAGGCTGTATAAACTAATATTTTAATGTTTTATTGTGTTTTGGACTAACCCTGGATGCAGAACCGAAGGAATGAGTGTCTGCAGCTCAGAGAGCCTCAAAGGAAAGAGGCAACAGCTGACCAGGGCGCCCGGAGTGTCCCGGGCGCCCCCAAGGTGAACACAAAACACAAGAAAGTAAGATGGGCTTCGACAGTTCAACTCCCGGGCGCCCCCGTGCTCCCTGGCGCCCCCGCTGTTCCGGGCGCCCCCAGCGCTCCGGGCGCCCCCAACAGCAAAGCATCGAAGCTCAACCCAGCGAAGCCAAGGGATAAGGTTTGACCCAGTCAACCCGGGCGCCCCGGTCAAACCTGATCCCGATTTTGAAGGGATCAGATGTTGACCGAGCTGAAGATGGATCGACCGCCACATGGGGGGGCGCCCCCGACGTCCCAGGCGCCCCCAGGCCCTATATAAAGGGCCCTCGACCCCAAGCTTCAAACAACACTTTCAACCAACGCTTCTACGCTCTTCTGCTCTCGTGCCTCGCTCCGGAAACCTTCCAACTCGAGCCGACGACGTCCCGCTGCTCCGGAAAAGACAACCTACATCGGACGTCGGTAAAAGAAGAGTCTCTTTTTAATTGTTAAGTTTACTGTGCTGTATTTGTAAATCAATCTGTGTAAACTATTATTGCGCCTCATATAGAATTGTCCAAAGTAAACGGTCAACGACTGTGGGCCTTGGAGTAGGAGTCGACCTAGGTTCCGAACCAAGTAAAAATTACTGTGTTCGCGTGTTTGCTTTTATCTTCCACTGTGCAATTTCTTTTTCCATAAATCCGAACGATTTCCGATATTCACCCCCCCTCTATCGGTTCTCTCGATCCAACAGTTCAAGCATGGGTACCCAAACTTTACTTGAACAACCAAGCTAGACCAAACCAATATTGGATCCCCAAGGACAAGATTCACATCTTGCCTAATCACTATCGTGGCTTTAGTCTGGGGGAGCCAATATAAAAACAATTTTCATAATTAGATAATTTTTTTCCTTAATTTTAATTGCATGCTTGATTGTTTATTTATTTCTGCAAAATATTATGTTTAGACCTAGGTATGGTTAGACTAAGGACTGAAACGATTTAACTGAAATTTGAAAAATATAGTATTGGGTGGAGGCGAGATGATAGTACGTTAGGGAAGCCATTTTGGTGGAACTAGCCGAAGCTACCGATCCAAGACCCAAACTAGTTAGACCAAAATCTTTCAAGGAGTAACTTGAAGATGAATTTTCAATAAAAGGCTTTGTCAAGGAAAGGGTTGATGATCCAATAAGGCTACGACCAAAGAAGGTCTAGTACCTCGCCAAGACCTGGAAGTCGATTATTGAAAATCAAATTCACTTTACTATTGTCAGATTTGAATCTAACACAAATTTTAATTAATCTTAGATTCAACCATTTTTCAAAATAAATTTAAAACTTAATTGTTTTTAAAATTAATTCAACCTTTCAAAATTGATCATGATTTCAAAATAAAATCTTTATTTCTGTTAAAAAACTGTCTCACAAACCCCATAAGGTTAACATGATTGATAACTATAGACCGGATGAGATGGTTAGGACCTAACTTAACTCAAATTCATCTGATTTTTATACTTTTGTCAAGTAAAAACATTGAATCATGCAATTTAGAGCTTAATTGATTTAATCGTTGGATGGTCAAAAGAGTCAAACCAGGTCAAAACAATCAAACCTGGTCAAACAGTCAAACTGGTCAATAGTCAAACCCTGGTCAGCTCGGGTGCCCGTGACCTGTCGGGTGCCCCCGACTTTCTCTTTGACCAAGACAGCAAAAGCTGTCAACCCCTACCCACCTGACCCGGGCGCCCGTGACCTATCGGGAGCCTAGGTCTTTGTCTTCATCCAACGCAGGCAAGTCTGCCAAAAAGCTGCCTGCTGACTCGGGCGCCCGTGACCTTATGGGCGCCCGTGACCTTACGGGCGCCCCAATGAACTTGGGCGCCCGACCCTTCATGGGCGCCCGTATGACAGTATATAAGGAGCATGGCTCCTTCTTCTTCCCCCACACCAAAACCAAAACTTTCCTTCACTTCTCTTCTTCCCAAGGCGCCCGGACGCTCCTTTCTCGTCTTCAAACGCTCTACTTCAAAAATGTCGCCTCGGTATCAATTTTATTATGCATTTTTTAGGCAATTTCATTTTTTTCGCTTATTAAATGCACCATTTTCTTTTACATATTTAGAAAATGTCGCGTCTCTCAACCCAACCCCGTGGTCGAACCTAGCCCTGACCCAAGGTTCCCCAATTTAGAGTTGTTTAACAAGTTTGCCCAAACAACCTATAAGCCTATAAAGACTAGTTTTCTAAATAGGCAATTCTTTACCCAATCCTGCCCCTTAGCGATGGACGCGATCAACTTTTATCAACTAGATCACCTAGTCTTCTGCACACATCCTGTGAACTCGACCCTGTGTGCAGAATTTTATAATAACCTAGTCAAGATTGATGACCTACTCTACTCTACCACAGTACAAGGCACTCCCTTAACCATTTCTCCAACCTTGTTTAACCGGTTTCTTGGACTACGACAGTCGCAGTCTACCTTTTCTTGTTATTCTCCGGCCGATCCTCCCTTCGCACCCCCCCTATTCGCACATTACTCTAGACACTCTTTACTCCTATTTCTTTGGAGATGTGCGAAACCCGTTAGCACGACGATTTCAGTCTGTTGACCTCCGAGTCCAGGATTATGCCCTCTACCGAGTGATAGTTCGTTGTGTACTCCCACTTACCACCCGAGATGTCGCGACCATGCGACCGTTTCACACCTTTTTACTCTATGCCATGATTCATCAGTTAGACATAGACATAGGCCTCCACATATTCCACACCATTATTTACGCACCGAGCGTATCTACTCACGATCGAGTTCGTACGCCCTACTTCCATATTATCACCTCCCTTCTTCACCACCATGGTCGCGACATCACTGCCGGAGAGATCATTTCGATGACTGAGTTTGATGAAATAGGGTTTAGGAACTTCTCTTTAGCGGGGATAGACGTTTCGGCCATGGGGGTCCTAGCATGGAGACAGGAGAGGGCTGGACAGCAGGATGACTTCGATGAGGAGGTGGAGGTAGACGTAGCTGATCTCACAGTCAAGATCAACGAGCAATTACAGGAGCCTCCTCCAGTGACTACCGACCATCGCATCACATTATTGCAGATGGAGTTACATAGTCTCAGGGAGGAGGTCGAGACCTATCACGTTGAGCACATGGACGCCATCCGAGCCGATCGAGAGACAAGCGACGCACGAAACAACGAAATGATGTCGCTGTTTCGATCTTGGCAGCCTAGCCCATTTGACCCTCCTGGCCCATCTTCTTAGATCAGAGTGCTATTTTCAGCTATCTCACTGTACTGTTGACTATTTGACTACCCCTACTGAGTAGGGTTGACATGTATTTGACTATGGCTTGACTTTACTGGTCCTACTGTTAACCAAGTGACTCTTATCCATCTATCAGGTTTACTTGTTTAATGAGTTATTATTATTATGCCACTTTCAATTAGCTCACTAAGAAGGCAGTTAGGGTTATGCTTAGTAGAATAGGACTGTTTTACATATTTTTTTAAATTTCCTTTATTTTTTTTATATTGTGTGAAATTTTTTTTCAAAGTCTTGAAATTTAAAATGATTTTCCGACTTAGTTTTCTTAAAAACTTACCCCCTTCAAAATTAGAGTTTTTTCGCAAATGGACTTAGCTTAGGCCCTAACCCTAGAACTGCATGCACCTATAGATCTAGAAGCCAACATCTCACAAGTACCTTAGGGTACTTTTGATTGATAACCTAGACTGGGTTGAAATGTTTAGGTCTATGCCTTGATTCAAGATGCTTTAAGTCAGTGCATCTGCAGTAATTGGGGATAAAAACCAATTGAATAGTAATCAGGTTAAATGTCAAGCTTAGAAAATATAACTTGATTAGATCACTTAACTTGACTAACCCTAGCGAAAGCTACTGTTTATAACAGTTAGTAAGTAGCTAACTGGGTTAGACAGGACCTGAGAGAGAAAATCTAAATTGATTTGGTCCAGTTTATGCTTAGAATTGGTTCAATACAGTACTTTACTTTCCTTACTCAAATTTTTTGCTACAATATTTTTTTTGATATATGACAAAGGGGGAGTGATTGGAAAGGAGAGAAAAGAAGTTTTTTTAATTTAAAATTTTCCAAATTAATTTTTTCAAAAGCTTTTATCTCCTTTTTCAAAAAGTAAGTAACGAAAATGGTTTGAAAAATTTTCTAAGTGTTAAATTTCGAAAATATTTTAGAAAATTTTCTAACTTGAAATTTTTTTTAAGTATTAAAAACCTGGAAAATACTCTTCAAGGACCTAGAAATGGTTTCAAAAACACCACGTATATTTGAAAAACTCAGGGGGAGAATCTTTTTAGGGGGAGGAAAGTAAAAACCTTTTACACTACATGTTTCTTTAACTTAACTTTTTGAACCGTATTGCCATAAATCAAAAAGGGAGAGATTATTAGTGCAGGCAACACCTAAGTCAAACCTGGGTTTTGATAATGGCAATGAGTTCAGAAGCTAAGGTGTTATTGTGATCTAACATGTTTACTGAGTGTGCAAGAAAAGTCCTAGGCACACTAGGCAAGAAGTCCTGGCAAAGGGCTGGGCAAAGAAGTCCTAGTCAAGGACTGGGCAAGAAGACCTGACCGGAAGTATGGCAAAGAAGTCCTGGTCGAGGACTGAGCAAGAAATCCTGGTCGAGGACCGGGCAAGAAGTCCTGGCAAGGGGCTGGGCACCGAAGACCTGACCGGAAGTTGGGCAAGAAGACCTGACCGGAAGTTGGGCAAGAAGATCTGACCGGAAGTTGGGCACGAAGACCTGGTCAGGTAGATTGGGCAAAAGTCTAACAAGAGGAGTCGGTTGGCAAAAGGTAAACTCTCCTGAGAAGAGTAGGTGAGGACGCGTTCCCCGTCGAGGGAACAGTAGGCGTTGGTTCTGTTGATGCAGTTTGACCCTGACTGTTGTTTTGGTGTTGACACCGATTTTAGTTTAGGTTGATGATTATGATTATGATTTAGTCCTGATCGGGGATTAGGCACAGAGTGATTGAAATCCTAACCTGGAGGGTTAGGTGTGGAAAATCCTAGCTTGGAGGGCTAGGTGTGGAAAAGTCCTAACCTGGAGGGTTAGGTGTGAAAAATCCTAGCTTGGAGGGCTGGGTGTGGAAAAGTCCTAACCTAGAGGGTTAGGTGTGAAAAATCCTAGCTTGGAGGGCTGGGTGTGGAAAAGTCCTAACCTGGAGGGTTAGGTGTGAAAAATCCTAGCTTGGAGGGCTAGGTGTGGAAAAGTCCTAACTTGGAGGGTTAGATGTGAAAAATCCTAGCTTGGAGGGCTAGGTGTGGAAAAGTCCTAACCTGGAGGGTTAGGTGTGAAAAATCCTATCTTGGAGGGCTAGGTGTGGAAAAGTCCTAACTTGGAGGGTTGGGTGAAAAGTCCTAGCTTGGAGGGCTAGGTGAAAAGTCCTAACTTGGAGGGTTAGGTGAAAAGTCCCAACTTGGAGGGTTATGTGAAAAGTCCTGGCTTGGAGGGCCAGGTCCTAGCTTGGAGGGCTATGTTGATGAAATCCCGGCTTGGAGGGCCAGGTCCTAGCTTGGAGGGCTAGGTTGATGTCCCAGTGAGTGAAGCTGGGCATGGAGTCTTGGTCCGAGGATCAAGCACGAGTCGGAGATGGGCCGGAGGCTGGTTCTCTTGACTTAGAGTGGGTTTGGCCTTGCCCGGATCGGTCTGGTGACTGATCAGGGAAGTTGTCACGAAGTTCCCTCTTGGATCGGTCTGGTGACCGATCCAGAGATGTCTGATCGGTCTGGTGACCGATCAGGGAGTTTCCAGTGACTTTGGCAAACCTACTGATCGACTCCTGATCGGTTTGGTGATCGATCAGGGAGAAACCGTGACCGATCAATCTGAACGATCAACTGTCGCGAGATTTCTCATCCTGACCGATCAAGCTGGAGCCTGATCGGTCTGGGATCAGCCTGATCGATCTGGTGACCAATCAGCCAGTATATTTCAGGCGGGATTGTGGCAAGCTGATTTCTGGATCAGTTGGGTGACCGATCTGGTGATCGGTCAGGGTGACCGATCATACGAGCTTGCGATCCCAAGTTTCTCACTGGGGACCGATCAGGTTGGAGCCTGATCGGTCTGGAATAGTCCTGATCGGTCCAGTGACCGATCACTTTAATTCAAACGCGTTGTCAGACGCTCTGATCGTGCCTGCTTTCACTGATACGCTACTGATGTCACTTTGATCTTCTCTGCTATTACTAATATACATTTGATGTCATTTGCTAAACCTCTGATTGAGTGTGCAGGTGACAGGGATGGATTCAAACACTCAAGGAGAGTCAATGGAGGCCTTTCCTTGGAGCAGGTTTGTCCATTGGTCATCTCAGGTTGCAACGGCTGGAGTTGCTGACTGGAGCTGCTGACTGGAGCTTGGCTGAGGGAAGCTCAGGGAGTCCAGGGAGAGCTCAGTGGTAGCTGGCATTGGCAGGTGAGCAGCTGGAGGCTGCAGTGAGGTGGTGACCTGGTGATCGGTGAGCTGGGACTTAAGCGCTTGGTGGCGAAGGAGTCTTAAAAACTGAACAATACAACTCTGCAACATCTGGTGTGCTAGCAACAACTCTGTTTTCATCTTGAGCAAGCAACTGTGATCCTTGAAGCAACCTTCTGTTACTTGGGCACTTGGGAGAAGAGAAACAAGAAGCTTGAGTCCATCAGCGAGAAGACACGAAGAGGAGAGTCTTGCGTGAGATCCGCACTGGGTGGAGCTCAGAGAAGTTTGCTTGTGTTCTTGAGGTTCTAAGTGCTAAGTAAGATCCTTCTTGTGTTTCCTATACTTTATACTTTATCATCTTGAAACGCTGTGGAGAGGTTACTCCACCGAGAAGGAGGTTGCATTTTATCCGGTGTTCACCGGGGCTTGATCTGCCGACAATCAAGGGATCACCCACCTTAAGGGCACACCAAGGAGTAGGGGCAAGTTATCCCCGAACCTTGTAAATCCTCTTGTTAGCGTTTTGCATTTGTGCTTAGCTTAGGGTTTAGTTTTCTACAACTCTGTTTTGTTTTTGCTTCCGCTGCTGCCTAACGTTTAAGTGCAGAAAAATCGATAAGTGCTAAAGTTAAGTGTCTGGCTACATTCACCCCCCCTCTCTAGCCATCCAAGGTCCAACAGGTTCGACCTAAGGTTCCATTTGGGAGACCCAAAGTCAGAACCAAGACAGCTACGGCTGTAATAATACTTGTTGTGTTTTCGTACTAACCTTAATTGCAGGATCGAAGTACTGGTCGTCTGCAAATGAGGTGCCTCACTGGGCCTAGGCGCCCGAATGGTCTCAGGCGCCCGTATGGATACGGGCGCCCAAGTGTGAAGGCAAAACACCAACCACAGCAGCGAAGCCTCTGGATCAAGCCAGATCAGGCACCCGTGAGGTCACGGGCGCCCCCATTAGCTCAGGCGCCTGAGTGAAGGTGGATAAGCGCTGACCGAGCCTGCGGATAAGGATTCGCGCAGGGAAGACCACGTGTTAGGCGCCACCATCGTCACAGGCGCCCGTATGAGCACTATAAAAGGGGGTTCACCCCCAAGGCTTCGACATCACTTTCTCTCAACGCTCTAAATCTTTTCGTTCAAGCGCTACGCTCCGGCAAACTCCGACTTCGAGATTCCAGCGCCGACGATGACCCTCTGCTCCGAAATTCGATCCACCTCGGGCGTCGGTAACGAAAAGTGTAGCAATTTTAATTTTTTGATCTACTTTTGTATTTAAACTGTAAATCTTTTATCGTGATTATAGAATTGCCCAAAGTAAACGGTCAAGGACCGTGGGCCTTGGAGTAGGAGCCGACCGCGACTCCGAACCAAGTAAAAAAATGACTTGTGTTCTTGTGTACTTTATCTTTTTCCGCTGCGCATATTTTTTAACTACCCGAAAAATTTTACAACGATATTCACCCCCCCCCTCTATCATTTTCTCCAATCCAACAATTTTTACGCTGGTCGTCCCAGTCGAACCTGACTGTCTTTCTCAAAATCTTGAAGAATGGCAGGGTCCTGACTTGGAGATGAACCTGGATAGGGTCGTAATTCTGCCATTCAGCCGTTGTACCTCCTTAAAGTTGCGAGGCGATGATATGTCTAGAATAGTCTTTACTTTTTCTGAATTAGCCTCAATTCCCCTCTCTGTCACCATATCCTAAGAACCGGCTACTCCTCACCCCGAATAGACATTTAGCGGGGTTCAGCTTCAGCTTGTTGGTCCTCAGGGTGGCGAACGTCTCTTCCAGGTCGACTATCATGTTTTTCCCCTTGTCGATTTTGACCAAGATGACGTCCACATATACTTCGATGTTTCTCCCTATTTGATGTCAAAAGACCTTATTCATCATCCACTGATAAGTCGCTCCGGCATTCCGCAGCCCAAACGACATGACATTATAACAATAAGTCCCATCCGACGTTACGAAACTGACATTCTCTTGGTCTTCGGGAGTGAGAGGAACTTGGTGATATCCCTGGTAGACATCCAACATCGAAATAAAATCACAACTAGAGGTAGAATCCACTAGCCGGTCTATCCGAGGCAAGGGGTAGCAGTTTATAGGGCAGGCTTTATTCAAATTTCTAAAATCGATACAAACCCGTCATTTACCCCTGGCTTAGGGACAAGTACCACATTAGCCAACCAAGTCGGGAAATAAACTTATCTTATGTGCCCAACTCTCAACAACTTGGTGACTTCCTCTCTGATAACCTTGTTTTGCTTGGGTGTGAAATGTCTTCGCCTTTGCTTTACCGGCCGAGCTCCAGGAGTCACATGCAAGCGATGCGTGGCCAAGGCTCGGGAGACTCCTTTGATCTCCTCGGTAGCCCACGCAAACACGTCCCGATGGTTCTGCAAGTAGTCGATCAGACGACTTCTCAACTCCGGTGTGAGGTCGGCAGTAATCCTTGTAACCCCCTCCGTCTGTTAAGGGTGAATCTGGACCTCCTCGCTCTCGAGCTCCTCTGTTATTCCTTGGGTCCTTCCTTCTCTCGAGGGTTGGCGAGGTCAATTTATAGTGCTTCCTGAGCCTTCGGGTTCTTACGGGCTTCAGACCTGACCTCTCTGCTATAACATTGCCGAGAAGCTAATTGATTCCCCTTGACCTTATCCAAGTTGCCCACCGGGAACTTGATCTTTTGGTGGTAGACTGAGACCACTGCCTGGAATATGCTGAGTGTTGGGTGCCCCAGGATGGCGTTGTAGGACGATGGGGCATCCATGACCAGGAAGGGAGTCCTCCTCGTCCTCTCCAGCGTGTTGTCTCCCAATGACAGGGATAGAGAGATTTGCCCTATTGGATGCACTCGGTATCCGGTGAATCCGAAGAGCGGAGTTGAGATCGGACGCAGCTCATCCTCATCCATCTGCATCTGGTCCAAGGCCGCCTTATACAGGATGTTCACGGAACTACCTGTATCCATGAAGACATGCTTAACTTCATAATTTGCTATGCGTGCAAGAATTACTAGGGCATCCTCGTGAGGGGCCTCCACGTCTTCTAGGTCATCCAGGCCGAATGAGATGACAGGGCCCCTGCGCTGGATGCTGCTTGTCCTGATGGTGTAGTTCTTCAGCCGAAGAGTGTGGGCCTTCCTTACCCGATGAGAGTTCCCTCTGGTAGGACCTACAGAGTTCACTCCCATATGGCCTGAAGGAGGACCACGCACAAGAGCCTTGCCTTTCATGGGGTCTCATTCGGGTGAGAGAGATCGACGGGGTGCCACCTCCCGACTCCTTCGACGGATATAATCCTTCAGCGGTTCCTTCACATTCTGCTTGAGGGTAAACAGATTTAACGTTGTCTTCTGATATTGACGGCTGCTGGCAAAGTGATGTAGGAACGCGGTTTTAAACTCTAAAAAGAAATTTATAGAACTCTGGGGCAGCCACTGGAACCTTCTCTGGGCGGCTCCGACAAAGTATTCAAGAACACTCGGCACTTAACACAATCTATGTACTAGTGCAAGAGAGCCGCGCTCTCGAATTTGTATATATGATCCTCTGGATCCGTCTTCTCGTCGTAGTTAGCGATGCCAGGACTACGGAACTTCTTCGACATGAGATCTTCTACGATGTCAAGCGAGAAAAGGGTGGAGGGTGCCTTCTGAAAGTCTTAGGTCCCTCCATCTTCTCCGGTCTTTCTTCCTGCCTGAGGACGCTGGAAGCGATGGAGTTAGCCTTCTCCAAGTCTCCCAGGGAATCTCGCCAGTGCGCTGGATTCTGGGGTGAGACAGATCTTTGGTTGTAGTGGTGCGAGGTGAAGATTCTGGGGATCTCCCCTTGCCCCGAGGCCGCTCGACGTGATGCGACTTGCTCAATTTGGTGTTGCTCGAGTGCACCCTTGACGGTGTTGCCGACCAAGCAATCCAACTCCTCTTTGGTCAAGACGATGGGTTCCCTCTGGTTCGACCATCACTGTGATCCTTCTGGTACTTTGATCTAGGTTTCTCATAGATGACGCCAAATTTGTTCCGGAAGGAATCGACGCGGATGATAAGTCACCAGAGTTCAACCCACGAGGATGATGACGAAGGGAAGTAGATCGTGCCCTGTGAGATCAACATAAGCGTTAATGGGAACACACCGGAGGTTTTCTGGCGGAGCCCACTCCGACGCTCAAGTCAAACTTCGATTACTTGCAAGAGGACAATGGGGAAGAAGAATAGTTGTGAGTTCAGAGAGCGTACCCCCTCTACTTGTGCGACGAAGCACTTTATATACCTAGGGTCATGTTCAGACGTGCCTCCACGTTCTCCTCCTCGTTCCGTGTTCATCGGTTATAGGATAGATTTTAGGTACCAGTCGCAATGATTATTAGGGCATTAATTGTCGCGTATAGTGGACAATAAATATCCTACCACTTTCTTAATCTGGCAGGAGGAACGGTTACTTGAAGTCGGGCTAGATGACGTATTGGTCTTCGGGCTCCGCTCTCCCGAGTAGTCCTCGGAGTATCCCCTCCCGGGACAGCTATAGGGGTTTGTCTTCCCGAGGGGGTCTCGGGAGTATACCATCCCTAGGTGAGCTTGGGGACCTATTCTCCCGAGGCGATCTTGAGTTCGGGGATCTGACTTCCCGAGGTGGTCTAGGTCGTAGGCCATCTCGAGTTAGTTCGGGGATTTGACTTCCCGAGGTGGTCTCGGGCGTATGCTCTCCCGAGTTGGTCTCGGTCGTAGGCCATCCTGAGTTGGTCTCGGTCGTAGGCCATCCTGAGTTAGTCTCGGGGATCTGCTCTCCCGAGGTGGTTTCGGGGGCTCGACTTCGGTGTTTAAGCTAATTGGACCAAGACATGTAGCTTCCCTGTGCTACGTAACAACCCTGAGATGCTCATCCCCATCATTTCTAAACAAGACTATTACCCTTAACCACACTTATAGAAGAAAACAAACCTAAAGGAGTTGCAGTGCAATTTAAGGGGTGCTTGGTAAGCGGGTTTAGAAGGCGGGAATGAGAATGAAATCTATTTCATTCCCATTTATGATGCTTGGTATACGGGAATCAGAATCAAAATATAGATATGATACATATGATTTTATAATCTAGCCCTTACTAGATTATCACTAAACTCATAAACCTCTCAATCAAAATTCATTACCATTTCTATTATCGAATATATATCAAGTACCCCTTAAAGTCTCCTACTTGAATCCAAAAATTTGAGTTCAAAAATTTGATCACTAATGATAAAACTGAGACTGAAACAACAATTCAAAAGAATCTTGGGATCACCGCCAGTACTTGATGATCTCAAGTATAAATGAACCAACTAAAATCTGAAAATATTCATTATATTAGGAAGAAGCTTTGGAATATACTCAACACTACTCTAAATCAATCTTATTCATTCCTGACTTTTACAAAATGATAACTTTAACTATCCATTCTTTGGGCTGCATGTAAAATCAGACATCATCATAGTTTTACAACCAAATAAAAAATAAAAAAAAATAAAAAATAAATCATAAGATCGCCTTAGAATCGACCATTAAATAATCATTTGATCATTCACGATTTTATGCATAATTTATTCACACAGCTTAGTCCCTGATCTAAATTATAAACTCTTATGTGTAATTATCATATTTTATTTTCACACGATTACATTTGATTAGGGATAATATAATTCAATTTGTAATATAATTAAACCTATAATATAATCCAGATTATATGTTGTTGACCTTGTAATCCAGATTACAACACTTTTAATAGCTTCTGTAATATAGATTATATTATATTATAATTTTAAAGCTGTACCAAATAAAATAATCAAATTTGTAATATAATTCTAATTACATTATAAAGTTGATTATCCCTTACTAAACGTAACCCAACTTAGTCCAAGTAAAATAAGAAAATTCCATTTAGTCTTTATACGTTCATAGAGCCGAATAGGTAAAATATATACCGAGGAAAGATTAAAATTATAAAATATAAAAATAATTATAATGATAATTATATTTTATTTAATATTAAATACATTTTAAAAGTTTTATTTCTAAAACTTTAAAAATTTCCAAAGAAGGAAGCTTTTTCGAATTTTTATTCGAGGGCTCACTACGCTCGGAAGAGATGAAGCGTAAACTCGCTCACCTTCCTCAACGATCTCCGATCTACGGTCTCCGTCTCCGTCAGCAGCAGCACCACAAATCGGCGGCGATGACGGCATCTACCGACCTCCTATTCATCCGCAACAGTTTCTACTTGGGCGCCTACCAGGCCGCCATCGACAGCAGTGACATCCCTAGCCTCCCGGCCGACGACGCCCTCGAGCGCGACGTCATCGTCTACCGCTCCCACATCGCCCTTGGGTCTTACGAGGTTGTTTCCACGTTCCCTATCACTACCCTCTTCCTTTGGATCTGTCTTTGTTCGTGCAGTTTTTTTTTATCTGTCTCTGACTGCATTCTTGGGTTCTTGCAGCTTGTCATCGATGAGATCGATTCGTCGGCTCCAACTGCCCTCCTAGCTGTTAAGTTGCTCTCCATTTACCTATCTGAAAGCAAGGTTTGAGTTTTCGTTCAGCTTTGCTGGTCACCACTTAAGAAATGTTCATAGACTTAACCTAGCAATTTAATCCATACGATTTTAGTTTTCAAATCATAAGTAACTGTTACAATGAAAACCAAATAATTTCTTGTGTTGACAATATGGTTAGCGTTTAGTAGGGAAAAAAAACAGAATCGTTTTTATGGGAGATTACAATTTTTGGCAAGCAGATTATGCTTATTCAATCATGGAAACATATCCAGTGAACTTGATTTTGATACAAGGTCTGTCTTTATCGTCATATAATTTCTGTCAAAATGACAAAGAATATTAACTTCAACATGCTATTTAAACTATCACAAATTTACATATTTTTGAAATTCAATGGACTCCGCAGAATAGATATAAATTCTCTCTATAAATCAAATCCACTTTTGAAATGCTAAATTGTGAAAACAACTAGTGGAAAAAAGAAATTATGATAGCAGACTAGGATTGAGAAAAGTTTTGAAACTAGGATGGTATTTATAATGCAGCAGTTAAAGATGCTCTTCAAGAAGTTCCTTTGCCACTACTCACACTGTTTCTCTGTCATCTTCAAATTATAATTCTCTCAGTTTCTTCCATGTTGTGCAAAGACTACATTTATGTTTATGCATTTCATCACTCCAAGAATTTCTCTTTGCTTGTCAAAATTTGCTCTTTGGTTGATACTCTAATTATAGATCTTTATTTTTGCAAATCTTATGCTAAAAGTCACCTCTAAATTTTCCAGGAATCTTTTTGGTCTTTTTCCCCTTAAACATGGAGAATAGCTATTTTCATCATTTTTCTTCTGCACCTCATGATGATAAATTCACCAGTCATGAACTCTCATTGTGCTTATTTTGTCATAATTTTGGTTATTTAGGAAGATGCTATTTCAAGTATCCAGGAGTTGTTAAGTGATGCTGCAACATGCAACAATCCTGTCCTTCGACTGATTGCTGGGATCATATACCTGCATGAGCAAGACTACGACGAGGCACTCAAACACACCAATGCTGGAGGAACCATGGAACTGTAGGTGCTGCCTTTTTTTTTCATCTGAGATAAATGCCAATCTTGTATAATTTGGTGCCTCACATGTAACTAGTATCTGCTAGTTGGTATTCTGCTTCACTTCACATAACTATAATCGTCTCAATAAGCTTGCACGAGTTGATTTGCTTGAAATCGTATGGTTTATTCATGGAAGGTGACAGAAATCACATTTAATTTTGGCCTTGAATTTCTGCTGCTTATGAAGTCCTGTATGAGTATATGCAACAGCTTCATAAAATTCTTCTGTTTTTATATGCTTAATAGCACTAACATTGAATATTCAAGCACTAGGGACTCTTATACAACAGCTTCATAAAATTCTTCTGTTTTCATATGCTCAATGGCACTAACTTTGAATATTCAAGCACTAGGGGCTCCCTTATTGTAAATTTGGGCTCATTCGCTTTAAACAGTTGCGCTTGGAAACCATATTTCATGTAGTCAAAAACTATAATTGTTTTGATCATATACTCCTTAGATGGACCTTTAGAACAGCTAGGCTATGTATGTAGGTAAAGATGGCTACTGAAGTTTCAATTGTCACGCCCCGAAACCCAGGAGCCGCTGATCCAATATAAAATCGGACAGCACCTCCCCTGTCCGGCGGACAATTTACACACACACAATATATATAACAATCCACGCAATATATATATTTGCACAACCACGCAGTTTAAAGGGCTACAGGCCTCAGATATATGCAGAAACAACAGTTATATGATTATCACTATCGATAAACCAAATCCGAACTCACCTGAGCTGCCAGGGGGCAGGAACAAAACCAAAACCAATCGAAGTCCAACATAGGACTCAAAAGTACAATACTATCGAATTAAACATGAATACATGTTCGAAACACCACAACGGAAGCATAGGAAATACTACAGGGTCCATAAGCAAAACAAACATAAAATAAAATAAAACCAAGCGGAGCTCCTCTGGAGCTAGGGACTGGCGGCTCGGGATCTCCTCGCAGACATCAACCTGAAATAAACATATATGGCAACGGGGTGAGTCCATAACTCAGCGAATACCCAATAGATATGCATAGAAGGTTATACCAACACTAAGAGTTCAGCTAATACAGACTCATCTCAATAGTAGGGAAATACTAGTACTGAACATACTGAGGTAGATACATACCTGAATCCATCTAACCTGGAAAGAGGGTAAGAAATACCAAAGGAAAACCAATAGGCATATAAACACAGATAACAAGTCTCCAGTATATGCGATGTCAAACAAGTGCAGCAAATAAGTGCAGCAAACAATGCACGATGCAAGATATGCACATGGTGCAATGACATGGTCACCCCTGACACCAGACAGATCATCGTACACCTGTCATAGGGACGGCTGAACGGGTAGGGCTCTGACAACTGTACACCCTGCCATCACTGCTCCTGAGTGACCGAGTGGACAGGATGCTGGCGAGGGACCACCCCTCTACCCCAAGCAATGGGGGAGCTCCGCTCTCATCTCCTCGTGGCTCAGTACGAGAAGGGATCCCTGCTTGCTACCACGCCCGCGCTCACCCTCCTCATAGTGGCCGAACGGAGCAATACAGGGCAAATGCACACATCTACGGTATCCACTAACCCATGAGTGGCCGTGTGTGCAAGTCATGTACCGGAAGACGATTAGGCTCAACCACAAGGGAGTCGCTGATCGCCGGCATGCAACAGTGCAAGGATGGTGTATGATAGATACACATACCTCCCTCCCAAGTCCTCCGTATACTAAGACTCAGTCTGAAATCCTATAACAGGAAATTCAGGTAACCTACAAGGTATACTGGCCTGAAACTACAGATCTCTCAAGGTTAAGTGCAAGAGGTACATCCCGATATCTAAGCATAGATACAGATATGACAATACCTGAGACCGGAGGGAACCAACAACATGATAACTCAGGGATAAACAACAAGTATCCAGAACTGACATAATAAACAGGGATAAACAACAATATCCAGAACAGACATAATAACCAGGGATAGCGTAGAATCTTACTGCTATCTATAACATTCTATGCATAACAAAATGACAATATCAAGATAGATAAGTCAAAGGGTACCCGCCTCCGAGAGTAGAAATCCGTATCAACGAGACAGAACCACCCGTCAAAAATATAATCCAAGTCAAGCTCCTGTATCATGGATTTAATTTAATTAGCTATTACACAAATAACAACTAGCTAATTAATCCCTAATCCATTTTAGGGTTAACCCATTTATCCCCTTTCCTTTAATTACGTCCAATTAAATGGATAGGTTTCTAATTACTCATCGTAACTAGTATTGGGTTCATTCTAGATTAATTTCTTCTCAACTTTAGCACGTTTAGGTTATGAGGTTTTAATCTCCAATTAGACTTAACCTTAACCCAACTTCACGGGTTCTAGATGTTTTTAACAACTTAAGCACCTCGAATTTCCAAAAGCACCTCACGACAGGAAACATAGGCTTTAGCTGATACCATACCAAATTAAGCTCAACTCGATCAGAAGCAAAAACAATCAAAACCCATTGCTAACTATTCAATCCAGATCATCCATTTCAATTCACCCAAACCAACTGATCAAAACTAAACAGCATAGATCAGAATGGCAGTTTTCCACGGTTACACATCTACATGCTCCAATTGCACTAAATAGCTACAACCAAACTGCTATTGCATTTGCAGATTCAAATTTATTCAAAACGCAAATTGATTTCATCCCTACCTCAGGCTCCAGGTCGCATCTAGCCGGAACGGTCTGCCAAATCCAGCATGAACAGGATCTGAGCCCCGCCTATCCCCTAGATCCAAGATCTCCAGCTATTGCAAATTCCAACTCCCCGGAACCTCAAGAACTGCTGCGATCAAAGGGGAAAATGGTTGTTAAGGTCATCCGGGATGGAGCGGTCACCAGCAGATTAGATCAACTCAATCCAAAGGTATCCTCTATGCGAGAATAGAGGAGATCGAGTGCTTACCTCGAGTAGGTCCCCGTTTCCTAGCCCTAATGTCGGCGACCCTCCGCTCAACAACTTCCAGATGACGCAGCCCCCGATTCAGGCACGGTGAAGGGAAGAGCTCCGATCGGTAGCAGGGGTGAAGAAAGAGAAACGCAGAGAGGGATCGAGAGGGAGTCGAGCTCGGTGGAGTTGGGGTTTGCGAAGGAGAACAGAAAGAAGTCAGCGCCGCTAGGTCACGCAAAGGGAAAGCGAAGAGAAAGGGTGATGCGGTTAGGTGTGAGTGCGGTCGAACGAACTCTTAAACCAAGCGAGGACTTTTTGCAAAATGCCCCTTGCATTTCTTTCTCCTTACCTCCTCAGCCCTATAATTTAAGATTTAAGCGATTACACCCTCCATGTTAAGTTGCTTTGTATCTAAGCCCTAAATAGGCTTAGTTTTCAACCACCCTAATACCTTAAACTTCGTCTAGGAGCCCGAACACACGGAATATTTTCCCAAAAATTTTCTGGAGCAAAAAAAATAAAAGTGTCGGATTTAACATCAATGCAGCTTCTTTGTTGCAGCTAATCTGTTAATGGCTTCTGAATCATGACTGGATATAATTGTCATTTTCAGGCATGCACTGAATGTTCAGATATACATTACAATGCACTGGTTAGACTGTGCTGAGGAACAACTTAAAATCATGCAAAAAATTGATGAGGGCCACACGCTGACCCAACTTGCAAATGCATGGTTTGATTTGGCAGTGGTAAGGCTCATTTGTAACCGAGTGATTGCAGCAAGACATTTATTTAGTTTTCATCTGATTATCTTGTGGTTTAGGGAGGTTCTAAAATAGAGGAAGCTTATCTAATTTACCAAGACTTCTCTGAGAAATATCAAATGACTGGAACAATTGTAAGTGGTATGGCTGTCTGTTGTATGCACATGGGCCTCTTTGACGAAGCTGAATCCTTACTTGTCGAAGCACTTAACAAGGTAGATTTGAAATTTTGTGGTTTGTTTCACTAAATAACTGTCGTTTTATAGTTTGATGAATGATAATGTAACTATTAAATTCCGCTGCAAGTGGTAAATTATATGACAACTCTGATTTCAGGATGAAGATGATGCAAATGATGCAGCGACTCTGGCTAACCTTGCTGTTTGCAGTCTCCACCAAGGCAAGACTTCAACAACATTTCTCAAGTAAGGAATTTATATCCTTTTTCTCAACCATTTTAATGAAATTCTTAGAGGTAAAAGCCATTGACTTGTGAATATTATGCAACTCTACATTTGGCTAAAAACTTTGCAAGACTTAGATGCCACCTAACTGATGACATCATTTTCCGGTAGCTGGCATGCTTTGCATGGTGGTTAGCGCTAGCACAGTGGCACGAGCAATACCTGTTGATTCCAGCCCAATCTGAGCCACATTAGAAAAGTCCACGCTTTGTCTGAATTGACTCTTTCATTTGTTCATGTTGTTTCTATCTTTAAAAAACCTCTCAAGCAGATTTATGGAACACATATTGGCCCAAGTTATTATGACTTTCAGGGTCCAGGAGAGAGATATTAATCCACAGGAACCAACACTGGAAACAACATAACATACTTGCAGAAATAGAGATTTTAAACGCAATTGAAAGTAACTATCTACAGGGTGGGTGTGTTGGTGCCCCAGTTGGTTTTGATGTGATCAACCAAGTTAGGTTAGGTTCTGTTGTAATTTTGATTTCTCTATCTAGGTGTGCAGGAGCTTAGGAGCGGAGAAAGTCGAGCGTAAGACGTAGTGGATGAGAAGAATTGCACGGGGAAGTGAGCCGACGGGCTTGGTGCATCCAAGGGACGCGGAAGCTGCGAAAGAGTACACCAGCGGAGCAAGAAGGACATGTGCGACGCCCGAAGGATGAGAAGCTGGGAGGAAGGACGCTTGAGAGGCGAAAGGTCGGAATCAGGTTTGGGTGAGCCTAACTCCGGTTGACCAGAAATCACCCAAGAAGACCCGCTGGAGATTGGTTAGCAAGTTGCTGACCAAAAGTCACTCGGGCGCCCCTATGCTTATCGGCGCCCCGAGAGTAGATTTTATCCACTAGCTAGCCGTTTGCGAACGTTACACATCGGATAACGCACAAGCCACGTGTCAGGCGCCCCCAACCACTCGGGTACTCCTATAGTGTCACGTCAGCAATCGGATACAATTGATCGGGGCTATAAATAGGCCCCCAGAGCTCAGTTCCAATTCAACAATTGAACTGCATACGAATTCTTCCTTGTTTTCATTGTTCTTCTAGCTTCTGTCTTATGCTACAAAGTCTGTAAAAGGCTTCTCCGCTAGAAGGAGATTTTGATAGTGAGCTTCAGCCGTCTTGGATTAGCAACCAACCAGGTTGCAACCAAGTAACTTCTTGTGTCTTAGCCTACTAGTTCAATTCAGTTAATTAGTTTATATTTATTTTAAGTTATTGTTGCAACTAATCTGAAATCTTTATGAGCCGCACAAAAGATCTGTTTTGTTTTGCAGGGGCAATTCACCCCTCCTCTTGCCGGTCCACATCAATCCGACAAGTGGTATCAGAGCAAGGTTGTCGCAGAAGGACTAACCACCAATTGCAGCAAATTCTAAAAAAATGATTGGACCAGTGATCTACCCGCCTAAGTTTGAGGGGGAGTTCGCAGCATGGAAGAGGAAGATGAAGGTATTTTTTATTACTGACTATGAATTATTACTGACAATGAAAAATGATTTTTCAGCTCTGAAAGATAACGAAGGAAAGATCAAGAAACCTGACTCCTGGAACAAAAAGGAGCAAACAGACACTATAGCGAATGGAAAAGGCGAAATTTCATCTGTTGACCATCCTCCCCGAACAAGATGTCAATCGAATCGGGAAGTACGACTCGGCAAAGGAACTTTGGGAAAAGTTTCTAGAATTGCACGAAATCACCTCGGAGACAAAACTGGCGCGACGAGATATCCTTCAAAGCCAGCTTACCAACCTCCGAATGGAAGACGAACAATCAGTCGCCCAACTGCACGCCAAGGTAAAAGAGCTATTCACGAACCTTGAGAACCTCAGTGAAAAGGTAACAAATCGCGACGCTCATCGGTACGCACTAAATGCTTTCCCGAGAACCCCGGATTGGGCCTCAATAATCGATGCGTACTTCATATCAAAGGACCTTGAGGTAAGTACTCTAGAACAACTCTTCTCGAATTTAGAATTTCACGAATCTTGGTGTGTAGGGAAGAGCAGGAAAACGGACAACGTCGCTCTGAACGCGAGAAAAAACCACATCGAAGAGGAGTCATCAACGGACAATGAAAATACGATGGAAATGGTAAAAATCGTTAAAAGTTTCTTTAAAAAGGCCAATAAATTTTCAAAGTTTCAGGGCAAAAGGCGATCTCCAAAGAAACGTACAGTCCGATGCTATAACTGCAATGAGGATGGTCATCTAAAAGACCAGTGTCCTAAACTCAAGAACCAACCAAAGAAGAAGAAGATGCTGAAAGCCACTTGGGACGAGACCTCGTCCGATAAATCGAAAACTAATGAATACGCTGGACTTGCGCTGATGACAAGTCATAAAGAGGAGAGCACGAATGAAGGGGGAGCTACGTCAGAAGAAAGTAGCGACGCAGGGGGAGTCTCTCTTTTCAAAAGCAACCCGTTCTCCCTCACGATCAATTATATTCTGGAATAAAAACGATGCCTAAAGCTAACCGTAAATTAGAAAAAGAGAATCGAGAATTGAAAATGAAATTGACTAGTGCATGTTCTTTTATTTTTGATAATTTGAAAAATGAAAATGATAATTTGAGAAACTTAGTTGAAAAATTAGAATTTGATATTGCATATTTACGACAAAAGAAAAATAGTTATCCTGATAATTTGAACTGATATATTAAAAATCATAGGAGCCAACTTAAAAAAGTGCCCAAGAACTATATTTCTCCTAAATTTTTAATTAACCTCTTAGATAGAAACTTGTTTTGGGTTCCTAAGTCATTTCTAAATTAATTTTCAGTTATTATATATTTTAGTGTTATCTAAAATCATATTAACATTTTTTTGTCAACATTTTTTGTTGTCACTCTTCATTATTAACCTTCTTTGAAAAATAGATATCAGTCGAATTTTACATTGATAAAATCATGTTCATATTTTTCCTCAATACACGAATATTTTTTTTACTTACTGTGAATTTTTGAGATTTTTTTGAATATTCATGATTTTTCGTTCGAAATTCAAATTTTAAATTTTAAAAATAAATAAAAAATTTATTTTCTCAGATCCGATTTTTTCGGATCTAGTAATGATTAGTAGACTTCAGTAAAATTTTATTTGAATTTTTTGAAGTGTTTTTGAATGTTTAAATATTTATTCTTCAAAAATTCTACTCTGTTAGTATTTGATTTATTTTTGGACTTAGATAACATTTTTAAAGTTGAAAATTTTTGTACAAGCTCAAAACTCTATTTTCCATTGACACAAAAATTTTCAGATTTTTCCATCATATTTTGATTTTCTATGAATGTTTTTATTGAAATTTGATTTTAAATTTTAAATTTCGATAGAAAATTATTTTTTATCAAATTTGATTTTTCTAGATCTACTTTTTATCTGTTCACTTTAATATAATTTTCTCTGAATTTTTTTTATATAATTTTGAATTTTGAAAATTCAATCTTCAAGAATTTTAATCTGTGAATATTTGATTTATTTTCAATCATAGAAAATTTATTTCATTCCGAAAATTTTTGGCATGTTCTCAAATTTTTTATTACACTTGCACAAAAATCTTCAAATTTTTCTAACAATTTTTTTTTTTAAATTTTCCGGAATTCGTATTTTTTTTACTTTAAAAATGCTTAGAAATTTTTCATATTTTTCTATGTGCAATTCATATTTTTTTCTTTCCCTTTCCCTATTTTTTTTTGTGCCCCATTTTTTTCCTGTGATCAAAGGGGAGAGTAGTTTAAGTTCAGGGAGAGGTTGTGGTTTTAAATTGCAAATATTTTATGCTTAATTGACTTAGTGTTATTGGTTTTTTAACCCTAACTAAACTTAGGTTGATGCACATCAAAATGGAGGAGATTGTTGGTGCCCCGATTGGTTTTGATGTGATCAACCAAGTTAGGTTAGGTTCTATTGTGATTTTGATCTCTCTGTCTAAGTGTGCAGGAGCTTAGGAGCAGAGGAAGTCGAGCGTAAGACGCAGTGGACTAGAAGGATTGCAGGAGGAAGTAAGCCGACGGGCTCAATGCATCCGAGGGACGCGGAAGCTGCGGAAGAGTACACTGGTGGAGCGAGAAGGATGTGTGCGACGTCTGAGGGACGAGAAGCCAGGAGGAAGGACGCTCGAGGGGCGAAAGGTCGGAGTCGGGTTCGAGTGAGCCTAACTCCGGTTGATCAGAAATCACCCAAGAAGACCCGCTGGAGACTAGTCAACAAATTATTGACCAAAAGTCACTCGGGCGCTCGTATGCATATGAGGGCTCGGGTTCTCGGGCACCCTATGCATACGGGCGCTCGAGCACTCGGGCGCCCCTATGCTTACAAGCGTCAGAGAGCAGATTTTATTCACCAGCTAACCGTTTGCGAACGTTACGCATCGGATAACGCACAAGCCACATGTCAGGCACCCCTATAGTGTCACGTCAACAATCGGATACAATTGACCGGGGCTATAAATAAACCCCCAAAGCTCAGTTCCAATTTAACAATTGAACTGCATACAAATTCTTCCTTATTTTCATTGTTCTTCTAGCTTTTGTCTTGTGCTACAAAGTATGTAAAAGATTTCTCCACCTGAAGGAGATTTTGAGAGTGAATTTCGGCCGTCTTGGATTAGCAACCACCCAGGTTGTAACCAAGTAACTTCTTGTATCTTAGCCTTTTTACTAGTTAAATTCAGTTAATTAGTTTATGTTTATTTTAAGTTATTGTTGCAACTAATCTGAAATCTTTGTGAGCCGCATAAAATATCTGTTTTACTTTACAAGGACAATTTACCCCTCCTCTTGCCGGTCCATATCGATCTGACAGGGTGAACCATCATGGATATTAGGTGCCCACACATATCGAGTTAAAAGAGAGATCAAATCCAAGTGAGACGGGGATAATTCATCAATGTGGAATTCACACAAAATAAAACAAAGAATTCTCAACTTAAAAAGTGCTCTCTCTCAACCAAACTGGAATGCGGTTTTCCATCATATAATTGTTCACATAATTTCATTCTCAGCCTATAGGACCGAGAGACAAGCTAACATGATACTTAATCATGCTGAAAGTTAGATTGGAGGACTCTTTCATGAGTATTAGGCATATAGTTGGCTTCTCATTCTCTCTTAAATAGAGAAAACATTCATTTGTCACCATTCCCTTCACAAATCCTCATTTGCTTAGTTTGTAAACTTTAAATTGTTGGCATTAACTATTAAATCGTACTGCCCCTGCATTGGCTTCGCTAGACTGAAATATGATGTATTATCCTGATTTGACACTTATTTTTTCTAACCAAAAGTTCTTGCATTTCAACTCAAGCTCCGAGATTTAATTAGTCCTATGATTTTCCAAAAGAACCAGAGAAATAATTAGTTGGCTATTCGAACAATTATTCCAAGGTTGTCAGTTCCTCACCGGAGCAATCTTCTCTAAATGTTTAATTATGTTATTTATATTTTAGTACTCACAACCAATCCTTCTATGAACGTCAAGAGAAGTTACGACAAAGTCGGAAAAGGTGAATATTATTTAGTTGGTAGTTTGGCTTAAAACTAGTAATTTGGCAATGCAGTACTGAGACTGCACATTCACACTGTCCTGCCATTTCCTGTTAAATATTGATGAGTCAGAGGCGTCTCTGTCTCCATTTGTGTTCATCATAATCTTCCGCGTCGACAATTGCTAAGCTTCAAGCTAAAGATACATCTTAAATTCTAGTGTGTTTTTGTTATGCTTGCCATTTCTTATCAAATGATATCATCTTACATCTGATAGCTGTTAGTTTCCTGGTTCTTTGATTCTGCAGTGAGCTAAAATTGCGGCACCCACTCTATTTGCTTGCGAGGCGCCTACTTGCAGCTGAAGGAGACCTTGATGAAGAAGATCTTGAATTTTCTGAGTGAAACTTGGCATTATTGATCACAAAAGTGAATTTCGGCACCGTCTCCGCTTTATTCTCAATCCTACTTCGGTGTTGTTTTGTGATTGTAATGCTTGTTTCATCTCTGTCACTCAAATACCATAAGAACTCTTATAGATCTCAATGTTGGTTTCCCTGCAGAGCTGAATTGTCAAATAGATTTTGAATTCGAATCCGCGACTTTCTTCGATAGATTTGCATACTAGTTAGAAGCTTCAGTCTATACATATTTAAAAAATAAATAAATGATGAACCAAGTAACAAGTAAATCTAAAATGATCGATTTAGTTTTACGAAAGAATTTTATCGGCCGTTAGAATAAATCAAATAGTATTCATGGTGGATGGCGATCTAAAAGCTTAACATTTTAGGATTTGTATCTCATTTAAAAGAAATTTTTTTATAAAATATATCGTAATTAAAATTAAACTGTGAAAATCTAAAATAAAGATTAATCATCCTTCAGTGAATACAGTTTGGATCAAATGATCTAACAATTAACTAGATATGAGTGTAATTTTATTTGAGATTTATTTTTTGTTATGGACTTTAGTTTCCTTTAATGTTGTTAAAGGAAAAATTAATTCCTCTACACAATTTTTTTTATTTTACAATATCTTTAAAAGATTATTTTTTTTAAAAACTCCTAATACAAAGCATATATAATTTTTTTAAAAAAAAATAAGTTATTTGACATGGGTGTGAACTTGTCTTTTTTATTTTTTGAAATAAAATAATACAAATAAAATATTTATAAATATTGTAGAAAATATTGTTGTCATTTTAATATATATATATATATATATATTGGATTAGGATGGCCTCAATGAAATCAAATCTTATCCGGTCATGAGTCATCTAGTCAATAATTATCTACTAAATAAAATAATTATATCAATAATTATATAAAAAAAAATTAATTTAATACAAAAATGAAATAATAATTTGTTACGAAAGTCAAGTCGAATATTTTAAAAATAATTTAAAGATTCAACTCGTCCTTTTTTATTTAATAATTCCTCTAAGGGCCACTAGTTTCCAACTAAAATGAATTTAATATAAGTAATAAATTTATATTAGTAAATATTACAGAGGAAACCCATATAAATAATGAACAATTTAAGGACTTTAAAAATTAAAATTAATAGCTGTACATGTTTTTACAATTAAAAGCTGATAAAGATGAAATAAAAAATAACTAAAATAAACAAGTTGAATAATTCAAATATAAATTTACTAATATTTTAAAATTTTGACTTAGCGTGCATTTGGTTAAAATTACGTTACATAATTTTGATTATATAATTACCAAATAATGACGTAGTTAATCAAGAATATAAAAAATAAAATAAAATTTAATTTTGGATTTTTTAATTTCGAAATCACATAAAATCTCAGATTTCTAAGATATTCATATTTAAAATTATATTTCTTATTTTAAATTATTGACATAACATATATATTTCATTGCTTAAAAATTATTCATTATTTAAATAAAATAGGAAATAATATAATCATAGATAATCACTTCGATCTAACATGCCCTCTTAGTGGCCATTGGTTTCCAACCCATACCCATTTAATTAATAAAATTATAGATTTAATTATTTTTATATATAAATAAATTAAGAAAATTATTTTATGTCGTAATCCAAATTCCTCGATACCCGTGAACATCACTTTTTTTTTTGCAATTATATTATTTAATTACTAGCCAATAATTGATTGATATGGAATTTTTTTAATACGTGAAATTATATTTTAAATTGCTAACGATTCAAATTGAAATATTAAAATATGGCGATAATTTATTAATAATAATAATAATTATCATTATATTTTGATACATTGTTTCTATAAAGAACTAGTTTCCAACCTTTTAACCTCGAAATTATTAAATTTATAATAGAAAATCATTTCTCGAGAATCCTGCAGAATATTTTTTTAAAAAAAATATTGGCACATATTTTAAAATTAGATATGGTTAGATGATTATTGAATTATATATTAATCAGTAGTTGACATATTTATATTTATTAAAAATGGTTTTTAGTTTGTGTTGGAAAATACTTTTAAGTAAAAAAAATTATAAAAAGGATGTTTTAATAAACATGCCAATCATATTTTAATTTAATTATTTTTTAAATATCCTTTAAAAATTTGAGATCTAAAAATCTTTTTTTATATGGACATTAATTTCAAACTAAAATTATTTAAGGAGTAATTTAGGGCAGGCATTATTTACTATTGTTATTATTAAAAAAGATTTAGATTTATAAAATATTAAAATAACGTGCCATCTCAATTTTTTTCACCTTAAATTTTTTTATTTCAATATATTGTAATGGATTTAGCAAATTATTATAATATAAAAAATTATTTCTGAAACGTTATTATATTAAAAAATTGATTTTATTAAAATTATTTAAACTTAATTAAATTTATTTTAATAAATTTATTTAAAATTGTATAACAACTTCATAAAAAGTTGTTATAGGGTATAAGCAGCTTAACGTTATTGATGAGGTTTCTCTTTTAATGGGAGGAACTTCAACGCTTATGCATATGCATATAAATCTTGGGGGTATAAAAGTAATTCGCTCACCTTAAGCTCGTTAATCCGTCTCAGAATTAACACTGAAGAGAGGTAAATCACTAATCTGGATGCTGTAGTTAGTGCGTCGGGAGGACAGACACACTGACTTTGTCATGTTTTAACTCCTAAACCTCATGGTGACAACACCCACATATTAACCATCAATTCATCCCGTGAGGACATATACATACAAATCTTGAATCTACCCTTGGAGTGTTGGATGATCTCACTGAGCAAATTAGCATCACAACTTGGTCTGCTACTATACACAAATCAAATCACACAGCAGCATGGCAGGATCAACTTTGCACGAGTTGTTGTGGAAGTTGATTACCAAAAAACCTCTAGATATTCTCCTTGTTGCATTATCTAAAGGGCTCGAGATAGAACTTCCCTTACATTATGAATCTAAATTCAAGTTCTATTTACATTGTCAGCGCATGGGACACTACCATGACCGCTATGAAGGCGACACACAATCCGACAATACCACCACACAACTTGTCCTTCCAGTCTGTCATGCATGTGTCCATAACAAGAACCACATAAGGAGATTATAAAACTGATATAAACTGAGCCCAAGTTCGGGAAGAACCAATCAGCGAGGAGCAACCGGCCATAGAGGGAGCAACAACTATGGAGGCTGCTGTAGTGACGACACAACAAGACACAGTGGAATAGTAGGGTGTAGAGATTACCGAGAAGGCTTCGAATGCAATCTTGGTACCTAATAAATGGAAGGGAGTTGAAATAAAACAGTGGATAGTTCACAATAGGTGGAAACGCTCGGCAATGCATCAACAAAGTTAAACCCTATTGGATTGAGTCTGGTGCATTCCTTGCAAATTATCGCTGCCCCTTTAGCAAGGGAGTGAACTTAGCAAGCCTATCCTCCTCCTACGACAAGAAGCAAAGAAAAGCTCTAGAGATAGCAGACACATTGCACATAGATTGCAAAAGACGGAGAAGAACATCATAGAAAGTTCTACAACACCATCCCATTATGGTTAGAGGAGGGAAAAAAGTCGAGCATTAGAGATCTTAATAAAGACCTTAAACATAAGGGGTGGAATCTCTATTCAAAGACAACAAACATGGTGTACTATGAGTGTTAGAGACTAAACTCTCGAGCATGAGTTTTCAACAATTGAAGGCACGAAAATTTCAACAATTCAAGGTGGAACAATTGGATAATGAAGGGGGATGCAGTAGAATACTATTGATATGGGATGAACAAAATGTGGATCTGATTATATAAGAATGACATGATCAATATGTTCATTGCAAGGTAATATGCAAGGTATCTCATAGGTTAATTGACGACTTGACATTACTTTTGTTTATAACGAGCTCTCTATGGTTAGACGTAGGCCATTATGGGAAGGATTACAAAGCTTAGTTACTAATATGGGGTTGTCTTGACTCATACTTGGAGATTTCAACTTGTTTCTATCACTTGAGGTCAAGTGCAGTGACCTTCTTGTTACGTAATACTGCTCTTCTAATTTTTCAATATTGCGCATTGTCGACAGGTATAGAGGATTTATCATACACAGGTTGCAGACATACTTAGACAAATAACCACATTTGTAATAAGTTGGATAGGCGCTCATTAACAAAGCTTGATTAGAGGCCGAACTTCATGTGTTTGCAAATTTCTCCCCACCGGGTTGCTTATCCGATCACTTGACTTGCATTGTTTCTATCATGGATGGTGACAACCGGATATCTAAACCATTCAAATTCTTTAATATATATATGGGTGAAACATGAACAATTTTCGCCTCTAATGGAAGCCAAGTGGGTCGAATACTCCCAACAACTAAGTTATGGTACAACTCAGTTATGTCTCCTTAAATTCTGAAGTCATTGAAAAGTGATCTAAAAAGGTTGAACATGGAGTATTTCCAACACATTGCAAATGGTAGCGGCTACACGTAAGTGTCTGGAGGATACTTAAATAGAGGACTACAAAATGGTGCTATAACATATGCATACAAATCCCTTCAACATGATGCATCAATATTGAATGATGTTGAACATAGCTTTTGTATGCAACAAGTGAAGGTGGACTATTTAAACGAATAGACCGAAACTCTTCTTTCATGCTCTTGTGAAATGGAACAATGAAATTATAACTGTAAGAAGTCGGATGGGCAGTTCACCCCATTATTTGCAGAAGTTGGACGACTTTTACAAACCACTTCCAATTGCAACTTGGTACAATGGTAGACAGATTTGCATTTCCACATGTGTATATGCAACATGGGTGAATGGTAGAGCCTAATCAGCATAACGAGCTTGTGTGTATTCCCTCCATTGAAGAAATCAAAGGAATTTTATTTGATATCGGTGATTAGTGTCACGCCCCAGACGCTCATGCTCGCTTGAAAATCGGACATCTCCCCTGTACGACAGACAATCTGAAACTTATACATATATATCTCCACACATAAATAGCACAGTCACACTTGGCTGACATCTACACAATCACAACCACACAGTTAAATAATTTACATACTAAAATAATAAATATAATACGTAAATCTCCGTAAACTAAATGCAGCAAATTAAAATCCAGTGGAAGTAAATAAATACACGTCCATAGAAAAATCAAATATCATCCATAATGAAAACAAAACTAAAATGACACCAATATGATAGGGTTACTATGAAAGTACGAAAACGGAAAGAAACTACTCAAGCAGGGGACTGACAGCTGAATCCTATCCTAGCGGCATGAGACGCGATTATTAGCTACCTGAAACAAAATGGAGAACAAGGGGTGGTGAGTCTGGGCGGACTCTGCGGGTATAAGAGTTAATAAATGCATGGTATATAAAAGGATAAAATAAGCATATAGAAACAAAGGTATACAGTCTCTGAAATAAAAAACATAAATCAAATGCATCTGTACAAATAAACATACTTGAAAATTAATGTAACAGACCGGGGCATGATCAGAAATAAATGCTCGTACTGCCGAGCAGATCTAGATCATATAATAAATGCAATCATAATCGAATATACATGTCAATCAAATATAGCAAACACAAGCAAATACACAATGGATAATATGCACATGATGTAATAACCTGTTTTATACACACGTCAATTACCACTACATTGGATAGGTTGAGTGGACAAGATACAAGCGCCAAAACCTATGGCTATGCAGAAATGCCATAATACCTGTGGCCCTGTATAAAATCCCAAAATACCTATGGAAACTCTAAATACCTGAGGAGTATCAGCTGTCTGTACACAACTCTAACTAAGCGTGACACAACAAGTATGACCGACAACCCATTTCTACCACAAGGGAGCCAGTAATCGTCGGCATGCAAATAATGCTATGGTGCATGTCACTAATATGCACAACCTCAATCAAACCAAAAACCATGCAAACAATATGATCACATGCGTTCAATCAATATCAAAATATGAAACTAATCTATTGGGTAGGGTTTATCTAATGTCAACTAAATCATAGATAGGTCACATGGTATTTCTAAAGTACACGCATACAAACGATACTCTTTAGATCGAAAATCAAAGGTTGAGACTGTATAACTGAAATTTAGATTTTTACTCAAAGATCAAGCACAGAATAAGTATCAAGCAGGAAAACAAGAAGAATAGATTTAAGGTAAATCAACCTACTCAGATAAACAAATAATCATACATTTAAGGTAAACAGAACTATAGAAGCAAGCAAGAAGTACCCGCCTTTATTGTAGATCATTCTACGGGTGCTCAAGTCGTGAGATCATCTCCAGCTCAAATCCTACCAATACATGACACAAAGTAAAACTCAAGATCTACAATCCATGTATCATTCTATTAATTAATTAATTACTTATTAATTATTCCCTAATCTTATTATGATAATTAATTAGCCCAAATTATTAATTAATTTCCATTACCCCAATTCATTGATCAAATTAGGGTTATCCATAAAATCAAACCTAATCATCTCAACCCCTTAACTAATCATCTAAAATTTCCAATCATCTCATTATTAATTAACATATCAATTAGCCAATTTATCAACCATTGATACATCCCTAAATCAATTAATTAATTAATCAATCTCAATTTTAGTTAGGTTAATCTCTAATCTGATTAATAATTCCATTAACTACAAGGTCAATTCATCTTAGTCAATCTTAATCGGTATCTAATCAATTATCCATCTAATCTAATAATATTAATTAACAACCAATTAATCGATTAGTTAATCAATGCATTAACTAATCAAATGTTAATCAATGCATTCTAATTACAATGTTAAATTGACCAAACTAACTAATAGATCAAGTTAGGTCAAAGATTTCGTTACCCCTTTTCGCTTCTTCTTCTCTAGGATCTCAAGGTTCCAGTGATTTGCTCCTAGCCACTCAGCGCTTATAGATCGCACCACTGTGTACGAAGATGGCTAAAGTGAGGTGAAGAGGGATCAAACGGTAGCACCTGAAGATGACACCAACTCCACTATGCACGAAGGCAACCTAAATGCTAGTCACTTCGACGAAGAGAAAGGGAAACCCATGAGGGGCTGCAGCTGTGGTCCGACGGATTAAGGCACGGCGGCCGAGTGTAGCACCGGCGAATTGTGCGACACTAGGTCAGAGAGGTGAGACTAGTTATCAACAATGGCTGCTCCTGAGCCTATTAGGGAATGGCGACATCGATCCGACATCCACAACGCAAGGGAAAAGGGCGGCAAATGGCATGGTAGGTGTCACAAATGAGAGAGGTGGCGCTCTCGTGGCTTCGGGCAATTCGCGATCAGTCGATCGAGGGCATAGAATGGCGGTGATCCGGCGATAACTGGAAAGAAGCACACCTACCCTTGGCCGGAGCAACACTAGCGATGATCGGAGAGAGGAGAGGGCGCCGATCGATGGGAAGAAGAGAAGGTGCGGAGGAGAGGAAGATGCGATGAGGGGAATTTAGGGCTTTGACAAGGTTTTAAAGGAAAAGAAAATGAGCAATGATACACTCAGTGAAAGTGAATGCCTCAGTAAAAATTTGACAGTCAATCGGCGGCACGTCCAACGTCCGATAGTCGATCGAACACCAATGGCGGCCTCCGGCCACCAACCAAACTATACCCTAGGGGCACGGTGAACCCGTCGGGGATAACTGCAATTACAATCTCGCATAATTTACCATCGATTCCGACGGGTTCACCGTTGTCGGCGATCCCGACAGATTCACCGTCCCCCAAGGTATAGTTTAATTCGGGGCAGTGATCGGAGGTCACTGATGGTGTCTGATCGACAATCGAACGTCAAACGTGCCGTCGATTAACGGTCAAAGTTTTCACTAAGGCATTCACTTTCACTGTGTAAATCATTTCTCAAAGAGAATATAAAAATCAAAATGCCTCTATAAATCCACTTTTCCTCATTTAATTCAGGTAATTAAATCAGACCCCATTTTTATCCCGTAAACTCACAAATAGCTCCAGAAAATTCTAAATTTTTTTAATAATTTAACAAACCAATTTTCTGATTTACACTCTGGATTTATTTGTCGTATTTTACAATTAGAGGGCACTTGGTTTAGATGGATATGATTTTAGGTTCTTCAAGCACACATGGGATACATTCTAACTGATTTTTATGGCTATTGTTCAAGAGTTTTTCCGCACTGAGAAGATGTTACAAATATCAAACCATACCTTGATTGCACTTGTTCCTAAGTCAGAGCATGATAATAAACTATTCGATTATCAATCTATATCTTGCTATATGATTTTTCCATCAAGCAACTGGTTGCTCGTTGGAAAAAAGAAAAGGAAGACGGTTGCTTTTGAGAAAAACATTGAAGAGAAAAAAATTCATTAGCAATATCTACTATCTTCAATGAGCTCGGCAACAATAAAAAAGAGAAAGGCAAAGTAAAATAAGACTATTTTTACAATGCCAACAAAATCCTAGAAAATAGGAGAATATGAAAAAGAGGATAGTACCTGATGCTGCATTTCTTGCTTGCTGGAGAAGAGAAGGAGAAGAAAAGAAAGCTCTTGTACTTGAGAAGTGGAAAGGGAAAAAGAGTATAGGTTTACTACCGTTGAAAAAGAGAATGAGAAGAAGGAAATGGGGAAGAAGAGGAAGGGAAAAATAAAAGGGTGAAATGAGCAAAGGCACGACGATGGCATACGACACGGCAGGGGCTACAGTGCGTGTAGGGAGAAAAGAAAGAGGAAAATGAAAGAGAAATTTCCTCAACAATACTGTAATTCCTTTTAAACCGATCGAACTCGTTTAAACTTTAAATTTGGATCGAATATAACTTGACCAAATTTAACTCTAAATCAATCCCAGTTTGAATCGACATAATCATTATCTCCGTGCCTACCCATTGGATTTAGTTCGAACCTGATTCAATTTTAATTTAGCATCCTCACTTTGTGTTCTACATTTAATTTATCCATTTATTATTATATTTTTTAAAAAATCAATATTTAACATTCTAAGTCATAATGTTTTCTCATAAAAGTGGTACCAATGGATAACTTAAGTCGATGGTTTTCTAAATATGTTATCAATTTCAATTTTTTTAGCGACGAATAGTGGTGAATAAATAGGTCAAAATAATGGTGAGGACTTTCCAAATATATACTATTATTATTATTTTTTTAATTCGAGAGGAGACGGTCGCACCCCTCCTCACAAGGTGGCTATGCCCCTAATCACATTTATAATGTTAGCATGTCTTATGTTAATATTGAAACACCCACATGTTTCATGGGTCGATATATATAAGTCTAGATAAGGGTGGATTTGGATTTTGTGACTTATGAGCTTGGAACCTTACCCTTGTGCTAAGGTGTTTTGGCGGATACATGCCAAGCAGGATGCCCTTGGATCAAGTGGGTACACCGTACTTACTTGAGGAGAGCTGATGTATGGTAGGAGGCGGTGCACTCAAATTCTCCAAGCCGTTACTACAGATCCAAGATCTCGTCCTTTTAGCTACTGTGTCACCAGTGGATGCTACTCAGAGGGTGATGAGTTGGTTTAAATAGAATGATGATGTTGTGGTCAAGGCCTATGACTTCTTCAGGCAGGCTTGTCCTATGAAACCTTAGGTGCGGACAATATGGAAGCCTTGCATATCAGTGACATAGTAAGGATTGTCACTCGAATGGGCGAAGCGACGATGGTGGCACTAGCATAGACCTACCCTGGGGTTGGGTTTCCAACCTAAGCCCATGATCGGATCAACGGGTCAGTTATTCGGGACCCGACTGGGAGGTCTATTTTAACCGAAACCGTTGGTTTGGTTCAACTAATTTTTTTTTTTTTTAATTTTTAATGATATTTTTTTTAGTGATGAAATGTGTTAAAAAATGATATTACTAAATTTTAAATATAAGTCTCTTGGGTAAGAGACCAATATCTTATCTACCTAAATTATAACAAATTGACATTAGTTGATTATTTAATACCTAATTAATAGTTTTATTTTCTATATTAAAATACTATATAAAATGAAGAATTTAAGAGTAAATAATAATAATTTTAAAATTATTAGTTAATTAAAAGAGTTGCTTAGTTAATTTATAAATTTTTAATTTTTTTAAAAAAGAATGATAATCTAACCATGACGAATCATGACGAATCGTGAATCGGCGATTCTGAATCATGAATCGTAATCACCTTGGACGATTAAGGTTAAAGGTTGATCCTTGATGAACCATCGAACCTACGATTCCGAACCATTGAACCGTCAAATCCAAACCAGGGTCGGGTCTATACTGGGGTAGATGATGACGTTCATCGAAAGAAATTATGTAAGAAAACTATACCTCAATCAAAAGGTGTTTTTTGTGGAGCGTCGGCGACGATGTTGGCTAAGCGATGACTACGGCGATGGTGGCAAATGACGAAGATTTGGGCAACAATTGGTGTGTGGTGATAGTGATGTGGGCGACAATGACAGTGACATGCGGCGGAAAATTTTGAGGGCATAATTAGAGTTAGGAAAAGAATAAGAAATAGAGCAGAGAAAGAAGAAAAATGGAAAGATGGAAAAAAAAGAGTTCTGGATTAGAGGAGGAAGAAGAAAAATGGAGAGAGGAGAAAAAAAACATCTGCCACAGAAATAGAGAAAAAAGGCTCAACAAAAAAGTTTTATGTGAATTTTTTTAGAAAAGTCCAAAACATTTCAAAATTTATAACGATATCGTTTTTAAATTTTTTTCTTCCACTGTATTAATATTTTCCCCGAATTCCAAGGGGGCGGTCACACCCCCTCGACTCTATATAGCTACGCCCTTGCCTACATTCGGTCTAATTTTATAGTTACCTTTTGGATGATAGCACAGATGTGTCTCCTAACTAGAGATAGACAAGATTATCTGGAGGATCGATAGTGTACTTGTTGGGACCGGTAGGAGAGCTAGAGGGGGGATTATTAGCTTCGATTTTTGCTCGTTGTAGATTTGTTACGGCGGAAGACTTGAGCAATGCTAACACCTCGATTTTACTTGGTATCCACCTTCTTGAGGTGACTAATCCAAAGATCTGTTCTCCTCACTCTCTCATACACTACGAAAGATCTCCTTTTTGAGGTAGAGAAACCTCTTACAAACTTACAAGAAGAATACAAAAGAGGAAGCAAATACAATAGGAAATCTCACAAGATTTACAACAACAAACTCTCTTTGCGTTCCTTGCTTTCTTCAAGCTTAAGATAGCCTCTAGAACTTTGGAAGTGCAGCAACACTATGCCTCAAAGCTTCTCTTGAAATGGCGAGGAAGGAGGAGAAGAACTGCGAAAGCCCTATCGAGCTATGCCGCTTTAATCATGTGTGAAAACCCTATATACCCGACGCTTAGGGTTTCCTAATCGATTACGCAATTGATTACCACGTCAGACTTAGTCATTCAACTGCTATTTTTGAAGCTTAATCGATTAAGAACAACCTTAATCGATTAATGAATCGATTCAACACTTTTCTGTGCTCTCGCGCAATACTTCCGTAATCAATCGTCCAATCGATTATTGGACCTCTTAATCGATTAAGAGAAGGCTGAATCGATTGCCCAATCAATTCAGCCATCTTTTGTTCTCGCAACTTATTTCTCTCAATCGATTACCCAATCGATCCACACCTTCCTTAATCGATTACCCAATCGATCAAGAAGGCTTCTGTTTGCGAGAAACCAAACTTAAATCGATTACCCAATCGATTGAGTCCAACCCTGACTTGTGTGCACAAGTCTAAGGTCCCTTTGCCTAACCTTGGTCAACCGTGACTTGTTAGGACTTCCCTACCAAGTGTCTGGTCAACCCCTTTGACCAACCTGGATTTCTCCTGCCTAGCTCCCAACTAGGACTTAACATGATTCCCAACCAGGTTTGCCGAGCCCTCGAGTTATGTCTAGTCTCTCGGTAGACTTCCATCTTGTCAGCGTATGATCTCCCCGATCCACCTGGGCTTCTTTTCCCATGCCAGCGTGCGATCTCCCCGATCCACCTGGACTCCACCTGGACTTCAGCGTATGATCTCCCCGATCCACCTGGGCTTCTTGACGAAACTCACTTGGGTAAAGTGAGTTAGTAGTCTCTTGTGCTCAGATAGCGTCCGAAGTGTTGTGGCGAGGTTTCTCCACCCACAAGGAGCGACAGAGTTAGCCGGAGGTTATCCGGGGCGTGATCCACCGACGGATTCTTGGATTAGTCACCCGTCCGGGGTGGATACCAAGTAAATCTTTCGTGTTAGCATTGCTTAGTATTTGTTTAATTATTTTTATTGTAATTCCGTTGTGCAACTAACCGTGAAGGAAGAAAGGGGTTGAAAAATTGCTATTCACCCCCCTCTAGCACACCTGTCGATCTATCAGTTGGTATCAGAGCGAAGGACCGCTCTTGATCGGACTAACCACCGAGGGAGCACACGCGAGAGGAAGAAGAACCATGGAAGACAAACGTGGGGAAGATATAAACTCACCACCATCAAACGAGCACGAAGATTTTGATTATTGGAAAGCTAGAATGAAGATGTGGCTCGGCATGGATTGGGAGTGCGTAATGGTGCTAGAAGAGCCATTCGAGACCCCTAAGGACAAACATGGGAAGAAGCTTCGACCTAGGTATTGGACCAAGGAGCAACAAGAACAAGCAAGGGCCAATGAGAAAGTAACCAATATTTTGGTTAATATTTTGCCTACTAATGTTTTGAGTCGTGTAGGAGAATATCAAAATGCACATGATCTATGGAGAAAGATAGAAGAAATTCATGAAAATCCTACACAAGGTCAATTAGTGGAAGAACTCGAGGAAGAGAGCTCAAGAGTCCAAGAGGATGAACAATCAAGTGAAGAATCATCCACTTCCTTGAGTAAAGGAGAAGAAGAGGAAGAGGTCTCCATCTCAAGGATTGAGGGGGAGGAGAGACCCTCAACCATACAAGAACAAGAGGAAGCATCGACGTCATCCAAGGTTGAAAAAGAAGTCAACCAAGCCTCCACCTCCACCAAAGTCAAATCAAAGGATCAAATAACATGCTTTGGGTGCAACGAAAAGGGGCACTACAAGGACAAGTGCTCGAAAGATAAAATGGAGGTAAAATCTAGACCCATTTCAATTCATTTAAATTCTAATATGAAGTGTAGGATTGGGGAAGCCCAAGAGAAGAAGAAAAGAATTAGATGCTTCACGTGTGGTGAGTTAGGGCACTACCACACCAAGTGCCCAAAGAGAGGAGAGCTCAAGAAGATGGAGCACTTGAGGAGATGGGAGAAAGAGCAAAGGAAGAAGAGAAGCTCACAACAAGGTGGAACTCCAAGGGTAAGGGAGGTAATTCCTAACCCTAGGTTAAAGTGCAATTTAAATTCAAGATCCTCCTTGCATGATAAAAATAGAATTAACCATTCATCCATGCATGCTAGTATTAATGAAAATTGTCTGCTTGTGCATAACCATGGTTTTAGATATAATGATAGGACTAGGGTTAACAAGGTAGATCATAACCCTAAGAAAAGCATGCATCATGGTAAATCTAGGACCTTTGTATCAAAGGATCAAGGCACTAAGCCCAAGAAGGGAAGGAATGTGCCTAGAAAGGAGGGAAGATCTAGGAATGTCCAAAGTGGACATATGGACTTAAAGGTTCAAAACTTAGAAAGGGAAAATCAAGTCTTGAGGGCAAGGCTTGATAAATTAGAAAAGACCCTAGAAAGATTCACGATTGGATCTAAGGGTTTGAATATGGTGTTGGGTGGCCTAAACCGCACCAATGATAGATCGGGTCTAGGATACCAATCTAAGGTCTCCCATGCCAAGGGAAAGAGATATGCTAGGATAGCATATGATTATGGCAAGAAGGGGGAGTCCAAAAAAGGCAAGGGGATGCCATTTAAAGGGAAAAAGAAGGACTTAATCAAAGACGAGGTGTCTAAGGTTAAGAGTGTTAAGTTTGTAGGCCAAGAGTCACCGGTGGAACACCGATGTGGCCTAGTGATGGTTGAGTCATCTAGGGAGGTGGCTAGGGCTAAGAGCTCAAGAGGGAGCTCTAGGAGCCTTTGGGATATATAGTGAATGGATCTTTGGAGGGTTCCTCCTAGAGGTCTAGATGGACCATGGAGTGTGCCAAAGGAATTGGAGACGGACTTGAGTCTCAATTCTTGGGTTTTGGCACGGTGTTTTTGAGTTGCATGCATGGAAATATGACATTGTGGTCATATTACATGAAAATTGGTTTTTGATGTGTAATTGCCATGTAAATCAATGCTGGGGATGCATTGTGGGTTGGCATGGGCAAAGACATCAAGAGGAAACCAAAACTAGGAATTTAAGTCAAGGTTTGATTAAAGTTTTTAGCTAGTTTTGGGTTTCGTGTCAAATTTAGGAATGGTGATAGATACATTTTGGAATGTATTTTTCCCAAGTAGGTATGGGTACCACAAATGTCTCCACAAAATTTGAGAATTTTTGGAGATTTGTGAAATTTCTGACGCATTTCTGAATTTCGTTAGAAAGGCTAAAATTCTGATTTTCAGAGTATCAGTCAACTGCCCTGGGGGTAGTCGACTGGTAAAGGCTGAATTTTATATCAGCAGCTGGATATGTGTCCAAATGATGCAAAACAAGTGTGTGTGGGGGGGGGGGGGAATAGTACACATTGTTTATAATCATTGGGGATTAAAAGAACCAATAATTGGGATATTGTTGGATTCTTTTTGATGTTAGGCAAAGGGGGAGAAGTGTTGGGTTTAAGTTGGGAAACCAAACACTCCTTTGCTAGAAACCCTAGGTTTAGGGGGAGCTAAGATTAAGGGGGAGCATAGTTGCTCCATTCTTGGCGTAAGGGGAACCTTGGAGAGGTTCTTAAAAAACCTTTGTAAGTCCAATGTAGGGGGAGCTTGGGAGAAGCTTTAAAAAGCCCGGTTTTGGTGAAAAATCCTAACTTGGAGAGTTAAGTGTGTGAAAAATCCTAACTTAGAGGGTTAGGTGTTGAAAAGTCCTAACTTGGAGAGTTAGGTGTGGGGAGCCTTGGGATAGGTTTTAAAAAGTCTGTTTCGAAAAAGTCCTAACTTAGAGAGTTAGGTGTGGGATGCCTTGGGATAGGATCCATTTTTGCATTGCATATGCATTATTTTGATATTTGACTACTATCTTGCTTCCCTAACTTAAACGAATTGCCAAACATCAAAAAGGGGGAGACTGTTGAGGCAATCTGTGGTCCGGAGTGACTAAGTGTTTTGATGTTTGGGCAAAGGGTTTAAGTTAGGTTTACCCTTGTGTTATTATATGTGTATGTTGAGTGTGCAGGATGTACAGGTTACACATATGGACTTGACTGGATGGCCTTGGTACGGTGAAGGGTGGCATGGAGACAAGCTAGAGTCTTGTGTGCACCTGAGGGACCTTGGAGAGCAGGGACGATGAGCTGATGGGCACGGACTTCGAGGCATGCGTGAAGGATGGCATGGAGGCAAGCTGGAGGCTTGCGTGCATCCGAGAGATGGGAGCCGAAGATGAAGAGGGCGCAAAGGCAACAGTCGAGGCTGCGGAGGAGGAGTCAGTCGAGTCGTGAGGGTACGAGTGCAGTGTGATTGTACTCGGGAAATCCTAGGATTTGAGTGCGGAGTGGAATGTACTCAGGAAGGGTAACCTTAGGTGGGTGAGTAGACCAGTCGACTGTCCTGGGGGCAGTCGACTAATGGAACTCACAGAAAAGTCTCAGCCCTGGGACCAATCGACTGCCCTGGGGGCAGTCGACTGGTAGGTGGCTGGTGAGTTGGCTGAGAATTCAAACGTTGGGGTGCAATGGTCGAATTTCAGTGGCACCAGTCGACTACCCTGGGGGCAGTCGACTGGTGGCGAGGGTTTCAACCCGAGTCCTATTTAAAGAGGACTTCGTGATGGCTGAGATTCTTAACGAAACTCACTTGGGTAAAGTGAGTTAGTAGTCTCTTGTACTCAGATAGCGTCTGAAGTGTTGTGGCGAGGTTTCTCCACCCACAAGGAGCGACAGAGTTAGCCAGAGGTTATCCGGGGCGTGATCCACCGACGGATTCTAGGATTAGTCACCCGTCTGGGCTGGATACCAAGTAAATCTTCCGTGTTAGCATTGACTAATATTTGTTTAATTATTTTTATTGTATATTCCGCTATGCAACTAACCGTGTAGGAAGAAAGAGGTTGAAAAATTGCTATTCACCCCCCTCTAGCACGTCTGTCGATCCATCAAAACTCTCCCCGAGAGTCTATATGGTCAAATGCATGCCCAATGAAAGTCCCATACCTTCCATTTGAACCTATGCTCAAACTTGAGCATTCATCATAATGAAGATTCTCAATCTTCATTCTTCCACTTATCCCAAAAATAAAAAGTTAAACACATGCTTTTAAGGAAGACCTCCCCCTCAAAACATGCTCTTCTTGGATCGAGAAACACGATAGGGGGGTGAATATCGTGAAAAACTTTTGGATTAATAAAAGAGAATACGCAGCGGAATTGAAATAAAACACACGGAACACGAGTGATTTTACTTGGTTCGGAGTCGCGGTCGGCTCCTACTCCAAGGCCCACGGTCCTTGATCGTTTACTGCGGGCAATTCTATAATGTGCAAAGTTTTACAGAGATTTGTACAATAGTAGTGCAGTAAAAAGAACAATTTAACTCTTCGTTACCGACACCCGGTGTGGATTGTACTTCAGTGCGGAGGGTCGTCGTCGGCGCTAGAACCTCGAGATCAGAAGTTTCTGGAGCAGATCGCTTGAGCGAAGAGCGTTGGGGCGTTGGAAAAGTGTGTTCTGAAGCCTTGGGGGTCGAACCCCTTTTATAGTGCACCTGGGGGTGCCCTGGACGTTGGGGGCGCCCTCCACGTGCCTCTGGATCCGCAAACCCCTATCTGAAGCTCGATCAACCCTTATCCCTTCAAAATAGAGCTCGGAGCTAATGGGGGCACCCAGGTCACTAGGGGCGCCCTGCTTGACTTGGTCAACAGGCTTCACGGTTGCTTTTGCTTCGGTTTATTTCCTGGCTTTGACTCAGGGTGCCCGGGACCTCCAGGGCACCCTGCTTAGAGCAGTTTCGAAGCAACTCTTTGCTTGGTTGTTTTGCTTTGACCTTGGGGGCGCCCGGGACCTCCAGGGCGCCCTGCCCAGCTGCTGCCCCTCTCCTTTGGGGCGTTCTGAGCTGCAGAAACTCGTTCCTTCGGTCCTGCATCCAGGGTTAGTTCCAAAATAACAAGATAAGAGTGTTAGATAATTTTACAGCCGTAACTGTCTTGGTTCTGACTTCGGATCTCCAAAATGGAACCCTAGGTCGAACCGACGCCTACTGTTCCCTTGACGGGGAACGCGTCCTCACCTACTCCTCTCAGGAGAATTTACCTTTTGCCAATCAGCTCCTCCGGTTGGACTTTTGCCCGATCCACCTGACCAGGTCTTCGTGCCCACCTTCCGAGCAGGTCTTCGGTGCCCAGCTCCTTGCCAGGTCTTCGTGCCCAGTCCTCGACCAGGACTTCTTGCCCACCTTCCGAGTAGGTCTTCGGTGCCCAGCTCCTTGCCACGGCTTCGTGCCCAGTCCTCGACCAGGACTTCTTGCCCACCTTCCGAGCAGGTCTTCTTTGCCTAGTGTGCCTAGGGCTTCTTTCCTGCACACTTAGTGAATACATTAGATAACAATAACCTCTTAACTCTTGAACCCTTTGCCATTATCAAAACTCAGGTTTGACTTAGGTGCTATTTGCACCAACAATCTCCCCCTTTTTGATTTATGGCACCTGGTTCAAAAAGTTAAGTTAATCAACAGATAAGTAGGTGAAATGCCTAAATTTGATTCCCTCCGCCTGGAAGAAATCTCCCCTAGGTTTTTCAAAGGCTCGGGGGATTATGAAAAAATATTTCTAATATGTTTTTCAATTTTCCACTACTTTGAAAATTTTCAAGAGAAACGTTTAAGTTAAAAATATTTTGAGTTGGAAAATTTTCAGGAAAATTTGAATTTTTTACTTAGAAAATTTTCGACCAACCATAGTTTTAGAATGAGTACTTGGAATAATTTTGAGAGCTAGTAGTAAGTACTTAGAGAGCATAGAAACATTTTTCAAACACATTTTTCTAATTTACAACATAGAAAACATTTCAGAAAATTTTCAGAATAAGTGCTTTTAGAATGATTTTGAACCCATGTGAAGTTAATTTTCAAAAATGAACTTTGGTATCAAAAATGAACTTTGAAAAATAAAGAGCTTTACTTTTTGAAAGACAGGAGATAAAAAACTTGATTTTGAAAAAAAAAATTAGAAAAATTTTAGAGTCTTTTTCCCTCCTTTCCAATCTCTCCCCCTTTGCCATATATAAAAAAAATATAGCAAAAAAATTGCATTGAAATTAAAAGGAATTCCATTGGAAAAAAATTGTATTGAAATTAAGTAGTCAGGATCAAATGCTGTACTGAACCAATTCTAACTTTTGAACTGAGCTAAATCAATTTGAATTTTCTTTTTAGGGTCCTGTCTAACCCAATTAGCTACTTACTAACTGTTACAAACAGTAGCTTTCGCTAGGGTTAGTCAAGTTAAGTGATTTGTTCAAGTTAGTGTTTCTAAGCTTGACACTTAACCTGATTGCTGTTTAATGGTATTTAGTGCCCCAATTACTGCAGATGCACTGACTTAAAGCATCTTGAATTAAGGCAAAGACCTAAGCATCTCAACCCATTCTAGGTGATCAATCAAAAGTACCCTAAGGTGCTTGTGAGATGCTGGCTTCTAGATCTATAGGTGCATGCAGTTCTAGGGTTAGGGCTTAAGCTAAGTCCATTTGCGAAAAAGCCCTAGTTTTGAAGGGGGTAATTTTGTTTTCTTAAAAAAACTAAGTTGGAAAAAAATTATTTAAAAATGTATAAAGAAATAATTTTTCAAAATTAAGTGTTAACTGATTTTAAAATCAGGTAGTAAAACAGTTTTACCAAACACCAGAAATAGAGCAAACCTATTCTATCAAGCATAACCCTAACTGCCTTCTTAGTGAGCTAAACTCAAACTCAGGTAAGGGTTTGGTGAATATATCAGCTAAGTTGGATTTTGAGTCTACATGCTTAAGGACTATCTCACCCCTGGCTATGTGATCTCTTACGAAGTGGTGTTTAACTTCTATGTGTTTAGTTCTTGAATGTTGGATTGGATTCTTAGTTAGATTAATTGAACTTATATTATCAATGTAAACTTGGGTTTGGGTGTAGTCAAGATAAAATTCCTTAAGAGTATGCATCATCCATAAGAGTTGTGCTACACACTCTCCTAAAGCAACATACTCAGCTTCAGTTGTGGATAGAGCTACACAGTGTTGCTTTCTGTTGCACCAACTTACTAGACTATTTCCTAAGAGTTGGCAGCTTCCACTTGTACTTTTTCTATCTAGTTTACAACCAGCATAATCAAAATCCGAGTATCCTGATAGGTCAAAGGTTGAGGTCTTAGGATACCAAATCCCTACATTTAGGGTGCCCTTAATGTATCTAAGTATTCTTTTTAGGGCTGCTAAGTGCGTTTCCTTAGCACAGGTTTGGTATCTAGCACACATTCCTAAAGCAAAAAGGATATCCGATCTACTGGCTATAAGGTAAAGTAGACTCCCTATCATACTTCTATAAAGTTTAAGGTCTATTGGTTTACCGTCAGGGTCACTATCTATTTTTACATTTGTGGCCATAGGGGTACTTATTGTTGGTGCAAGTTGCATCAATGATGTTCTCCTTTAAGTGTTTTAATGTTTGACAATATACTTAAGTCAGTGATACAATGAACAGACAAAGGGGAGCAAAGGAGGAGTAACCAAAGTGGAAGAAAAGACCTAGTTAACCTAGGCACTAAGACCTGGTGAATGAAGCTGGGCACTAAGTCCTGGCGAAGGGCTGCTGGGCACCTAGCGAAGGGCTGCTAGGTATCGAAGCACTAAGTCCTGGCGAAGGGCTGCTGGGCACCTAGCGAAGGGCTGCTAGATATCGAAACCCTAAGACCTGACGAAAGGCCGTTGGGCACCTAGCAAAGGGTTGCTAGGTATCGAAACCCTAAGACCTAGCGAAGGGTTGCTAGGCACCTAGCGAAGGGCTGCTAGGAGTTGAAGACCTGGCGAAGGACTGCTAGGCACCTAGCGAAGGGCTGCTAGGAATTGAAGACCTAGCGAAGGGTTGCTAGGCACCTGGTGAAGGGCTGCTGGGTAAAAGTCCACCCGAAGGACTGGGTGGCAACCGTCTCCTGAAAGGAGTAGGTGAAAGGTGCGTTCTCGGGGGTGGGAACTTGCGCCGGTTCGACCTAGGGTTTCGTGCAAATCCGAAGTCAGAACAAAGTCCTTAAGGTTAAGAATATGTGTATATGTGCTTTGTGTTTGTGTATCTTGCAGGTACCAAGAACCGGAGACAAAGCAGGCAAGTTGCAGAAAAATGGCTGATGGGGGTGCCCCCACTATTGGGGGCGCCCAGAGCAAGGCATAAAACCCAGTATTGGGTTTAAAGGCTTGATGAGGGCGCCCGGGATGATGGGGGTGCCCCCAGTCAAGAGTAAAATGCAGTTTGTGTTAAGTAAGCAGAATAGGTGTCAAGCGGGGCGCCCGGAGCGTCCGGGGCGCCCGGGTTCAAAGCTGTTTTTGCAGTTTCGAGTCCGAAACTCAGACAAGCCCCCATGAGGGCGCCCGGGAGGTCCGGGGCGCCCTGGTCAAAGGTTTTATCAGCTGCGGCGAGGTCGACGCGGGGATAAGGTTTGACCGGGTTTATCGGGGCGCCCCGACGTCCAGGGCACCCCCAGGAGTGCTATAAAAGGGGCTTCGACCCCTCTTCTTCAACAATAACTGCTAAGTACCATTCTGATCACTCTGACCAATGACAACGCGCTAAAGATGAGGCTTTACGACCGGGAGGCTCCAGGAGGAAGTGCGCGGCACTTCGGAGGTCCAGATCGGCCGAGCTTCAACTTTATTTTGTTCGGTTTGCGTTTATTATTCCGTACTTAATTTTCTGTACTTGTGCTTGTAATTGTACACTGTAAGGTGGGTTTTCTCCGCCTCCGGAAATTCTGGAAAGGAGACCAATAGTGGACTCACGCCGAGTACATAGGTCTTGGACGTACTGACCCTGGGGGGTTGGGAACCAAGTAAATAAATCACGCTGTATCCCTGTCTTGCTTTTATTTTTATTTACTGTTCCGCTGCACTAACGATCTGAGTAGTTCGAAAGATTTACGAAGTTTTCGAAAGAATTTCGTGATCGATATTCACCCCCCCCCCCTCTATCGACGGCACCAGTCCTACACTTATGCTTTTGGAGTTATTCATTTTGAATTTCTTTATTAACTCTTTAGCATATTTGGATTGATGGGCATATTTCCATCTCTAGTTTGCTTAATTTGTAAGCCTAGAAAGTGTTGGATCGAGAGAACCGATAGAGGGGAGGGGGGTGAATATCGGAAATCGTTCGGATTTAAAAAGAGAATGCGTAGCGGAAGATTAAAATTAAAAACACACAGACACAGTCAATTTTACTTGGTTCGGAGCCTGTGTCGAATCCTACTCCAAGGCCCACGGTCGTTCACCATTTACTTTGGGCAATTCTATATACGGTGCAAACAGTTTACAAAATTTGATTACAAAAATAAGTGCAGTAAACTTTTAACTAGCTCTTTTACTGACGTCCGGGGTAGATCGACTTTTTCGGAGCAGCGGGACGTCGTCGGCTCGAGTTGGAAGGATTCCGAGGCGAAGTGCGAGTGCAGAAGAGCGTAGAAGAGTTGATCAGGAGTTGTGTTTTGAAGCCTTGGTCGAGGGCCCTTTATATAGGGCCTGGGGGCGCCCGGGATGTCGGGAGCGCCCCCCACATGTCCTTCGATCCGGTTCAATCTCGGTCAGCGTCTGATCCCCTTATCTTCGGGATCCGCTTTGACCGGGGCGCCCGGAGCGCTCGGGGCGCCCGGATTGACAGGGTCAAAGTGTTATCTGCTTGGCTTCGAAGGCTTCTGGATCGAGGCTTGCGCATGGGGGCGCCCGGGAGCAGTGGGGGCGCCCGGGAGTTGTACTGTCGAAGCCACTTTGCATTTGTTGTGTTTGGTGTTCACCTTGGGGGCGCCCGGGACACTCCGAGCGCCCTGGTCAGCTATTGCCTCATTCCTTTGAGGCTCTCTGAGCTGTAGACACACGTTCCTTCGGTCCTGCATCCAGGGTTAGTCCAAAACACAATAAAGCAATAAAATATTTATTTATACAGCCTTAGCTATCTTGGTTCTGACTTTGGGCTTCCAAAATGGAGCCCTAGGTCGAACCGACGCCTACTGTTCCCTCGACGGGGAACGCGTCCTCACCTACTCCTCTCGGGAGAATGTACCTGATGCCAACCGCTCCTTTGGTTGGACTTTTGCCTTACGGTCCTTTGTCAGGGCTTGAATACTGGCAGTCCTTCGCTAGGGCCTTGATACTGGCAGTCCTTCGCTAGGTGCCTAGTAGTCCTTCGCTAGGGCTTGGTATCCTAGCAGTCCTTCGCCAGGTGCCTAGCATTCCTTCGCCAGGACTTTGTCTCTGCACACTAGAGTAACTTGTTAGGAAAACAAGTAAGACTTAACTTTTGACCTCTGTTGTCATTATCAAAACACAGGTTTGACTTGAGTGCATTCTGCACCAACAATCTCCCCCTTTTTGATTTATGGCAACCCTAGTTCAAAAAGTTAAGTTTAACCAAGCATGAAAGGTTTAAATTTTGTTCCCTCCCCCTGGAAGGAATCTCCCCCTAGATTTTTCAAAAATTCGTGGGTTTAAACAACTTTACTTGTACTTTGAAAACCTAAGTTTTAGGTACTTAGAAATCTTTTAATAACTTAAGTTAAAAGTACATAGGAGAGTTTTTGAAGCATGATTTTAGAGTACTTAAAAAGTTTGAAGCTTTAAGTTTTAAGGTACTCAAAAATTTTGAAAGTGTTAGCTTAAGTACTTAGTAGGATTTAACAAGCTTAAGTACTTAGTAAACTTTGAAACACTTTAGTACATTTGGAAAACTTAAGTACTTAATAATTTTGAAAACTTAAGTACTTAGTACATTTGGAAAACTTAAGTACTTAAAAATTTTGAAAACTTAAGTACTTAATAAAGTATATTTGGAAAACTTAAGTACTTAAAAAAAAACTTAAGTACTTAGTAACATTGTACTTATACAGTTTTGAGAAACTTAAGCTTAAAGTACTTATAGAAGTTTAAAAAAAATTTTGACAAGCTTAAGTTAGAAAATTTTGAAATGCTTGAGTACTTAGCAAAAATTTGAAAGCTTAAGTAAAAATTTTGAAAGCTTTAAGAACTTAAGTACTTTAGTCAATTTTGAAAAGCTTAAGTATTTTTGAAAATTTTTGAAAACTTTTTGAATAAAGGATAGAGTTAAAAAAAAATTAATTTTACTCTCTCCTTTCCTATCTCTCCCCCTTTGCTATATATCAAAACAGATAAATATAGCAGAATTAAGATTGTATAAAGGAAATAAGTAAAATTTTACTGTACTGAACCAATTCATAATTAGACTTAAACTAAATCAGTCAATTTTCTTTGTAGGGACATGTCTAACCCAATTAGCTACTTACTAACTGTGATAAACAGTAGTTTTTACTAGGGTTAGTCAAGTTAAGTGTTTCTGTTCAAGTTAGATTTTCTAAGCTTGACACTTAACTTGATTACTATGTAAATTGTATTTAGTGCCCCAATTACAGCAGATGCACTGACTTAAAGCATCTTGAATTAAGGCAAAGACCTAAGCATCTCAACCCTTTCTAGGTTATCAACCAAAAGTACCCTAAGGTGCTTGTGAGATGCTGGTTTCTAAGTCTATAGGTGCATGCAGTTCTAGGGTTAGGGCCTAGGCTAAGTCCATTTTCGAAAAAGCCCTAGTTTTGAAAAGGGGTAATTTTGTATGAAAAATAAAACTATGTCGAAAATGAAAACTGATTTTGAAATTAAGTAAGACAGTTTTTCAAGATTCTAATTTTAAAAACTGATTTAAATCAAGTAGAGCAGAAAAAAATTAAGTTAATCTATTCTACAAAACATAATCCTAACCGCCTTCTTAGTGAGCTGAACTCAGATTCAGGTAAGGGTTTTGTGAATATATCAGCTAAGTTGGATTTAGAGTCAATATGCTTAAGTACTATTTGACCTCAGGCTACATGGTCTCTTACAAAATGATGTTTGACTTCTATATGTTTGGTTCTGGAGTGTTGGATTGGGTTCTTAGTTAAATTAATTGAACTTATATTGTCAATAAATACTTGAGTTTGGGTGTAGTTGAGCTGGAAGTCCTTAAGTGTGTGCATTATCCATAAAAGTTGAGCAACACACTCTCCTAAGGCCACATACTCAGCTTCAGTTGTGGATAGAGCTACACAGTGTTGTTTTCTGCTGCACTAACTAACTAGACTCTGACCTAACAGTTGGCAGCTTCCACTTGTGCTCTTTCTATCTAATTTACAGCCAGCATAGTCAGAATCTGAATATCCTGTCAAATCAAAAGTTGAGGTCCTAGGATACCAAATCCCTACATTTAGGGTGCCCTTTACATATCTTAGTATTCTTTTTAGGGCTGCTAAGAGCGTTTCCTTAGCACAGGTTTAGTATCTAGCACACATCCCTACAGCAAAAAGGATATCAGGTCTGCTGGCTGTAAGGTACAGTAGACTACCTATCATACTCCTATAGAGTTTAAGGTCTACTGGTTTACCATCAGGGTCACTATCTATTTTTACATTAGTGGCCATGGGAGTACTTATGCTTTTAGAGTTATCCATTTTAAATTTCTTTATTAACTCTTTAGCATATTTGAATTGATGAACGTAGTTACCATCCCTAGTTTGTTTAATTTGTAGGCCTAGGAAAAAGTTAAGCTCACCAACTAAGCTCATTTCAAATTCATTTTCCATTATTTTGACAAACTCTTTTAGGAAGTTTGTGTTGGTGGATCCAAAGATTATGTCATCTACGTAAATCTGGACAATAAATATATCTTTTCCTAGGGTTTTAATAAATAAAGTTGAGCCAATTTGGCCTTGTTTAAATTCTTTAGAAGTTAAATAGGTTGATAACCGTTCATACCAGGCCCTAGGTGCTTGTTTTAGCCCATATAATGCTTTGGTTAGTTTGTAAACGTGGTTAGGTTTGTCTAGGTTCTCAAACCCTGGGGGTTGTCCTACATAAACTTCTTCTTTAATGAATCCATTTAAAAAGGCTGACTTTACATCCATTTAATATAATTTAAATCCTTTATGGGATGCAAAGGCTAACAACATTCTAATGGACTCAAGTCTAGCTACTGGGGCATAGGTTTCATCATAGTCTAATCCTTCTACTTGGCTGAAACCCTTTGCTACTAAGCGGGCTTTATTTCTAACTATTTCTCCTTGATCATTCACTTATTCCTAAAGACCCACTTAGTGTCTATGACGGATTTGCTTCAGGTTTAGGCACTAGTTCCCAGACTTGGTTCCTCTCAAATTGGGCTAATTCTTCTTGCATAGCTATGATCCAATCCGGATCAGGTAGAGCTTCATCTATAGTTTTAGGTTCTATTTTCGATATCATAGTTATTTGACTAAGGTTTCTATAGGAGGATCTAGTCCTGACTCCTAGAGTTGGATCTCCCACAATTTGATCGGTTGGGTGACTGAGTCTGGGTTTCTTGGTTCTTCTAGAGCTTGGTTCAGCCTCAGGTTCGGCTGGTCGGTTTGGTTCACTATTTGATTCGACTTTTTGGGCTGGTTCATTTGTTGGATTGATACTTGGTTCAATTGACTCATTAATTGGTTCAATGGTTAGTTCGTTTAAGGGTTCAATTAAGGGTTCAATAGTTTGTTCATTGTTTTCTTGGTCAGAGTTTGATGAAGTTAAATCTGGATTATTAGATGTTGAGTTGATTTCTTCATCAAAAATTAAGTTTGTTGTTTCTTCAATTTTCTTAGTTTGTTTGTTGTAAACTCTATAGGCTCTACTTGTGGTTGAGTATCCTAGGAAGATACCTGGGTTTGACTTAGACTGAAATTTTCCTAAATAGTCTTTGGTGTTTAGAATATGGACTTTGCATCCAAAGACCCTTAGGTAGTGTAGGTTTGGGAGTCTATGGTAGTACAGTTCATAGGGTGTTTTGTTGTGTCGCTTGTTAATCAAAACCCTATTTTGGATATAACAAGCCGTACTAATTGCTTCTGCCCAAAATTGGTTTGCTAGATTAAATTCGTTGAGCATAGCCCTAGCAGCTTCTTGTAATGTTCTATTCCTTCGCTCGACTATCCCATTTTGTTGGGGGGTTCTAAGACATGAAAATTCATGTAAGTACCCATTTACCTTAAAGAATTCCTCGAATCGTTGATTTTCAAACTCTCCCCCGTGATCACTCCTGATTCTTTTAATTTTAGTGTCGTTTTGATTTTCAATTAGTTTACAGAATTCATTAAATAGGTTTAGGGTTTCATCTTTGGTTTTTAGAAACCTAACCCAGGTAAACCTAGAGTAATCATCAACTATTACTAAGCAGTATCGGTTCCCGCTTAGTGACTTGGCTCCATGTGAATCAAACAGATCAAGGTGTAGGAGCTCAAGTGTAGTTTGAGTCAAATCAGATTGGGTTAGTTTGTGATTGGATTTGGTTTGTTTACCTTGATTACAAGATTCACATATTAGGTTTTCATTATTTTTAATTTTGGGAATACCTTTGATTAAGCCAAGTTGGGTAATTTTTGAGATAGTTCTCAGATTGGTATGACCTAATCTCCTATGCCAGAGGTTTGATTGTTCTAATTGTGTTAACATACATTTGGGTACAAGGGGAAGGTTTATAGTGTATACATTATTTTTCCTAGTGCCCTTAAGCATGATTTTTGAGTTTTGTACATTTCTAATTAGGCAGTTAGAATTGTTAAAAGTAACTATATAACCAAAATCACATAACTGACTTATGCTAAGCAAGTTAAAATTAAAGTTTTCAACCAATAGAACTTTCTTAATAATGAAATCGGATTTAAGTTCAATATTACCTGACCCAATTACCTTGAGTGTAGCATTATTGTCAAATGCCACTGAGCCTAGGTTTTTGAACTTGAGCTTGGTGAACTTCAATTTATCTCCAGTTATGTGTCTGGAGCAACCGCTATCCAACATCCATTGGTCCAAATCTTTATGTTCCTTTACATAAAGAATTTTCCTGATTTGGATCCAATTAGAGTCAGGAATAGCTTAAATTGAGTTTCACTGCCTAGTCTGTCTCACCCAAATCTAGGGATTTCAATCACGTTAGCCTTATAGGTTTCGTGAGACAGGTTTTGATAGTTAAGATTATTTTGAAATTTTTGATTAATTTTGAAAACAATTAAATTCTGACAGCTTAATTAATTTTGAAAACAATTAAATTTTGAAAACTTAATTAATTTTGAAAATTTTGAAGAGATGTTTAAATCTACAAATAACTGAAATTTTGTGTTAGATTCGAATTTGATAAAAAAAATTTGAATTTGAATTTCAAAAATTGGCTTCCAGGTCTTGGCGAGGCACTAGGCCTTCTTTGGCCGTAGCCTTATGGGATCATCCACCCTTTCCTTGACAAAGCCTTTTAATGAAATTTCATTTTCAAAATTTTTTGAAAAATTTCTGGTCTAACTAGTTTGGGTCTTGGATCGGTAGCTTCGGCTAGTTCCGCCAAATTGGCTTCCCTAACGTACTATCATCTCACCTCCACCCAATACTATGTTGTCAAGTTTCAGTTAAGTTTGTTCAGTCCTTAACTAACCATTCCTAAATCTAAGCATGGTAAATTGCAGGAATTTTAAATAAACAATCAATCAAGCAATTGCAATCAAGAATTAAATTCTTATCTAATAATGAATATTGTTTTCAGTTTGGCTCCCCCTGGACTAAAGCCACGGTGATGGTTAGGCAAGATGTGAATCTTGTCCTTGGGGATCCAATACTGATTTGATCCAGTTGGTTTGTTCAGGTATAGTTTAGGTACCCATGCCTGAATTTTACCTCTGGACTGATTCAGTACAGCAAAGTAAGATCTTTGCCGGGATTTGGTTCTATAGCCCAGTCCGGATCGATTTAGAACTGATTTCTGTTTTCCAAGGATCATGTCAAGACCCTTGGAACCAGATGTAAATCGTTCTAAAGCTGATCTAAGATCCTTAACCTGAGTTTTCAGGGTGGAGTTCTCCTTTTTAAGTTTTTCAACTTGAGTAGGAGTTCCTTCCTGAACCTTCTCGGTTAAGGGTTTAGAGTCAGCTCCCTCTTTTAGGAGTTTTACTTCCTGTCGGAGGGATTCGACTCGGAGTTTGGCTTTTGCCAAATCTCGAGAAAGATATAAAATTAATTCACTTAACTGACATCTATTGAAACCACATACCTTGATTTCGCCGTCTTCTGAAAAGGTCAGCTGGCCGTCGTCCTGTTCTGATTCTGACTCAGTCTCGACTTTTTCTGAGGCGGTCAGGGCTAGTAGGTTTGATTGGGGTGTTTCTTCTTCTTCTTCTGAGGAAGATTCGTCCCAGGTTGCTTGGAGCGCTTTCTTTCTTCTTGTCTTTTTGATTTCCTTTAAGTTTGGACATTCTGTCTTGTAGTGGCCCTTCTTCTTGCACTCGTAGCAGGTTACGTTGGGCTTGTTTTTGTCATTTGCGGGTTCAGCTGGTTCGTTCTTTCTTCGGCTGATTTTTCGTTTGTTGGTTCGGTTCTTCAGCTCCTTATAGTAGCTTCGGGCTAGTCGGACCAGCTTAGTCTGATCTCCTTCTTCGTCTTCTGAGTCTGAGTCTGAGTTAGACTCGGGTTCAGGTTCAGGCTTCTTCTTTGTTGTCCGAGTCTGAGTTAGACTCGGGTTCGAAAAATAATTCGTCTAACTTTATTTTAGAAAGATCCCTTGAGACCTTGTATGCATCTACCATAGATGCCCACAAGGTGTTTCTAGGGAAAGCGTTTAAGGCATACCTTATTAAGTCACGGTTTTCAACCTTGTGACCTATAGTGTGAAGACCGTTCATTAACTCTTGGATTCGTGCGTGGAGCTGGGCTGCTGTTTCGTTGTCGGCCATCTTGATGATGTAGAGTTTGTTCAGAAGCAGATCCCTCTTACTGATCCGAGTATCTGACGTTCCTTCGTGCAGCTCGATCAATTTTGCCCACAGCTCCTTGGCACTGTTGAAGGAGCCTACGCGGTTCAGCTCCTCTTTCGTCAATCCGCATTGAAGAGTCTGAGTCGCTTTAGCGTCGGCTTCGATTTTTCGTTTCAGAGCGGTGTCCCACTCTGTGTAGCTTTGAGGAAGTCCATCAGCATTTTTGGGTATCTCCAGTCCGGACTGGATGATGATCCACATGTCCAGCTGAGTTTTCAGGTGGACCTCCATACGGCTTTTCCAGTAGGAAAAGTCTTCTCCACTGAAGAGTGGAGGTCTGGCGGTGTTAAATCCCTCTTGCATGGCCATTTGATCTGGAAAAGAAAAACTAACAAAAATATCCCAAGACTTGGTCTTGGATTAGTAGTGCAGGATAAGGATAATAAAAAAAAATTATTAAAAAAAATTCGAATGAGAATAAGAAATAAAAATCCAAAAAATTTTCAAACTGGTGGTTGCACCAAGTTTGAACTTCCCCGCTCTGATACCACTTGTTGGATCGAGAGAACCGATAGAGGGGGGGGGGTGAATATCGGAAATCGTTCGGATTTAAAAAGAGAATGCGTAGCGGAAGATTAAAATTAAAAACACACAGACACAGTCGATTTTACTTGGTTCGGAGCCTGTGTCGACTCCTACTCCAAGACCCACGGTCGTTGACCGTTTACTTTGGGTAATTCTATATACGGTGCAAACAGTTTACAAAATATGATTACAAAAATAAGTGCAGTAAACTTTTAACTAGCTCTTTTACCGACGTCCGGGGTAGATCGACTTTTTCGGAGCAGCGGGACGTCGTTGGCTCGAGTTGGAAGGATTCCGAGGCGAAGCGCGAGTGCAGAAGAGCGTAGAAGAGTTGATCAGGAGTTGTGATTTGAAGCCTTGGTCGAGGGCCCTTTATATAGGGCCTGGGGGCGCCCGGGATGTCGGGGGCGCCCCCCACATGTCCTTCGATCCGGTTCAATCTCGGTCAGCGTCTGATCCCCTTATCTTCGGGATCCGCTTTGATCGGGGCGCCCGGATTGACTGGGTCAAAGTGTTATCTGCTTGGCTTCGAAGGCTTCTGGATCGAGGCTTGTGCATGGGGGCGCCCGGGACGCTGGGGGCGCCCGGGAGCAGTGGGGGCGCCCGGGAGCACGGGGGCGCCCGGGAGTTGTACTGTCGAAGCCACTTTACATTTGTTGTGTTTGGTGTTCACCTTGGGGGCGCCCGGGACACTCCGAGCGCCCTGGTCAGCTATTGCCTCATTCCTTTGAGGCTCTCTGAGCTGCAGACACACGTTCCTTCGGTCCTGCATCCAGGGTTAGTCCAAAACACAATAAAGCAATAAAATATTTATTTATACAGCCTTAGCTATCTTGGTTCTGACTTTGGGCTTCCAAAATGGAGCCCTAGGTCGAACCGACGCCTACTGTTCCCTCGACGGGGAACGCGTCCTCACCTACTCCTCTCGGGAGAATGTACCTGATGCCAACCGCTCATTTGGTTGGACTTTTGCCTGACGGTCCTTTGCCAGGGCTTGAATACTGGCAGTCCTTCGCCAGGTTCCTAGCAATCCTTCGCTAGGGCTTTGATACTGGCAGTCCTTCGCCAGTTGCCTAGCAGTCCTTCGCTAGGGCCTTGATACTGGCAGTCCTTCGCCAGGTGCCTAGCAGTCCTTCGCTAGGGCTTGGTATCCTGACAGTCCTTCGCCAGGTGCCTAGCATTCCTTCGCCAGGACTTTGTCTCTGCACACTAGAGTAACTTGTTAGGAAAACAAGTAAGACTTAACTTTTAACCTCTGTTGCCATTATCAAAACACAGGTTTGACTTGAGTGCATTCTGCACCAACAGAAAGAAGTTGAGCTCGCCAACTAAGCTCATTTCAAATTCAGTTTCCATTATTTGAACAAATTCTTTTAAGAAATTTGAGTTGGTGGACCCAAAGATTATGTCATCGACGTAGATTTGGGCAATAAAGATATCTTTTTCTAAGGCCTTAATAAATAGGGTTGAGTCAATTTGTCCTTGTTTAAATTCTTTAGAAATTAGGTAGGTTGATAAGCGTTCATACCAGGCCCTAGGTGCTTGTTTTAGTCCATATAGTGCCTCGAACCCAGGGGGATGGAATGTCTATGGTTAGGTCAGCCTACATAGACTTCTTCCTTAATAAATCCATTTAGAAAAGCTGACTTACATCCATTTGGTAGAGTTTAAATCCTTTGTGGGATGCAAAGGCTAATAACATCCTAATGGACTCGAGTTTGGCGACTGGGGCATAGGTTTCGTCATAATCTAACCCTTCTACTTGACTGAACCCTTTAGCTACTAAGTGGGCTTTATTTCTCACTATTTCTCCTTGATCATTCAGCTTATTCCTAAAAACCTACTTACTATCAATAATGGATTTGCCCTCAGGTTTAGGTACTAGTTCCCAAACTTGGTTCCTCTCAAACTGGGCTAACTCTTCTTGCATTGCTATGATCCAATCAGGATCAGGTAAGGCTTCCTCTATAGTCTTAGGTTCAATTTTTGAAATCAGTGCAATCTGACTAAGGTTCATATAGGAGGACCTAGTTCTGACTCCTAAGGTTGGATCACCCACAATTTGATCAGTTGGGTGACTAAGTCTGGGTTTCTTAGATTTTCTAGAACTCGGTTCAGCCTCAGGTCCGGCCGGTCGATTTGGTTCAGTGTTTGGTCCAATTACTTGGGTTGATTTAATTGCTGGTTCAATTATCTCAATAGTTGGTTCAATATTTAGTTCATTTAGAGGTTCAATTAAAGGTTCAACAGTTTGTTCATTATCTTCTTGATTGGTATTTGATGAATTTAGATCTGGATTATCAGATTTTGAATTAATTTCTTCATCAAATATCAGATTTATTGTTTCTTCAATTTTCTTAGTTTGTTTATTGTAAACCCTATAGACTCTACTTGTTGTTGAATATCCTAAGAAGATGCATGGGGTTGACTTAGACTGGAATTTACCTAGGTAGTCTTTGGTATTTAGGATATGGACTTTGCATCCAAAGACTCTTAGGTAGTGTAGGTTTGGAAGTCTGTGGTAGTATAATTCATACGGTGTTTTATTGTGTCGTTTGTTAATTAGGACCCTATTTTGGATGTAACAAGCTGTACTAATTGCTTCTGCCCAAAGTTGGTTGGCTAGTTTGAATTCATTGAGCATCGCCCTAGCGGCTTCTTGTAGGGTACTAAGCAGTACCTGATTTCGCTCTGATTTTCTCTGCTATCACTGATGTAACTTTGATTTCATTTGCTAAACCTCTGATTAAGTGTGCAGGTGGCAGAGATGGATTCAAACACTCAAGGAGGGTCAATGAGAGTCTTTCCTTGGAGCAGGTTTGTTTGTTTCTTCTTCTCAGGTCACAACGGATGGCGTGAGCTTGCAACGGCAGGAAGCTGATGAGCTGACCTGGGCTTGGCTGGAGAGTTCAGTGAGTCCAGAGGTGGTCAGGATAGCTGAGGCTGTTGCAGTGAAGCTGGTGAGCAGCTGGGAGCTGCAGAGGCGCGCCTGGGACCTGGGATCAGTGAGCAGAGACTTAAGAGCTCGGTGGCTAAGAAGTCTCAACAACAATTCTTGATTCAAACTCTTCTTGCGGCTACAACTCTTGAGTTCTTGCAACAACTTTGATCCATCTTGTGCAAGCAACTGTGAATCTTGAGCAACCTTCTGATACTTGAGCACTTGGAAGAAACAAGGAGCTTGGAGAGTCCATCGGCAAGAAGACACGAAGAGCAGGGTGTTCTTGCGTGAGATCTGTGCTGGGTGGAGCTCGGTGAGGAGTTCACTTATGTTCTTGCTGTTCTAAGTGCTCTGTAAGATCCCTTCTTGTGTTTCATTGTGCTTAATACTTTATTCCTGTTGAAACGCTGTAGAGAGGTTACTTCACCGAGAAGGAGGTTGCATTTTATCCGGATTTTCTGGGGCTTGATCTGTCGACGATCAAGGGATCGCCCACCTTAAGGGCACGCCAAGGAGTAGGGGCAAGTTATCCCCGAACCTTGTAAATCTTCTTTGTTAGCGTTTTGTGCTTGTGCTTATTGTAGGGTTTAGTTACTGCATCTCTGTTCTGTATTGCTTCCGCTATGCTACTAACCCTAAGTGCAGAATCTGTCAAAGTGAAAGAGAATTTCGTGTCTGGCTATATTCACCCCCCCCCCTCTCTAGCCATCCAAGGTCCAACAAGTGGTATCAGAGTTTGGGGCTATGTTAAAGTGGCTTAACATCCGAGAGTTATCAACAATGGCTTTAAGAGAAGGATTTAGCACCACTCGACCTCTCTTCTTTGATGGATCCGATTTTCAATATTGGAGGTCTCGAATGGAGTACTACCACAAGACCGACATGTTGGTGAAGGAAGCACCATATCGAACCTTGTTTTGTTATTGGCAAAGGATTCAAAGTTAAGTTTGTTTGTGATCTAACAATATTCACTGAGTGTGCAGGAAAAGTCCTAGGGAAGGGCTGCTAGGCACCTGGCGAAGGACTGCCAGGAAACAAAGTCCTAGCGAAGGGTTGCTAGGCACCTGGCAAAGGAATGCCAGGATACAAAGCCTTAGCGAAGGACTGCTAGGCACCTGGCGAAGGAATGCCAGGATACAAAGCCCTAGCGAAGGACTGCTAGGCACCTGGCGGAGGAATGCCAGGATACAAAGCCCTAGCGAAGGACTGCTAGGCACCAGGTGAAGGACAGCTTGGGACTGAAGACCTGGCGAAGGAATGCTAGGCACCGGGCGAAGGACAGCTTGGTATCCAAGACCTGGCGAAGGACCGCTAGGCAAAAGTCCAACCAGAGGAGCGGTTGGCATCAGGTACATTCTCCCGAGAGGAGTAGGTGAGGACGCGTTCCCCGTCGAGGGAACAGTAGGCGTCGGTTCGACCTAGGGCTCCATTTGGGAGGCCCAAAGTCAGAACCAAGACAGCTAAGGCTGTATAAACTAATATTTTATTGTTTTATGGTGTTTTGGACTAACCCTGGATGCAGGACCGAAGGAACGAGTGTCTGCAGCTCAGAGTGCCTTAAAGGAATGAGGCAACAGCTGACCAGGGCGCCCGGAGTGTCCCGGGCGCCCCCAAGGTGAACCCAAAACACATAAAACAAGAGCAGGCTTCGAAAGCTCATCTCCCGGGCGCCCCTAGCGCCAACTACCGAAGTAGCTCCCCGTGAAGCCAACAGATGAAAGTTTGACCCAGTCAATACGGGCGCCCCGAGTGCTCTGGGCACCCCGGTCAAAGCTGATCCAGAATGTAAAGGGATCAGAAGCTGACCGAGCAACTACCGGATCAACTGACACGTGGGGGGCACCCCTGACGTCTCGGGCATCCCCAGGCCCTATATAAAGGGCCCTCGACCCCCAAGCTTCAGACAACACTTGATTCAACGCTTCTACGCTCTTCTGCTCTCGCGCCTCGCTCCGGAAACCTCTCAACTCGAGCCGACGACGTCCCGCTGCTCCGAAAAAGACAACCTACATCGGACGTCAGTAAAAGAAGAGCTTTTTGTTTTTAGAAGTTTAACTTGCTACATTTGTAATTCAATACTGTAAACTGTTATTGCGCGATTATAGTATTGCCCGCAGTAAATGGTCAACGACCGTGGGCCTTGGAGTAGGAGTCGACCTAGGCTCCGAACCAAGTAAAAATCACTGTGTTTGCGTGTTTGTTTTTTAATCTTCCGCTGTGCAATTTCTCTATCTCAAATCCGAACGCTTTCCGATATTCACCCCCCTCTATCGGTTCTCTCGATCCAACAAGTGGTATCAGAGCGAGGAAGCTCAAATTTGGTGCAACCGCCAATTTGAGATTTATTTTCGGATTTACGAAATTTTTCATTTCTTTTCTTTTCTTTTTGTTAATCGAGATTGGTGCAACACCACTCGATCTTGTTCACCTTTTTCAATTTTGAATTTTTATTTTTTCACCATAAGTCAGAATTGATATAACGATCAAGTGTTAAAAATTTGTCATAAACTTTTTTATATTATTATTTTAATATTTTTCTCGAAATTCATGCTATCTTAATTTGAACAAAATTTTCTTTAATTCTTGTTTTACTAATCAGAATTGATAAAGCCAACTTTTTCAAAAGAAAAATTATCACAAATTTTTATTATTATTTTATTATTATTCTGCCTTGAAATTCGTGTAATATTTATTTTGGGCAATTTTTTTTCTCCCGCACTACTAATCCAAGACCAAGTCTTGGTACATTTTTATTTCTCTTGTGTACAAGATTAAACTAAATGGTCAACCAAGAATGGAACAGTGCCCGTCCACCACTCTTCTCTAGAGAAAACTTCAATTGTTGGAGAAGTCAAATGGAGTTCTATCTGAAGGCCCATATGGACATATGGATGATCGTTCAAACAGGGTTCTACCTCCCTACAGAAGATGTACTATCATTTACGTGGGACCAACTGGATGAACCAACCCTGAGGAAGATCGAGACGGATGCAAGGGCAACTGCAATCCTACAATGTGGCCTAACCAATGAAGAATTGAAGCGGGTTGGATCCTTCAACTGTGCCAAGGAGATGTGGGAAAAGTTAATCAATCTACACGAAGAGAGCTCCGATATTGAAGAGTCAGCACCCTACTTCAAAGTTGACTCCGAATCAGAAGATGAGATAGAATCCATACTTGCCTGTAAATTCGAGCCAGAGTCAGAAGACAAAGTGACTAAGATAAAAATGGTAACCAATTTTGAATTTATTCCAGATTTACAATTAAATAATCAAACTGATACTATGATGGTCGAGGAAGGTATAATTTCAAGTGCAGGGAAAACTCCAAAGAAGAAGCTTCAACCGGTACCCGAGTCTGACTCAGACTCAGAATCAGAAGACAATGGAGGAGATCGACCCAAACTGGTCCGGTTGACTCGCGACCACTACAAAATACTGAAGAAACAATCAAGCAAAAGAAAGGTGACTAAAATCAAGGGGGAGACCTCCAAGAAGAAATCTAAAGCAAAATTTACAGTATTTGAAAATCCATTATTTACCTTGAATAATATGATTAACTCATATAAATTAGTTAAAGTCAATACGTTAGAAAACTTAATTCACAACCATGCTAATTTTAAAAACCCAGAGTTTTATTTCGATTATGATGTAACTTAGATCATTTTTGTCTTGTTTGCTTTAATTGTGTGTTGCTTTTTATTTTATTTTTTTTTGTTGCTTAGAAATAGGATTGGCTAGTATAAGGACTGAACCAACTTAACTGAAATTTGAACAACATAGTATTGGGTGGAGGTGAGATGATAGTACGTTAGGGAAGCCTTTTCTAATAAGGTCAAGTATACACTACTTGGTTTCTTTAGACTGGTGAAACTAGCCGAAGCTACCGATCTAAGACCAAAACTAGTTAGACCAAAATTTACCAAAAAGTAATTTTGAAGATGAAATTTTAGTAAAAGGCTTTGTCTAGGAAAGGGTTGATGATCCAATAAGGCTACGGCCAAATAAGGCCTTGTGCCTCGCCAAGACCTGGAAGCCAATTTTTGAAATTCAAATTCAATTTACTCTTTGTTAAATTCGAATCTAACACAAATTTTCAGTTAATTTTAGATTCAAATATCTCTATTCAAAATAAATTTAAATTGGGTTTAAAAATTAATTTAACTTTTCAAAATTAATCATGGTCTTTTCAAAATAAATCCTTCTATTAAAATATGCATCTCACAAAACAGTTAAGGATATCTTATTTTGTCACTTAGAAATGGGTGAGATGCTTAGGACCTAAAAGTTGAGTCCAACCCAACCAACTAATTCAAATTAATCAAACTAAAATTAAATCAATTAAATTCAATTAAATCTTAATTAAATCAATTAAATTCAATTAAATCTTAATTAAATCAATTAAATTAAATTAAATTAAATTAAATCTTAATAAATTAAATTTAATTCAATCAAATTCAAAATAACTCAATTAATTCTTCTTAATTATTCTCAATTAATTATTCTCAAAATTCAATTTAATTATTGTCAATCATTTATCTTCAAAATTAAAATATTTGTCTCACACAACCCATAAGGTTAACATGTTTGACCACGTAGAACTGGGTGGGACATCTAGGACCTAAAAGCATAAATCATTATCCTTTCAAATAAAAATTGTTTTCAAAAGGTATTCAAAATTATCTCTATTTTTCAAATTAATTCAGTTTACTGTACCCTACCTTTTCATCTCATTTTTTTTAAAAAAAAATTATATATATTGAATTTCATGTTAAATATCACAATAGACTCATTTTTAATAGAATCTAGGGCTTGTTTGATTTAGTTATTAATTGATCAAACATAGTCAACTGAGCTAAACTTGGTCAACATAGTCAACCTTAGTTAACATAGTCAAACCTGGTCAACACTGAAATCCCTTAAGGAACCTGGATAAAAGTCAGATTGTGTCGGATACAGGGGAGTTCTTCTTAATATTTTTCGAAAAATTCAGATTTTTCAAAAACCTTTATGCTCTAAAACTTATTATCATCTCAAAATAAGGTTTTCAAAAGTTGATTCAAAAACCCTAGTATATTACTATCTCTTTGAAAAATTATCATCATAATTTTCAAAAATTGTGCTTTATAAAAATCTTTATCATTTCAAAATGTTTTTAAAAAATGGGGCTTATGCTTTAAAATTATCTTATTTCAAAATGAATTTTCTAAAATAATAGTACCATGCTATTATTCAAAACTATTCTTTTGATTTTAGTAAACCCCAAAGACACAGAGGAAGGTCCACTTCATGATCTACAAGGACTCCGAGGATGTGTCAAATTTAGGGGGAGTCTAAATCAAAAGAAACTATTTCTCACAAGTACTTTCTTTGCCAATTATTTTTGAAATTATAAAATAATTCTTTTGATCTGAACTGAACCCTAAGAAATCAGAGGAAGAATACTTGGTCAACAAGCTTCCAAGGACTGTGTCAAGTTTAGGGGGAGGTCAAATTAAAAGAATTATTAAACATTTCTAAATAATATGTTTCCATACACTATATTTTCAAAATTGTGTCGAAAACATAAGTAATTTGTCTTACAAAATATTATTATTTTAAAATATTTTTGTGGCTTATAAAATCCTTTTAGAATACTTTTGAAAATAATACGTACTTGACTTTGGAAAATTTTCTAGGACACTTAGGGAAATATCCTTGTAGTTAACAAGGTTTCCTAGGATTGTGTCAGACTAGAAAAGAAACCAAGTCAAAGTATTATGTTGAAATTTTTAATCTTCACAAAAGTTCTTATATTTTTCAAAAATGCATAATATTTTTCAAAAGTACTTATATTTTTCAAAATATGCATAACATCTTTCAAAAGTACTACTATTTTTCAAAATATAATGTTTTCAAAAAAAAGTACTAATACTCTTCAAGGCAACAGTATTCTAAGTGTGTGAATCTTCTAAAGACTTGCCTACAAATACAAAAATAGTTTTTCAAATTGTACAATACTTTTCAAAGTGGAGTTTTGTTGGTGCAATTTAAGCTTCTGCTATGCTTTCAAGAATTATACTAAGTATTTTTATGTTTTCAAAACTCATAGGCTCTGATACACAAACTTTTTCTTAAAACTTATTTCAAAATATATTTCTTTATTGATATATATCCAAGTAGGAGAGTAGAAAAAGTGTGAAATTAGAAATTATATTTTCCTTAAACTTTTTCTTCTTTTTTCAAAGAAAGTTTATCTTAGAAATGATCTAAAACATAAGGACAAGAATTTCACATTAAGGGGGAGAGAAAGGAAAGAGAGAAAGGAAATTTTGTTTAATTTTTATCTATTTTACAAAAAGTGCTTCAAAAATTTCTAAGTATTTCTAAATGTTTCAAATGTTTTTAGTGCATGTTTTTTTTCTAAGTAAAATTTTTCTTAGTAAACAAAATTTGTCTGAGCAAAATCTTTTTGAAAATTTTGACAAATGTTTCTAAGTAAAGTTTTTTTGGTGAAAAACCTGTCTAGAAAATTCTTAAAAATGTTTTTCCAAATGCACAAAGTGTTTCCAAGCAAATTCGTCTAAATGTGCAAAATTTTCTTTAGTAAACAAATTTTTTCCTAACTCTAAAAGTTGAACTTTTGGCTTCAAAATGGAAATTTTGCCTAAGTAAATTTTTTTTTTGCCTTATAAGTAAAAGTTTTTTTTCAAATTTAGGCCTGCAAAACTTCTCATAATGGAAAATTATCTAAGTGTAAAAAGTTTTGCTAATGAAAATACTTTTACTCTATTTTTGAAAAACACTTTGTCAAAAACACGAAGAACTCAGAAAAACTCAAAAATCCCTGTTAGATACCTATCAAAGGGGGAGGAAGGGTCAAAGTTAAGTGTTAAGTTAAGTATTTTATAACACAATGATTCAGGGGAGTATGAGAAATTTTTTTTTTCAAATTACATTGGTTTTAGACTATTCAGAATTGCTATGTTTTATTGGTCTTAACCCTCTTGCTTAACTGTTATATGTTTTTTACTTAACTTTGAATTGTGTTACATTAGTTTTAGACTGTTCAGAATTGCTATGTTTTATTGGTCTTAACCCTCTTGCTTAACTGTTATATGTCTTTTACTTAACTTTGAATTGTGTTGCCATAAATCAAAAAGGGGGAGATTGTTGGTGCAGGAAGCACCATATCGAACCTTGTTTTGATATTGGCAAAGGATTCAAAGTTAAGTTTGTTTGTGATCTAACAATATTCACTGAGTGTGCAGAAAAAGTCCTAGCGAAGGGTTGCTAGGCACCTGGCGAAGGACTACCAGGAAACAAAGTCCTAGCGAAGGGCTGCTAGGCACTTGGCGAAGGAACGCCAGGATACAAAGCCCTAGCGAAGGACTGCTAGGCACCTGGCGAAGGAATGCCAGGATACAAAGCCCTAGCGAAGGACTGCTAGGCACCTGGCAAAGGAATGCCAGGATACAAAGCCCTAGCGAAGGACTACTAGGCACCAGGCGAAGGACAGCTTGGGACTGAAGCCCTAGCGAAGGCATGCTAGGCACCGGGCGAAGGACAGCTCGGTATCCAAGACCTGGCAAAGGACCGCCTAGCAAAAGTCCAGCCAGAGGAACGGTTGGCATCAGGTACATTCTCCCGAGAGGAGTAGGTGAGGACGTGTTCCCCGTCGAGGGAACAGTAGGCGTCGGTTCGACCTAGGGTGCCATTTTGGAGACCCAAAGTCAGAACCAAGACAGCTAAGGCTGTATAAACTAATAATTTATTGTTTTATTGTGTTTTGGACTAACCCTGGATGCAGGACCGAAGGAACGTGTGTCTGCAGCTCAGAGAGCCTCAAAGGAATGAGGCAACAGCTGACCAGGGCGCCCGGAGTGTCCCGGGCGCCCCCAAGGTGAACACTAAACACAAGAAAGCCAGATAGGCTTCGACAGCTCAACTTCCGGGCGCCCCCGTGCTCCCGGGCGCCCCCGCTGCTCCCGGGCGCCCCTAGCGCTCCGGGCGCCCCCAACAGCAAGTCATTGAAGCTCAAGCCAGCGAAACCAAGGGATAAAGTTTGACCCGGTCAACCCGGGCGCCCCCAGCGCTCCGGGCGCCCCGGTCAAGGTTTGATCCTGAATTTGAGGGGATCAGAAGCTAACCGAGGCCGAGGCGGATCGTGTGACACGTGGGGGGGGGGGGCGCCCCGGATATTCCGGGCGCCCCCAGGCCCTATATAAAGGGCCCTCGACCCCAAGGTTCAAGCAACTCATCTTCCAACGCTGCAACGTTCTTCTGCTCCTGCGCTTCGCTCCAGAAACCTTCCAATTCGACAGGAAAGCGCTGACGACGTCCCTCTGCACCGAGAAACATCCCATATCGGACGTCGGTAATGAAGAACTAATTTTTTAATTCCGTTATACTACCACTGTACTAGAACAGTAATCTTTTGTAAGAATCTTTGCGCGATTATAGAATTTCCCTCAGTAACGGTCAACGACCGTGGGCCTTGGAGTAGGAGTCAACCCAGGCTCCGAACCAAGTGAAATCGATCGTGTCTCTGTGTGATTTTGTTTTCTTAATTTCCACTGTGTACTGGCTCTATGTTTTTTCGAAAAACGTTAACGATATTCACCCCCCCCCTCTATCGTTTCTCTCGATCCAACAATGTTAGAGCCTGTGGTATTGGGTACCGTAGCGATTGGCATTAGGCCAAGTGGGAGTTTGTTAGTGATATGAGAAAAGTGTCCTAAGGCAATCGCCTTATGATTGTAATCATTTATTTTAATAAATGAATATTCACTATTTGAGTATACATGTTTGTGTATTTGATTGAGATCTTAAACTCATTTACTGAATGTCCACAATACAATTCACAGTATGAGGGAATTTGTGATGAATTCACAACTAGTGATTATCTCTACATGTGCAATTGTGAAGTATTGAAATTGTCCCTAGTCGATGAATTGATAAATACGGACACTATCAATTCTGTTAAGACTAGCATGTGTTATTCTCTAATCAGCTGATTCTCACTGGCTGGTGACATTGAGATGTCCGGAGATAAACATGAATGCTAGTTTAGGGAACTAGTTCATTGGAGTGACTGGCTGTAAAACTTCATATGGAAGTCTATATATAGATATGTCAGTGAAGTTCTTACTGCAGCTTAAGTGTGATGTTCCTTTGACTTGTGGTGTTCAAGTCATCTTGGTTATGAAGACATATACTTTGACATCTTAAGCAAGTATCTCCAAAGAGGTGTGGACCCAGGATAATTGGGTATAAGCCGAAGTGCCCGAAGATGTTTGAACAACCTACAAAGGATTCACCACTCCTTGTGAGGAGATGGATACCCGAGGCTTATCGTCGGATTGTTACTCAAAGCCTCTAGCCAGAGCATGACATGTTCAGAGTATGAATCTCTTAAATACATGAGAGTAATTAGAATCCGTAGGACGAGAAAATGTTACTTGGGCTAGGTGTGACATAGTCAGCCTAGTGGGGAATGACACACATAGACAATGTCCTGAACCAAGTGGGTATAAGATGGTGAAGGGTATGGGGCACGATTCATTATAGCTGCTGAAGGATTTCAGAATTATTTCTGAGGTCAACCGTTGATCTTTCGATTAATTGGGGATCATGATGTACTACTTGGTGCCACTCATGATCGTTCTATAATTGATTAATTATAGACGGCTAACATAAATCGAAAGCCTATTTAGTCACACGCACTACGAGTAATCCGAGGGATTTAAAACGAGTTGAAAATTAGATTTTCCAATCAAGAGAGATTAGGTTTGGTTGAGCCAAACGATAAGTCGAATCTGAATTTTTCAGAGACGCATCGGAAGCGTAAAATGGCTAAGTCTTTTGAAGACTTAATAGATGAATTAAATAAGTTTAATTCATTGGGGCGTGGCTTATTTGGGCCGGCCAAAGAGGGCCTCCATCCTCTTTGCTTGGTCGGCCACAACAAAGGGAGAGAACCAAGTTTTGGATCAATTTATAAAATAAACCAAGTGTGGTTTGTTTTATAATAAACCAAGGTTTGGTTTATTTCTTCTTTGAAATTAAAATGAACCATGGATTGGTTTATTTTATTAAAATCAATCATGGATTGATTTACCATCATAAGAAAATTTATTCCATAGAAGAGAAGAGACTTGATTGATTTTTATCATGAATTAAAATATGATTCTAACCATGATATAAAATCAAACTTGGCAAGATGAAATAAGTTATTCCATATTTGAGAGGCTTGATGGTTGAGAGACTACTATATAAAGGACCCAAGGCAAGGCATGAAAAATAATTGAAGAGATCAAGGCATAGGCTCTCTCCCTCTCTTTCACTCCTTCTCTTCTCCCCTTCTTGTCATGCGCCAACCAGCCCCAAGAAGGAGCACCAGCCGGGCGCCCCTGCCGTTTCCCGGCCATCCTTTTGCAGTTAGTATTCCGACTTCTCTCTTGGTTTTTCTTGTTGCGTTCTCGGAAAATCTAGTAGTTCTCGAGAACACAAAACTCATGGCTTTGCGAAGTCATCCCAAAGATACTCGACGTGGACGCGAATAGAGGCGGAGCTTCCAAGGGACGCTTACGGTTGGATCTCGTCCCTTCCTTCGAGTTACGCGAGGTAATATGTAAATTAGTTTACGTTTTTGCAAAATTTTAAATATATGATCATGTCTACACAAGATAAAATTGCATGCTTAGATGTGTGGTTCAATAATCTGAGAAATTATTTATGCTAAACCTTCCGCTACTCGTAATTAATTTTAAAATTACGATCCCGCATCCATGTCAACATGCACCCGGTTCTAGCAAGGCGCCCAAGAAGGGCTATTTCCAAGCAGTCTAGAAGCAAGCCTCCACATCAGCAAATGAGGCGCCTGTGTTGATACAGGCGCCCCAGTCAGCTCAGGCGCCCCAGTTGTAGGGATAAGTGCTGGTCAAGTCTGCGGATGAGGATTCGCGCAGAACAGGCCACGTGTCAGGCGCCCCCTTTAACACAGGCACCCAAGTATGCAGTATAAATAGGGGTTCACCCCCTTGCTTCCAGACACAATTACTTCCAACGAATTCTTTCAAGCGCTCTGCTCCAAATGCTCTGTGCTCAAGTCTCAAGCGCCAACGACGACCAGCGGCTCCGATCTATGAATCTTCTCCGGTCGTCGGTATAATTGTTAATTAAGTGTTGTAATTAATTTTTGTATTAGAACTTCATTTTGTACTACTTTGTTGGAATATAGAATTGCCCATCGTAAACGGTTAAAGACCGTGGGCCGTGGAGTAGGAGCCGATCTAGACTCCGAACCAAGTAAAAATCAAAGTGTTAGCATTGATTTGAATTTTCCCGCTGCGTAATTGCTCTTTTTAATCCGAAAAGATTTTGTCAATATTCACCCCCTCTATCGATTCTAAACGATCTCACAAGTGGTATCAGAGTGGGTGGCTCAAATCTGGTGCAACCACCAGTTGAGTGATTTTTTGAATTTTCGTTTTAAATATTTTTTTACGTTTGTAATTTTTTCGTTCATCGAGGTTGGTGCAACACCACTCGATTTTTATTATTATTATTTTTCCTGCTGCACTATTAATTCAAGACTTAGTCTTGGAACGAGTTTTCTTTGTAATTTCTTTTTCAGATAAATTCAATGGCCATGCAAGAAGGCTATAGCACCGCTAGACCACCACTCTTCTCAGAAGAAGAATTCTCCTATTGGAAGTGTAGGATGGAGGTCCACCTGAAAACTCAGGTGGACATGTGGATTATCATCCAGTCTGGACTGGAGATACCCAAAAAAAAACAAGGTGAGGTGCAAGGCTACACAGAGTGGGACGGACTAGTCAAGAAGAAGATCAAGGCCGATGCAAAGGCCACACAAACATTACAATGCGATCTGACAAAGGAAGAATTGAACCGCGTCGGACCCTTCAGCAGTGCGAAGGAATTATGGAACAAGCTAATCGAACTACACGAAGGTGTTGGGGCAATCGACCCAAGTATGATCCGGAAGATGATGATTTTGATGTGTGTGTGTCAATATGTTAAGGTTAGGGTGTTATATTATTTTTGATATGTGTGAATGAGTCTTGCAAGACTTGGTGAGTCACACATGGAGGACACATCCGAGGGACAAGAGCCGAGGGAAGAGAACTCCAAGGGCAAGACGGGAAGTGGTATTCAAAGGGCACACGTGAAGGGTGGCATGGAGGCAAGCCGAGGGCTTGCGTGCGCATCCGAGGGACGATAGCCGGAGGAAGAGGACTTCAAGGGGCAAGTCATGGGAGTATAATTGAAGGCACACGTGAAGGAGGGTCGTCAGATTGAGGAGGAGTGCTTTTTTAAGCTGGGTAGTCGACTGAGAATGAACCAGTTGACTGCTAGCAAGAGACTCGAAACTCACAGTAACATCAATCGACTGTCCCAGGGGAAGTCGACTGGTAACTCCGAAAACTAGCTGTTGGGCTAGCCGTTGGCTAGCTATTAAGGCGGGGCTAGTCGACTGCCCCAGGGGCAGTCGACTGGTATCGGGTTGGACAACTTTTGGAGTTGACCTTTACCCTATTTAAAGGGTGACTTTTTGGCACGTTAAAGGTACGGTTCTTGAGGGTACCAGGGTGCTGTTTGTGCTAAAAGTCCTTAGCTCTTCCTCTCATTTTCATTTCCATCTTGTAAAGAGGAAGAGGACAACCTTGTGAAGGTTTTCTCCACCTTGAAGGAGGTTTTTCATAGTAGAGCTTGTGTGGGCGTGTGGATCCTTGGATTAGTCACCTCTCTGAGGTGGATATCAAGTAAACAAAGGTATTAGCATTGTTCTTATCATTTTCATTGTTTTACTTGTGTTTTGCTAACCATTCTTGTAGAGAAAATAAAAAATTGCTATACACCCTCCCTCTAGCAAGCGCCACGATCTACCAGAAGGTACGACTGATACGCGGATCATTAAAAGAGATCTGTTACTTAACAGACTCTACACAATAATGATGCATGAAGGAGAATCAGCAGCATAGCTCCACGCAAGAATCCAGGAGCTGATGAACGGGCTGCATACAATAAGTCACAAGGTCGAAAACCGTGACCTAATAAGGTATACTCTAAACTCGTTCCAAAGGAACACACTGTTGGCATCTATGGTGGATGCCTACAAGGTTTCCAGGAACCTGTCCGAAATTAAATTAGACGAACTATTTCCAAATTAGAATTACACGAGCAAACTAATGCTGCTTTGGTCGAGAAGAGTATTGCTTTTTTTGCAGGAAAAACTTCAGGAAGATCTCAGAAGAAGAAGCTACAACCAGTATCCGATTCCGACTCAGATTCAGAGTCTGACGACAATGAAGGAGATCATCCAAAATCGGTCCGGTTAGCTCGCGACTACTACAAGGAGCTCAAAAATCAAACGAAAAAAGAAGAAGATAAATCGGAAGAAGGAAGATCCATCTGAACCCTTGATGAGCCAGAAGAACAAAGGTAACATAACATGCTACGAGTGCAACAAGAAGGGACATTTCGGATCAGAGTGCTCCAACCTGAAGGAGAACAAAAAGGCTCAGAAGAAGAAGGCTCTTCAAGCCACCTGGGACGAATCATCTTCGGAAGAAGAAGAAGCTCTGCACTCGAACCTCCTTGCTTTGACCGCCTCAGAAGACATCGACTCTGGAACGGAATCTGAACCGGACGAAGACGTCGGCATCGGAAAGCTCTCGATCTTGGAGGACGGGCAAATCATGGTAAGAGGTTATCCTGAATCTGAACTTTATGATTTAATTTCATACTGTCATGTAAGTTGGCGAAAGCCAACATCCGGGTTGAAACCCTCTGACAAGAAGTCAAACTCCTGAAAGAGGAAGTCAACTTGAGTTCCTTAACTGAGTCAGTTCAAGAAGGAAACTCAACTCAAGTTCAAAATCTTGAGGAAGAGAATTTCTCCTTGAAAACTCAAGTCAAGGAACTTAGAGTTGCGTTAGAACGATTTACTTCGGGTTCCAAGAATCTTGACATGTTTCTTGGAAAATAGAAGTCAGTTCTAAATCGATCTGAACTAGACTATCGAACCAAATCGCGACAACAGTCTTACTATTCCGTATTGAACCAACGTAGAACCCGAGTCCAAGCATGGGTCCCAAAGCTATGTTTAAATAAACAAGTTGGACGAAACCAATATTGGATCCCCAAGGACAAGATTCACATCTTGCCTAACCCTTATCGAGGCTTCAATCCAGGGGGAGCTAATATAAAAACCATTTTTATTAGATGATTTTTTTTTTGCTTGAACAATTGCTTGTTGACTATTTATTTCATTTTTGCAATTTTATTATGTTTAGACTTAAGAATGGTTAGTTAAGAACAAAAGATTTACCTGAAACTTGAACAACATAGTATTAGGTGGAGGTGAGATGATAGTACGTTAGGGAAACCCTTCTAAAAAGGTCAAGTGGGGTAAGGTGTACCCTACTTGGTCTGTTTAGTCCGGTGGAACTAGCCGAAGCTACTGATACAAAACCTAAGTTGGTTAGACCAAAATTTTTCATGAAGTAATTTGAAAATGAACTTTCGGTAAAAGGCTTTGTCAAGGAAAGGGTTGTTGCTCCAATAAGGCTATGACCAAAGAAGGCCTCTGTGTTTCGCCAAAACCTGGAAGCCAATTATCGAAACTTATTTTTAAAGTACTATTTGATAAATTTGAATCTAACATAAGTTTTAGTTAAATCTTAGATTTAACATTAATTCAAAGATAAAAAATTAATACATCTCACAAAACAGATAAGGAAACCTGACTTATTACTTAGAATTGGGTGAGATATCTAGGACCTAATAATGTAGTCCAACCCAAACAACCAACATTTCATTTCAAAAAGGTTATTCAACATTTTTCAAAACACTACATTTATCAAAATTAACTTAACATTTTTCAAAATTAATTCTACATCTTTCAAAATCAATTCTACAACATTTTCAAAATTATTCAACATTTTTCAAAACTCTATATTTTTCAAAATTAACTTAACATTTTTCATAATTAATTCTACATCTTTCAAAATCAACTCTATAACATCTTTTCAAAAATAATTCAACTTATAATGAAAACGTGTCTCACAAAAACCCATAAGGTCAACATGCTTGATAACGTTAAATGTGGGTGAGACAGACTAGGTAGTGAAATTCAATTCAATCTATCCTTACCTCTACATAAATGGATCCAAATCAAAAACATACTTTATGTGTAGGAACATAAAGATTTGGACCAGTGGATGTTGGATAGTGGATTCTCCAGACACATGATTGGGGATAAATTGAAGTTCACCAAAATCAAGTTCAAAAACCTAGGCTCAGTAGCATTTGGCAACAATGCCACACTTAATGTAATTGGGTCAGGTAACATTGAACTTAATTCTGATTTTATTATTAAAAAGGTGTTGTTGGTTGAAAAGTTTAAATTTAATTTGCATAGCATTTGCGAACTCTGTGATACATGTTACATTGTCACATTCACCAACTCTGACTGCCTGATTAGGAATCTACAAGATTCAGAGGTAACACTTAAGGGTAGTAGGAAAAATAATGTATACACGATCAATCTACCTGTAGTACCCAAATATTTTCGGACTCAATTAGAGGAAACCAATCATTGGCATAGAAGACTAGGTCACACCCCATACTAAATTAAATTCAAAAATAACTTAACTTGGATTGATTAAAGGTATACCTAAAATTAAGAACTTTGACAATACAATTTGTAATTCATGTCAATAAGGTAAACAATCCAAGTCAACCCATAAATCAACCCAGTCAGACCTAACCCAAGCCACACTTGAGCTTCTACACATAGATATATTTGATTCACATGGAGCCAAGCCACTAAGCGGAAAACGGTACTGCTTAGTAATCATTGACGGTTTCTCTAGATTTACCTGAGTTAGGTTCTTGAAAATTAAAGATGAAACATTTAATTCATTTAATAATTTGTGCAAAATGATAGTAAATCAAAATGACACAAAAATTAAAAGACTTAGGAGTGATCATGGGGGAGAATTTGAAAATAAAAAATTTGAGGAATTTTGTAAAATCAATGGGTACGCCTATGAATTTTCATGCCCTAGAACTCCCCAACAGAATGGAATAGTTGAGAGAAAGAATAAAACCCTTCAGGGAGCCGCTAGGACCATGCTCAATGAGTATAACCTGACTAATCAATTTTAGGCAGAGGCGGTAAATACAACCTATTATATACAAAATAGAGTCTTAATTAATAGAAGACACAATAAGACACCCTATGAAATTTATTATCACAGATTATCAAATTTACATTACTTAAGGGTTTTTGGGTGCAAAGTCCATATTTTGAACACTAAGGACTACCTAGGTAAGTTTCAATCAAAATCAACCCCAGGGACCTTTTTGGGATATTCAACAACAAGTAGAGCCTATAGGATTTACAATAGACAAATCCACAAAATTGAAGAAACTGCCAACATAATATTTGATGAAAAAATTGAAACAAAGTCTATTGATAATCAAAACCTAAACAATTCAAATCTGGATCAAGAAGATACTAAACCATTAATCGAATCATTAATTGAACCATTAAATAAACTATCAATTGAACCAACTACTGAGGCATCAACTGAACCAATAGCTGAACCAACCCAATTAGTTGAACCAATCACTGAACCAAACCTTCCAGCCGGACCTAAGGCCGAACCTAGTTCTAGACGAACAAAGAAACCCAGACTCAATTATCCATCTGACCAAATCTTGGGTGATCCAACCTTAGGAGTAAAAACTAGGTCTTCTTATAAAAATCTTAGACAAATTGTTCTAATTTCAAAAATAGAACCTAAGACAATAGAAGAAGCCCTACCTGCCCCAGATTGGATTATAGCAATGTAAGAAGAACTAGCCCAATTTAAGAGAAACCAAGTTTGGGACTTAGTACCTAAACCTTGTTAGTGATTTGAGAGAAGTGTCCTAAGGCAATCGCCTTATGATTGTAATTATTTATTTTAATAAATGAATATTCACTATTTGAGTATACATGTTTGTGTATTTGATTGAGATCTTAAACTCATTTACTGAATGCCCGCAATATAATTCACAGCATGAGAGAATTTGTGATGAATTCACAACTAGTGATTATCTCTACATGTGCAATTGTGAAGTATTGAAATTGTCCCTAGTCGATGAATTGATAAATATGGACACTATCAATTCTATTGAGACTAGCATGGGTTATTCTCTAATCAGCTGATTCTCACTGGCTGGTGACATTGAGATGTCCGGAGATAAACATGAATGCTAGTTAAGGGAACTAGTTCATTGGAGTGACTGGCTATAAAACTTCATATGGTTGTCTACATATAGATATGTCAGTGAAATTCTTACTACAGCTTAAGTGCGATGTTTCTTTGACTTGCGGTGTTCAAGTCATCTAGGTAATGGAGACTTATACTTTGACATCTTAAGCAAGCATCTTCAAGGAGGTGTGGACCCAGGATGATTGGGTATAAGCCGAAGTGCCCGAAGATGTTTGAACAGCCTACAAAGGATTCACCACTCCTTGCGAGGAGATGTATACCCAAGGCCTATCGTCGGATTGTTACTCGAAGCCTCTGGCTAGAATACATGAGAGTAATTAGAATCTGTAGGACAAGAAAACGTTACTTGGGCTAGGTGTGATGTAGTCAGCCTAGTGGGGACTGACACACATAGACAATGTCCTGAACCAAGTGGGTATAAGATGGTGAAGGGAATGGGGCATGATTCATTATAGCTGCTGAAGGGTTTCAGAATTGTTTCTGAGGTCAACCGGTGATCTTTCGATTAATTGAGGATCATGATGTACTACTAGGTGCCACTCATGATCGTTCTATAATTAATTGATTAATTATAGACGACCAACATAAATCGAAAGCCTGTTTAGTCACACGCACTACGAGTAATCCGAGGGATTTAAAACGAGTTGAAAATTAGATTTTCCAATCAAGAGAGATTAAGTTTGGTTGAGCTAAACGATAAGTCGAATCTGAATTTTCAGAGACGCATCGGAAGCGTAAAATGGCTAAGTCTTTTGAAGACTTAATAGATGAATTAAATAAGTTTAATTCATTGGGGCTTGGCTTGGATGGCCCGGCCAAAGAGGGCCTCCATCCTCTTTGCTTGGTCGGCCATAACAAAGGGAGAGAACCAAGTTTTTGGTTCAATTTATAAAATAAACCAAGTGTGGTTTGTTTTATAAAATTATGGATGATATAAATTTTTATATAATAAACCAAGGTTTGGTTTATTTTTCATGGAAATTAAAATGAACCATGGATTGGTTTATTTTATTAAAATCAATCATGGATTGATTTACCATGATACGGAAATTTATTCCATAGGAGAGAAGATCTTTATCATGATTTAAAATATGATTTTAACCATGATATAAAATCAAACTTGGCATGATGGAATAAGTTATTCCATATTTGAGAGGCTTGATGGTTGAGAGGCCACTATATAAAGGACCGAAGGAAAGGCTTGGGGGTGAATCATAGAGATGAAGGCATAGGCTCTCTCCCTCTCTTTCTCTCCTTCTCTTCTCCCCTTCTTGCCGTGCGCCAACCTGCCCCAAGAAGGAGCACCAGCCGGCCATCCTTTTGTGGTTAGTCTTCCGACTTCTCTCTTGGTTTTTCTCGTCACATTCTCGGAGAATCTAGTAGTTCTCGAGAACACGAAACTCGTGGCTTTGCGAAGTCATCCCGAAGATACTCGGCGTGGACGCGAATAGAGGCGGAGCTTCCAAGGGACGCTTATGGTTGGATCTCGTCCCTTCCTTCGAGTTACGTGAGGTAATATGTAAATTAATTTACGGTTCTACAAAAATTTTAATATATGTTCATGTCTACACAAGATAAAATTGCATGCTTAGATGTGTGGTTAAATGATTTAGAGAAATTATTTATGCTAAACCTTTCGCTGCACGTAATTAATTTTAAAATTACGTACCCGCATCCATGTCAACATGCACCCGGCCCCAACGGTGGTATCAGAGCCGAGGTTTGTGTTCGAGATAATCATATAATTATTTTTCGGAAAGCTTTATCATGATCTCAATTTTGGAAAAAATTTCAATTATGGAAACTTTCCGATTATGGTAAATTTTTGACTTAGGAATTTCAAAGTTTGGAAATCCTCATGAAATTTCGCAAACTTTTGAAATATCTCTGTTTCTAAAATTTTATGATAATTGTGAAAACTTTCTATTTTTGGAAACTTTCCAATTTTGGAAATACGTATGTTTTCTTTGTACCAGAAACTTACAATTATTCTGAAAACCTTTTATTTTTGCAAACTTTCCATTTATGGAAAGCTCACAATTTTGGGCACTTTCTTTCAAGAATGTCTAGACAAATTATGGGAATATTAATTGGCATTTAAATTCATAATTGGAAATTAAATTATTTACAAAATTTTTTATTTTAGATTGAGCCTCAGGGATCCAACCAATTTAAAGTTAGTTGTTATAATTAAATTTCCTAAATTGAATTTATGCTATGAAATTTTTAATTTGGATTGAGCCTCGGGGAGCCATCCAAATTATATTATCAATAAATTCTAATTTTGGATTGAGCCTAGGGGAGCTGTCCAAATTAAGTTATCGATATTAATTTTCCATAAATAAAATATGTGATCAAATCTTGGAAATATTTGAGGTGATTCTCAAACGGTAATTTCCTTATTTGATTTATGAGGTGATGCTCTTACATATTATTGTCTCCAAAATTAATTAGGAAAATTGTTTCCTATAGAGTATATTTCCTTAAATATGGTTTTCATGAAAATAATATGTGGTTGAATTAAGGGAATCTGTCTCTTAATTTAATAAGATTTGATTTAGAGAAATCAAAGTCTTAAACATATTATTTCCCAAATTGATTATGATAATTTATGAAATTGTTTCCCAAAACAATTCCTTGAATAAAGTATGAAATTAGAATTAGGAAATCCGGTTCCTAATTCAATTAATGAGGCTTGATAAATTAAGTCACATACATACTTTATTAAGGAAATCGTTAGTACATGACATAATTATATATTATGAATGTGCTTAAAAAAAAGATGAAACCCAAAACCCCTTACAAAATATTAAGGCCAACACCTTCCATTAATATGGTTAGAACCGGAGTTTTGTTTCTCGTTTGGGTTGATGGACACATCCATGTCCGGCTTGAACCTCAACATGTTCAAACCATGGAATTAGTTTATGATTAATATAGTTGGAGTCAGAGGTCAATCCTTAGTTTTGTTGTTGGACACATCCAAGCCTGACTAAACGGTTGAATGAGTTCCAACCATATTAAAACTATTTCTTGATTAATGGGTAAGCCATAAGCTTGGAGCATCGATTTGTTGTGCCACAGCCAAGCTCGATGTAAAGAGAGGTGCAGTTGGTTGCTATGTATATTGTTGCATACTTGTTAATGAGTTCACAACCCAATGATATATGCAAACATTCAATTAGTTGATAGCATAATGTGATAGTTACATATGTGTAATATGTAATTGGTATAATTACCTACCTTCATAGCTAAGAATAACTTGATGGACTCCAGCCATGGTTGTTCTTATCTATGGTTGGATATCTGTAACGACCCGCCTTCTCTACCTTAGACGGACCGTTACTTGTCTACTTCTTGACTCTAATGCACGACTAAAGATGCGGAACTTTCTTAAACTTGTATTTAAATCTATCTAAGAATAATGGTCTAACTTTAATAGTCATGCATGATACAATGGCACACTTCCTTTCTCTAAAATTCGTAAGGAAAATATTCATTACAAGCAATTCTAGCCATTTAAACTCATCACACAAGGTTCTATAATATTGCTAAAACATTATGGAATATGAATGTAATTTCTAAGCATATTGAAAGCAATGAAAACTTAATTCAAAAGGAGACTAACGACATCTTGGCACATGCATCAAATAACTCCTAAGCATTTCTACCTATCCAAACTCCACTTGTCAGATGCTATAACATTTCTAGAACTTCATAGAATGTAAATCTTACCTTTCTACCGAATTTACAAGCATTTTAGGCACAATTAGGACTTAGTCCAAAAGGGAATAATAAGCTCAAGAATAAGTCTAAAACTCAATGTATCAACATGCCAAACTACTCATGCCCTTGCTCATCTAGTGCATTCACAAAAGTATGCATACTAATTGAAATGACATGGAATCTTCATTCTACAAAATTAAGCATGTAAAACTATCCGAAGCATAAATGTTTAATAAACTCCATAACACAATAACTTGAAATTTGGAAACTTTAAACATTGCATTTCAAACAAGCTAAACTGTCTCGTCCCAAGGACCTCTCCAAGGTCAGCCACCACACACACGTCACTCAGCACCGCCTTGTCGCCTTCCTTTAGAATTGTTTGCCTTTACCTTTATCTGCAGCAAGAGGAAATGCAACTAATAAGCAATAAGCTTAGCAAGTACTATCTAGCTCACAAAATCTCGAAAGGTGCAAGCATGCTTTTTAAACAATGAAAAATCACATGAGATACTTTTATGCTTAAAGAAACACTAAAACATGTATAACTCAAAACATGCATACTCAAGCATTAATAAATCTTAACTCACTTTTACTTGGCTTAACTTGAAACTTTAGCAATTCTTTAACTTTAAACCTTTCTTTAACTTTTAGAAAACTTCCTTAAATTTTAGAAAACTTTGCTAAAGCATATACTTGAAAATAATACTCACTTGGATCCACTTAAGACGTAAGTACCATCTTATGCGCGTTCCCTAAAAGGTTGGGGTAGCGAGCCGCCAATCCTAATAGAGCAGACCTTGGTCTACCAGGGCCAAGACCTTGGAATTGGACACCTGGATTTCTTTAACGACGCCCTTGGACGCCGGGTACTGGCCTTAGAAAATAAAATAGCTTTTCTTTCTTTTCTTTCTTATCTTTAAATGCTTTGGCATTTTATCGAACACCTTGTGTGCCCAAATCCCTAAGTCTTGACTTTTGGGGATTTCGTAAGGCCTTGACCTTCTCTTTTCTTTTTCTTTATCTTTCTTTTCTTTTCTTATAGATTTCCTAGACCCTAAACTCACATAGGATACTCTATCAAATATATATAAGCATATCATTAACTAAGATCACATGCAAAATCTTGAACAAAAAGGAAATATCTCTTTTAAAACTTTCAAGGGAAAATTCTTGCGGAAAACCGCCTCTTACTGCAGGTGAGCAGTACTTTCCTTGATTTCTTGGACTTACAACCGAAATTAGACGACTAGGGCTCGGGTGAAACTTGAGATCTCTACGAACCGTCCGCGCCTACGTGTTCTTCTCGTCGAGACGAACGAAACGCTCCGACCCCCTTGAGATTCCCTTAGCCGGCGCCCCTTAGGAGAGGAGAGGAGGAAGGAAAACCTAGGTTCCCTTTTGTTTTCGCCGCCCCTCCCTTGCCCCCTTCTCGCACGCAGCCGAAAATTCTCCTCCAAGGGTTTCACGCGACTTAAGCGGGGTTTAAATACCTCTTCATGAAAAAAAACGTAACTACTCTATAAAATTATTTCCCTCCACCTTTTGTTGTGCTTGATACCCTAGCTTAGCCGGTCACTTGCGCGCCCTTAAGGGCTTGCTCCTCCTGTGGTCGCGAGTTCGAACCCCCTGCTGCCCTTTAAAGTTTTTCCTTTTTTAAAAATACTAAACGGACTCGGAAAATTCCATAAAAATATTCTAAAAATTCCTAAAAATATCTAGAATATTTCTAAAACATTTTTAAATAGTTCTAAGGACTTTAAGGACTTAAAATGGAAATTTTGGGGCGTTACAATATCAACCTATTTGGAGATGTTCCTACGATCTCCCGAATTGATAAAAAGGGTTATTCAATTCGAAAAATAAATAGGATTTAATTATGTATATTGATGCATTCTTCATCATTCTCATCACATAACCTCAATTTGTATTTCTAGGATAATCACTTGATCATGTGTTCTCTAAATTTACGTTCCATTTTGGACATCAATAAGTTAACTAAGGCCAAAAGGATTGAAAAGGCACCAAAAGGCACTTGCCATCACTGCGGCAAGGAGGGCCACTGGCGAAGAAACTACAAGGTTTATCTTGAGTCCTTGAAGAAGAAGGCATCTGATGCCTCATCCTCTTCAGGCATCTTCGTTATTGAATGTCACTCTATTTCCTCGTACACCTGGGTACTTGATACTGGGTGTAGCTCACATATAAGTAATGACATACAGGGGCTAAGGAATAGAAGAAGACTCGTCAAGGGAGAAGCGAATTTGCGAGTTGGAAATGGAGCAAAGATTGCTGCTATTGCCATCGGAACATATTTGCTAAAGCTCCCTACTGGACTTGTCTTAGAATTGGATAATTGTTATTTTGTTCCTTCGTTAATAAAGAACATTGTATCTATTTCATGCTTGAATGAAAAGGGTTACCATTTAACTTTTAGTAACAATTGTTGTTACATAACTTTAAATGGTGTTCTTTATGGGACCGGAACTTTATGCAATGGTATCTACACGTTAGATTTATCTGGTGACATTTTCAATATCGTAGTTAGCAACAAACGTGCTCGAATAGATAATCAAATAGACTCCTATATGTGGCATTGTCGTCTTGGCCATGTAAGCAAGAAACGCATGACCAAATTACACCGATGTGGAATTCTAGAATCATTTGAACCTGGTTCATTTGATACATGCCAATCATTCTTTAAAGGCAAGATTTCCAAATTACCCTTTTCTGAAAAAGGTAAACCAGTGGGAGAATTGCTTGGTCTAATACATACTGATGTATGCGGACCAATGTCAACTCTTGCACAAGGAGACTATGACTACTTCATTACCTTTATCGATGATCACTCATGATTCGGGTATGTGTTCTTAATGAAACACAAATCTGAAACTTTTGAGAAATTCAAAGAGTTCAGAAGTGAAGTAGAGAAACAGCTTGGCAAAAGTATTAAGATACTTCGATCCGATCGGGGTGGTGAATACTTAAGTCAAGAGTTTCAAGATTATCTTAGGGACAATGGGATATTGTCTCAATGGACTCCGCCATATACACCACAACATAATGGTGTATCTGAGAGGCGTAACCGAATCTTGATGGACATGGATAGATCTATGATGAATCATGCAACTCTTCCAAAATCCTTTTGGGGCTATGCGCTTAGGACAGCTGTTTACTTACTAAACAGAGTCCCGACCAAGGTAGTCTCTACTACTTCATATGAGACGTGGAATAGTAAGAAACCTCATTTATCTCACCTAAAAATATGGGGTTGTCTTGCTTATGTAAAGTGGACTGTATCAAACAAATTGGATACTAAGTCAGATAAATGTCTATTTATTGGATACCCTAAGGAAACGAAAGGTTACCAATTCTATCATCCATTGGAACAAAAGGTGTTTGTTTAAGGCATGCTGTATTTCTAGAAAAAGAATTTTTTTTACAAGAAAACAGTGGGAGTAGCATTGAACTTGAAGAAGTTCAAGAAACACCAATAGACATTACAGAGACACCTAGTCTAGAACCACAACCAATAACTCATAATGATGAGCTATCAGTTGAACCTAAAACAACACCACTTCTTCGTAGGTCTGATAGGACACGCAATATTCCAGAGAGATACGGATTACTCATAAGTGAATCGAACGACGTGTTACTCATTAACGATGACGAACCTATCAGTTATGAAGATGTTCTGAAAATTTCAGAAAGGGATACATGGCTTGAAGTTATGAAGTCGGAAATGGATTCCATGTACAAAAATCAAGTATGGGACTTAGTTAACCCACCTGAAAGGATTAATCCCATAGGGTGCAAGTGAGTTTTCAAGAAGAAATCCGACATGGAAGGTAATGTTGTTACCTTTAAGGCTAGATTTGTGGCAAAAGGATATCGTCAGAAACAAGGAATTGATTATGACGAAACCTATTCGCCAGTAGCTATGCTTAAATCCATTCGGATACTCCTGGCCATAGCAGCTCATTTTGATTATGAGATATGACAAATGGATGTGAAAATAGCTTTCCTTAAGGGAAACCTGCTTGAGGATGTATACATGAGACAACCTGAAGGATTCACATCGGTTAATAAAACCAAAGTATGCAAGCTTCGACGATCCATATATGGACTAAAGCAAGCATCCAGGAGCTGGAACATCCATTTTGATGAGACAATCAAAGAGTTTGATTTCTCACAAAATCCTAACGAATCTTGTGTGTACAAGAAGGTTAGTGGGAGTGCAGTCATATTCCTAGTATTATATGTCAATGACATATTACTTATAGGAAACGATATATCAGTCTTACAGTCAGTTAAAATTTGGTTGTCCAAAACTTTCTCCATGAAAGACCTGGGAGAGGCAACCTATATCCTTGGGATTAGAATCTATAGAGATAGATCAAAACGGTTGCTTCGTCTTTCGCAGTCTACATATATAGACCGAGTGCTAGAAAGGTTTAGCATGTCCGAATCCAAGAAAGGGTACATTCCCATCAGGCATGGGATCAACCTTTCGAAGTCTATGTTGTTGGATCGAGAGAACCAATAGAGGGGGGGTGAATATCGGAAAACATTCGGATTTAGGTAAAGAGAAATTTCACAGCGGAAGATAAAAGCAAACACACGAACACAGTAATTTTTTTACTTGGTTCGGAGCCTAGGTCGACTCCTACTCCAAGGCCCACGATCGTTGATCGTTTACTTTGGGCAATTCTATATGAGGCGTAAAATCAGTTTACAAATATAGATTACAGAATATGTGTAGTAAACTTAACAAAAAGGAAAAACTCTTCTTTTATCGACGTCCGATGTAGGTTGTCTTTTTCGGAGCAGCGGGACGTCGTCGGCTCGAGTTGGAAGGTTTCCGGAGCGAGGCGCGAGCGCAGAAGAGCGTAGAAGCGTTGATTGAAAGTCTTGTTTGAAGCTTGGGGTCGAGGGCCCTTTATATAGGGCCTGGGGGCGCCCCCCCCCCCCACGTGGCGGTCGATCCGTCTCCAGCGCGGTCAACATCTGATCCCTTCAAAATCGGGATCAGGTTTGACCGGGGCGCCCGCATTGACCGGGTCAAGCCTTCATCCTCTTGGCTTCGCGAGGGTGTGCTTCGGCAGCTGGCACTGGGGGCACCCGCGATAGGCGGGGCGCTCGGAGCATCCGGGGCGCCCCGACATATAACTGTCGAGGCGTGTTTTCGCTCCTGCTGACTTGGGTAGACCTTGGGGGCGCCCAGAACATCCGGGGCGCCCTGCTCAGCTTCTGCCTCACTCCATTGAGGCTCTCAGAGCTGTAGATACTCAGTCTTTCGGTCCTGCATCCAGGGTTAGTCCAAAAAGCAGTATTATATTATTTAATACAGCCATAGTTGTCTTGGTTCTGACTTTTGGGTCTCCAAAATGGAACCCTAGGTCAAACTGACGCCTACTGTTCCCTCGACGGGGAACGCGTCCTCACCTACTCCTCTCGAGAGAATGTACCTGATGCCAACCGCTCCTTTGGTTGGACTTTTGCCTGGCGGTCATTTGCCAGGTCTTAGATGACGAGCTGTCCTTCGCCCGGTGCCTAGCATTCCTTCGCTAGGGCTTCAGTCCCAAGCTGTCCTTCGCCTGGCGCCTAGCAGTCCTTCGTTAGGGCTTTTCACTCTGGCATTCCTTCGCCAGTGCCTAGCAGTCCTTCGCTAGGGCTTTTCACTCTGGCATTCCTTCGCCAGTGCCTAGCAGTCCTTCACTAGGGCTTTTCACTCTGGCATTCCTTCGCCAGTGCCTAGCAGTCCTTTGCTAGGGCTTTTTACTCTACACACTCAAGTGACATGTTAGATAACAAGTAAGACTTAACTTTTGAACCCTGTTGTCATTATCAAAACACAGGTTTGACTTTGGTGCTTTCTGCACCAATAATCTCCCCCTTTTTGATTTATGGCAATCCTAGTTCAAAAAGTTAAGTTTAATCAAAAGCATAAAAATTTGTTCCCTCCCCCTGGAGGGAATCTCCCCCTAGATTTTTTAAAACTTCGTGGGGTTCTAAGTTTAAAAAACTTTACTTAGAATAATTTTACACTTTGAAAACTTAAGTTTAGGTACTTTGGAAATCTTTTGATAACTTAAGTTTTAAAAGTACATAGAGGAGTTTTTGAAAGCATGAGTTTAGAGTACTTAAAAAAATTTGAAGCCTTAAGTTTAAAGTACTCAAAAGTTTTGAAAACTTTAAGTTAAGTACTTAGTAGGATTTAACTACTTAGTAAATTTTGAAACAATTTAAGTACTTAGTAAATTTTGAAACAATTTAAGTACTTAGTAAATTTTGAAACAATTTAAGTACTTAGTAAATTTTGAAATAATTTAAGTACTTAGTAAATTTTGAAATAATTTAAGTACTTAGTAAATTTTGAAAAAATTAAGCTTAAAGTACTTATGGAAGTTTTGAAAAACTTAAGCTTAAAGTACTTATGGAAGTTTTGAAAAACTTAAGCTTAAAGTACTTATAAAAACTTAGTTCTTTTGAATACTTCAAGACGTTTTAATAAACTTAAGTACTTAATAGGGTTTTTTTTTTAAAAAAAAAAACTTAAGTACTTCTAGAAAAGTTTTTGAAAAGCTTTGAAAAGTATCTAACTTTTTGAAAAAAAAAAGATTTTGAGATTTTGAAAAAATTTGAACTCTCTCCTTTCCTATCTCTCCCCCTTTGCCATATATCAAAAACAGATAGATATAGCAGAAATTAAATTGCATAAAAGAAATAACTTTCATAAAGGAAAAATATTCGTATGATTTTGCTGTACTAAACCAAGACTTAGACCAAATCAGTTAATTTTCTCTTGTAGGGACCTGTCTAACCCATTTAGCTACTTACTAACTGTTATAAGCAGTAGTTTTCGCTAGGGTTAGTCAAGTTAAGTGTTTCTGTTCAAGTTAGATTTTCTAAACTTGACACTTAACTTGATTGCTGTATAAGTTGTATTTAGTGCCCCAATTACTTAAAGCATCTTGAATTAAGGCAAAGACCTAAGCATCTCAACCCTTTCTAGGTTATCAATCAAAGTACCCTAAAGTGCTTGTGAGATGCTGGCTTCTAAATCTATAGGTGCATGCAGTTCTAGGGTTAGGGCCTAGGCTAAGTCCATTTGCGAAAAAGCCCTAGTTTTGAAAGGGGGTAGTTTTGAAAAAAAACTAAGTCCGAAAAGATTTTTAAAACTGATTTTAAAAACAACAATTTTTTTTTCAAAATTCTTTTAGAAACTAATTTTAAAATAAAAAATAAAAGTAGAGTTAATATATTCTACAGAGCACAATCCTAACTGCCTTCTTAGTGAGCTGAACTCAGACTCTGGTAAGGGTTTTGTGAATATATCAGCTAAGTTGGATTTTGAGTCTATATGTTTAAGTACTATCTCACCCCTGGCTACATGGTCTCTTACGAAGTGATGTTTAACTTCTATGTGTTTTGTTCTGGAATGTTGGATTGGGTTCTTCGTTAGATTAATTGAACTTATATTGTCAATAAATACTTGAGTTTGGGTGTAGTTGAGCTGGAAGTCCTTAAGAGTGTGCATCATCTATAAAAGTTGTGCTACACACTCTCCTAAGGCTACATACTGAGCTTCAGTTGTGGACAGAGCTACATAGTGTTGTTTTCTGCTACACCAACTTACTAGACTATTTCCTAACAGTTGGCAGCTTCCACTTGTGCCCTTTCTATCTAATTTACAACCAGCATAGTCAGAATCCGAGTATCCTGACAAATTGAAGGTTGAGGTTCTAGGATACCAGATCCCTACATTTAGGGTGCCCTTTACATATCTTAGTATTCTTTTTAGGGCTGCTAAGTGCGTTTCCTTAGCACAGGTTTGGTATCTAGCACACATCCCTACAGCAAAAAGAATGTCAGGTCTGTTGGCTGTAAGGTACAGTAGACTACCTATCATACTTCTATACAGTTTGAGGTTTACTGGCTTACCATCAGGGTCACTATCTATTTTTACATTAGTGGCCATGGGGGTATTTATGCTTTTAGAGTTATCCATTTTAAATTGCTTTACTAACTCTTTAGCATATTTGAATTGATGGACGTAGTTTCCATCTCTAGTTTGTTTGATTTGTAGTCCTAGGAAAAAGGTAAGCTCACCAACTAAGCTCATTTCAAATTCATTTTCCATTATCTTGACAAACTCTTTTAGGAAGTTTGTGTTGGTGGATCCAAAGATTATGTCATCTACGTAAATTTGGGCAATAAATATATCTTTCCCTAGGGTTTTAATAAATAAGGTTGAGTCAATTTGTCCTTGTTTAAATTCTTTAGAGGTTAAGTAAGTTGATAAACGTTCATACCAAGCCCTAGGTGCTTGTTTTAACCCATATAGTGCTTTAGTTAATTTGTAAACATGGTCAGGTTTGTCTAAGTCCTCAAATCCAGGGGGTTGTCCTACATAAACTTTTTCTTTAATGAATCCATTTAGGAAGGCTGACTTTACATCCATTTGGTATAGCTTAAATCCTTTATGGGATGCAAAGGCTAACGACATTCTAATGGACTCAAGTCTAGCTACTGGGGCATATGTTTCATCGTAATCTAATCCCTCTACTTGGTTGAATCCCTTAGCTACTAAGCGGGCTTTATTTCTATCTATTTCTCCTTGATCATTTAGCTTATTCCTAAAGACCCACTTAGTGTCTATGATGGATTTGCCTTCAGGTTTAGGCACTAGTTCCCAGACTTGGTTCCTCTCAAATTGGGCTAATTCTTCTTGCATAGCTATGATCCAATCAGGGTCAGGTAGGGCTTCATCTATAATTTTGGGTTCTATTTTTGATATCATAGCTATTTGACTAAGGTTTCTATAGGAGGATCTAGTCCTGACTCCTAGAGTTGGATCACCCACAATTTGATCGGTTGGGTGACTAAGTCTGGGTTTCTTGGTTCTCCTAGAACTTGGTTCAGCCTCAGGTCCGGCTGGTCAGTTTGGTTCACTATTTGATTCGGCTCTTTGGGCTGGTTCATTTGTTGGTTCAGTTGACTCATTAATTGGTTCAATAGTTAGTTCGTTTAAGGATTCGATTAAGGGTTCACTAGTTTGATCATTATTTTCATGATCAGAATTTGATGAAGTTAGGTCTGGATTATCAGATGTTGAGTTGACTTCTTCATCAAATATTAAGTTAGTTGTTTCTTCAATTTTCTTAGTTTGTTTGTTGTAAACTCTATAGGCTCTACTTGTGGTTGAGTATCCTAGGAAGATACCTAGGGTTGATTTGGATTGAAATTTCCCTAAGTAGTCTTTGGTGTTTAGGATATGAACTTTGCATCCAAAGACCCTTAGGTAGTGTAGATTTGGGAGCCAATGGTAGTACAGTTCATAGGGTGTTTTGTTGTGTCGCTTGTTAATCAGAACCCTATTTTGAATGTAACAAGCCATACTAATCGCTTCTGCCCAATATTGGTTTGCTAAGCTAAATTCGTTGAGCATTGCCCTAGCGGCTTCGTGTAAGGTTCTATTCCTTCTTTCGACTATCCCATTTTGTTGGGGGGTTCTAGGACATGAAAATTCATGTAAATACCCATTGACTTTACAGAATTCCTCGAACCGTTGATTTTCAAATTCCCCCCCGTGGTCACTCCTAAGTCTTTTAACTTTGGTGTCGTTTTAATTTTCAATTAATTTACAGAATTCATTAAATAGGTTTAGGGTTTCATCTTTGGTTTTTAGAAACCTAACCCAGGTGAATCTAGAATAATCATCAACTATTACTAAGCAGTATCGATTTCCGCTTAGTGACTTGGCTCCATGTGAATCAAATAGGTCAAGGTGCAGGAGCTCAAGTGTGGATTGAGTTAGGTCAGATTGGATTGGTTTATGATTAGATTTGGTTTGTTTACCCTGATTACATGATTCACATATTAAGTTTCCATGATTTTTAATTTTAGGTATACCTTTAATTAGTCCAAGTTGGGTGATTTTTGAGATAGTTCTTAAGTTAGTATGACCTAGTCTCCTATGCCAGAGGTTTGATTGTTCTAACTGAGTTAACATACATTTGGGTACTAGAGGAAGGTTTATAGTGTATACATTATTTTTCCTAGTGCCCTTAAGCATGATTTCTGAGTCTTGTACATTTCTAATCAGGCAGTTAGAGTTGTTGAAGGTGACTATATAACCAGAATCACATAACTGACTTATGCTAAGCAAGTTAAAATTGAAGTTTTCAACCAAGAGAACTTTCTTAATAAAAAAATCAGATTTAAGTTCAATATTTCCTGACCCAATTACCTTTAGGATAGCATTGTTGCCAAATGCTACTGAGCCTAAGTTCTTGAACTTAAGTTTGGTGAATTTCAATTTATCTCCAGTCATGTGTCTGGAGCAATGACGAACCCAAAATAGACTGTCACGAATGTGGGTCCTCCAAATTTAAATGTATATGAATATAAATAATGTTGGAAACCCTTTTTTACAATCGATGTGTGAAAATGTAGTAAAGGGGCCTCAGGTCGTATTTTTCCAAGGGACTGTTGATGTTGTTCGATTCGAGCTTGTATTATGTGTCGTTTGTGTTTTTGGGTTTCAAATAAGTAATTGGATTTTGGGGTTGTAATCGAAAATGAAATTGCAATGAAAAAGCAAAAACAACCTTAAACTAATAAACTAAACAAGGGAAATACAATTTATAAACTAAACTCAATGAGAACTTGCTCTACCAAGGTAGCTGAACAGGATTGGGAAAAAGAAACAAAGGTAATATGGAATGCAATCAAGGGCTGAGCAAATGATTAAGAACAAGGCTGACAGTTTTCGAAAATGAACAAACTTGGAACAATTAGTAGCATGCGAAATTAAGAAATCAAACAAACAATTCAACTCAACTAGCTACAATGTTTTTGGAAGCCAACCACTGCCAACAAAATTCAGAAATGGATGAATGCAAACTTATTGATTTCAAACACAATGGCTCACTAGAAGACAAGTGAATTCCTGATGAAAAACAGTTCCAAACGGCTTGGCACACAAAAAGAAACCCTTGTGCCAAAGCTGAAATTTTTGTGCCAACTTGTGCTTGAAACTTGCTGAAACAAGGACTACTAAATCTGTAATAAAACTAATCAAGATCAGCTTGGGAAGTTAAACTAAAAGTAACTGATACGCAAGAATGAAGGAAGGAAATTCAGAAGCAGATGGAAGATCAACTAAGAAATGGCTAAAGCAGAAATAAAAGTGCAGAAATTTCAGAAATTATGAGCAGAATTGAAATAGATTAACTAGTTGGATGCAAAACAAATTGAGCAACTAAGAACACTGCTCGAAACTAGCTTAAGGAGCAATGAACCTAGTGATTTCTGAATTTGGTTATCAATTCAAATACAAACTGCAGCAAAGAAAAGAAAAACAGAATCGAAACTGAAAACTCAAAACAAGCATGTGCAGAATTTCGAAAATGAATTGCAGGAACTCACAAATATGTTCAGAAATGAAATCAACAAGGTCTTTTTGATATGCTGAAATCTAAAATGCTAAAACGAAGATTTAGAAGGCAGAAACAACTAGGAAAAATCAGAAATGAACTTGGCACGCCACAATCCAGTTGATACGTAGCAACAAACACAGAACTAAACTGAAATTAAACTCAATTGATCACTAAACAAGTTTCTATACTACTCTACTTGCAGAACTAAAGCTAAATTACAGCTAACAACTTAAAAATCGTAAAGTACAATAGCTGAGAAAGAAATTCAGAACAGAACAGTTGCGGCAACAATTACAGCTAATTCAAAAATAGCAAATTCAATAAGAAACAACTCCTCAACCCTTCCCTAGCTGAAAATCTTCTTGGTCGTCAAGCAAGAGCTGGCTTCGAACCCCTAGGCTCAGCAAATCAGTGGGAAATCATCTCTGAAGTCGACTCTGCTCAAATCTGCGCTTAGCTGGAATTTCCAATCCGATTCACTCTATCTCAACTGATGGAGCTGCGATGATGATTCGGGAAGCGTCTGAGCTCACCTGAGAACCCCTACAAGTGGCTCAAACGTTTGGAAATGGGTTGTAGATGAGGAACGAGTGATCGGACTGAAGAACTGCCGAAACCCTCAAACAGTCCTTGTTCCGGCGCAAATTGAGCTGAATTTTTCAAGAAAACTATCCCCAAGGATTCAAATCTTGATCTAGGATGAAAGTTGAGGTGGTCACGCCTTCTTGGATGAAGAAATTGAAAAACGAAAATGAAGAACAGTGAAGAAGATGAAGAACGGCGAAGACGCGACAAAGGAAGGAGCTGCGTAGGTTTTTCCTTAAGTAATTAACATTGAACGGCTCAGATTGATTTGAGGAAATCCAACGGCTGATCTTGCTCTGATTTGAGCCAAACTTTGAGGATGTTGATCAGGGGTCAGGATCTGCCTCGTGGTAGCTCAGATCTTCCAGATGTGTAACGGATGGTCCAGATCAACTTAGTTTTTGAATGGACGATCTAGAGCCCTCCGAGCTTGATCCAACGGTTGATTTAGCTCTGATTGGGATGAAACTTTCAGATCATGATCAGAATGCTTGATCAACCCTAACCCTAGCTCGGATTGCTTCAGATGGTCCCGGATGGCTCAGATCTCGCCGCTTTAGAATCGGACTGCTCAGATTTAATCCTAATCTTGATAACTCGATCCGGATCACTTCCGACTCAAGTTTGACCCAATATGCCCTAAGTCCATGAACCCTTCATGCCTACAAAAATAGATCAAGAATTTAGTGGCCAAATAATCTAAATATGTGTAAATTCGCAATTAAGTCCAAAATAAGAGGAAGTTCTAAAACCTAGGGTAAATTCACAATTAAGCAATAAAAAACATAGGTCAAACATGGATTTTAGCAACTCAAATAATCACTAAAATGGTATCTATCAACTCCCCCACACTTAACCTTGAGCGTCTCGCGAAACCACTAAGTATGTATCCCCTAGATTATTTTAAGCACAATTAGAAGCAATTGAAAAGAAATTACCTAGGGTCATCAATTTTCAAAAATCTAAGCTCTATGGATTAGTATCTCGTCCTTAAATCAACAACTTAGCCCTTTTAATCCATCATGAGTTATTGAGATGAATTTAACTCACTAGCCTTTCAAGGAAAATTTTGGTGGCCCTCTCCTTAAGTTCTAAGTTTATGATGGAAGTGGAGCTCACTCAAACACATATGCTTCTTGCACTACCATAGGCTTGCTTATTATCTAATCTCCACCATTATTCATGATTAGGATCAACATCTACAAAAACAAATGAAAACATGGAAAATGATAAGAAATGGAATAAAAGCCAAGAAAATGGAAAAATGGATGAAGTGGGAGACTTGGTTGCTCAAGAATATTTAAAATGTGCCTTGCCCTTCTTTACAGTCCTCTAGTGACATCAAAAGTGTGGTGGAGTAAAACTTTTGCCTTGCCCTTCAAAAATTCGATGAGAAAACCTCTTTAGTCTCTTTGTGCCAATTTCCTTTTTCGTGCCAACTTGCTTCTTCCTTCTCTATTCTGATTTTTTTTCTTTTTCTTTCTCTCTAGTAAGGTCAGAATGTAGTGATGCAAGGCTTGGATTTGGATGAGATTAACTCCACTGAATTCAATGGTGCCGAAACTCCCTTGTATCAACTTGTTTCTCTTTTTTTTTTCAAACTGTTTTTTCTATTTTTTTTCTTTTTTTTTCCTGCTCTCAAACCTATTGATGGAGTCAACCTTCATTTGGAACACTTCGGACCAGTTAGCATCAGAGTTTGTATCAGATTTCTGAATTTTCTGCTTCAGATTCTAACTCCAATGCTTTAATTTCAGACTCTAGAATAGTTAGGTTCTTCATCCTTGAAATTCTTTGCTCCTTCACTTGTCATAGATTTTTTTTTCTTCTTTGCAATGGCACGAATTTGCTTAGTTTCAGATTTTCCAGTTTGTATTCTTCATTCATCAGCTCTAGAATTCAGCTCTCGGTAGATTACAAGCAGTGCAGTTTTTCAGCTTTTTTTTTCAGCCTTTGGTCAGCTTTTCGAATTCACATTGAAAGTTTCTGCACTGCATTTTTTTCCTTTCTTTTTCTGTTCTGATAAACATCCTAGCAGCCCTTACTTAAAACCTGCTCACCAAAAGGTTGAATTCAGTTGAAAGACCATTCTGCAAGTTCTGTCAAATTCAGCAATGCATTTGCTGATTTAAGGAAACAAAATTCAGTTTGGATTGATACAAACTGTGCCAAGACTGCATTCCATCTGCTTTCTTTTGTAATTATTGCTGAATTCACTGCCCTACAATTTTCCTTCACTGAATTCTTTCATTCAGCAGTTTCAATTCTGTTCCCAAGAGATTTTGTTCAATTGAAAATCATTCCGCAAGTTCGGTTAGAAGGCAGCAAGGCATCACTGATTTAGAAAGCAAGAATTCAATTGGAAATTGGTACAAACTGCCTTACTAGCTTCCCCCACTGAATTCTTCTCCGAATGCAGAAATTCACAGCAGCTTTTCATAGATTTTTCAGCACTTTACAGATCCATTCAGATTGTAGCAAAATGCTACTGATCTTCCTATCCAAGAACAGCTGAAGTCAATTCAATCCCTGATCAGTTCAATCCTAACATTTCTACCCAAAATGTAGATTAATTCACAGAAATTTTTTTTTCTTTTTGGCACAAGTTTTCTTCATTTGGTGTCATTTTTCTCCTCATTGCAGATTTTGTCTCTTCTCTTTTTTTTCGTGTGGGTCTTCAAAGAATGATGAGAATTCTAAATGCCTCAATTGCTTCCATACTCAACCACTCCTTCTTGAACTTCAAACTCACTCAAATTTTTTTTTCTTTTTGGATCAAAATGCCTTCTTGATACAAAACTTTTCCAAAACACTAATCACTCCCCCACACTTAAATCTTTGTCCGTCTCGGGCAAAGTAGCATCAAGAAAACATCCCAAGCAAACAAATCCTTAGAAAAATGGGGTTAAGAGTAGGAAAATTGAAAAGAGTATGTGTCAAGTATGATCATTGCTAAGAATAACATGGAAAAGGGAAACAATTTGATTAGCCTTCATAGATGTGATCCAATCATTGAAATATGGTTTTGAAAAAAAACCTAAGCAACTTCTAGAGTACAATAACATATGTGTATCACAAAAGTAAGGCTAATTCTCACTAGGTAAAATAATTCATCTCAAATCCTCAATCAAGAATCTAAAACCAAGTAGTACTCAAGCATCCTAGAATTCATCCATGAGCTCAAATCCTAAGTTTTAACGACCAAATTTAATTTATTTTCAAAAGACTCTAAAATTCTATGGGATAACCTAGAGGGATACATTTATTCCTAGTCATGCAAGAAAAAGTGACAAAAGAAATAACAAGGTATTTACAATGACTCCTAGTCATTCTACTCTACTTACGCATTTATTAGCAAGGACTCAATTTAAAAGTGAAAACATGTAATAAAGGAAAAGGCAAAAAAGATCAAACTCCCTCTTATTTCTGGCGGTCGGAGTCTGTCAAGAAATAGCCTCCACCGTGGTAGTGGAGGAGTCTGGGTGTGCGAAAGAGCTTCTTTCATTTGTTCAACTTTACTATGCATCGCTCCCCCACACTTGGACTTTACAGCAACCTGTTCAGGTGGACGAAGGTTATTTAAATACAAGACCCATTTAAGAGGTAGAGTGTTTTGAATTAAAGTAAAATCATCTCCTCCCTCTTTATTCTTTTTGGAACACCCTCCAGGAGGTTTGAGCCTATTCAGATGAAGCTCCCACTCCAGAAGTCTTCTGGACCCTGCAAAACCATGTAGTACCCCTCTCAAGCGTGCAGGGTAAGAAAGAAATGAAATAATATCAGTCTTTGCAGAAAATGTATCCAAAAATGCATCACATCCAATAAAATCAATTTTAGGCAACTCAAAGAATTTTTCACAATGAATATCTACCCAAGATGCATCAAGAAACTTATCATAATCAATGAAATCTATTTCAGACATTTCAATGGAATTTTCACAATTATTTCCCACACTTAACAAATTAAGAAATGTATCGCAGCCAATAAAATCCACTTTTGGAACCTCTAGTGATGTTTCCAAAAAAATAAAAGAAATACTTACCTGATCGCGCTGAAAAATACTTGGAGGTTTTACAAGAATAGATGTATCCATAGCTTCCTCCTGGTCAAGTATAGGTTCCATATCAGGTTCAAGTTCTGGTGGACATTCAACATGAATAGGTGATCCTTGGGTACTTGCTCCCATCATGCAAGTCCCTACACTTTCTGGTAATGGTGGTGGTCCCTGGGGCTCTGTGCAATCCCTACACCTGTAGAATCCTCTTCTGTGCATGCCTCCTTAGTCATACATGCTTTTCCATTTATCTCCTCAGCTTCCTCTGAAATCAAAGCTCCTCCCACTATGTCAAATGCAACATCTTCAGCAATTAACTGTGCCTCTACAGTCTCATCTGTGGTGCCCACGCTCATGATTGAGTGATCTCCCCTAGGGTCCTTCATGGCATCGAAAATGCTAAACTGGACTACTGTGTCTCCCACCTCCATCGAGAGTGTGCCAGCATAAACATCAATCTTTGTTTTGGCAGTCTTCAGAAAAGGCCTCCCAAGGATGAGTGGGGATCTACGTGCAAGATACTCTCCCTCCATGTCTAGAATGTAGAAGTCCGCAGAGAAAATCAACTCTTTCACTTTAACCAACACATCTTCAATAACTCCTGCCGGGCGGGTCTGGCTCCTATTTGCTAGCTGAATCACAACTCCAGTGGGCTGTAGAGGACCAATGCCAAGCATCTGGAAGACTGTCCTGGGCATGACATTAATGGAAGCTCCTAAATCCAGCATGGCATCATGTAACGTGGTGCTCCCTATCTCACAAGATACAGTAAACATCCCAGGGTCTTCACATTTCTGAGGTATGGCATGGATAAGTGATGAAACATTCTTCCCCATGCTGACCAACTCATTTTCCTTAAGCTTCTTCTTGTGAATACAAAGATCTTTCAAAAATTTTGCGTACTTAGGAACCTGTTTAATCATTGTCAGCAAGGGTACATTAATTTCGACTTTACTAAAAAGTTTTACCAGCTCATTGTATTCTTTTGCTTTCTCCTCCTCCACGTGTCTTTTGGTTGGAGTTCTCCCCTGTGGAAAAGGAAAGGGTACCCTAAATTCTTCCTCTTGAACCGAAGATGGAAGGGTTGATTTGTGAGCTGCTGCCCCACTTGGAATGGCTGCTGTAAATTGCGTCTCGGCACTGATTTCTTCTCCGTTTTCCACCAAATTTGGAGGATTACTTAAGGAAGGGGTGGGGCACGGGCTAGGGGTGGAATCAGCTGAATTTGAAGTCATTTCATGGCTGTTTTGGACTGGAATTGAAGTTGCTGTCCGATTTTCTGAAATTTCAGCTCTTGGACCATTTGGAGATGAAGTAACCTTCCCACTCCTCAAATAAATAGCACTCACGTTTCCTTTAGGATTAGGAACAGTTTGGGAAGGGAGTTGACTTGATCCTTGAGCTTGATTTTGATTAATCCCGCTAGCCAATTGACCTATTTGCCTCTCAATGTTGTGATTATGTTGTTGTTGTTGTTGAAACATTTGCTGAAACATTTCCATCATTTGTTGTTGCTGAGCATTTCCTCCACTTGAGCTCCCATAGCCTCCTTGGTTAGCATAGCTCCTTGACTGACCTTGAAATGAGGAAGTAGTCGGCTGAATTGGTTGAGCTTGCGGAGATCCTTGAAAACATGGCGGTTGGGGCTGATAGGAGGATGAAAATTGCTGTTGGTAGGGCTGATTAGCGGGCTGACATGCTTGGAAACCTTGCTGGAAGTTGTAGCCTTGAAAGTTATGATTTTGAGGTGAAAAATTCGATGATGAGGACTGAAAATTCTGATTTTAAAACCCTTGATTGTAGGGCTGTAAAATCTGATTATAGGGCTAGGAAGGCTAGAAATTTTGTTGGTTTTGAGGTTGAAAAGTTGGAAATGATTGAAAACCTTGCTGCCCTTGCTGATATGGCTGGAATTGAGGCTGCAGTTGCTGAAATAGGGGCTGAGTTTGCTGAAATGTATGTTGAAAATTCAGATTCGAAGGCTGGAATTGAGGCTGTGGCTGCTGGAATTGTGGCTGTGGCTGCTGGAAATTCTGTGGAAGCTGCTGCAATTGCTGTATTTGAGGGTCTTGTTGGTAGAAAGAGTTCCCATATTTGAGATTTGGGTGATCCCTCCAACCGGGGTTGTATGTAGAGGAGTAAGGATTGTTTCTTGATTGAAATTGTCCTCTTACCAATGCCGCTACTGTCTCATCTTGTTGGAGGGTGGGACATGAATCTGAAGTGTGCTCTTGACTAGAGCAAATGCTACACACTCTCATCACTTGATTAGCTTGTGGAGTTGCTGAAAGATTTGAGCCTTGATTTGCATTATCAACCTTCAATTGCTTAATAAGTGATGTGATCTCTGCCAATGAATTCCTTATCTCTTTCTGATCAGTAGGAACTACCTGAACTTCACCCACTCCTCTGGTGGTCAATGCTCTGCTCCCAAATTATTGTGAGTTCTCAGCTATATTAGAAATGAGTTCCCTAGCTTGAATTGGCGTTTTGTTCACTAGGGCTCCTCCAGCTGCAGCATCTATCATAATTCTGTCCATCTGTAGCAATCCCTCATAAAAGTACTGAATCAAAAGTTGTTCACTGATCTGATGCTGGGGGCAACTTGAACACAACTTGTTGAATCTCTCCTAGTAATCATAGAGCGTCTTGTTGGTGCAGAAGGCACCAAAGTCTAACCTGTGTTTTGATAATGGCAACATAGGTCAAAAGTTAAGTCTTACTTGTTTTCTAACAAGTTATTTTAAGTGTGCAGTATCCAAGCCCTAGCAAAGGACTGCTAGGCAACTGGCGAAGGATTACCAGTATTAAAAGCCCTAGCAAAGGACTGCTAGGCAACTGGCGAAGGACTGCCAGTATTAAAAGCCCTAGCAAAGGACTGCTAGGCAACTGGCGAAGGACTGCCAGTATTAAAGCCCTAGCGAAGGACTGCTAGGCAACTGGCGACGGACTGCTAGCATCCAAGACCTGACAAAGGACCGTCAGGCAAAAGTCCAACCAAAGGAGCGGTTGGCATCAGGTAAATTCTCCCGAGAGGAGTAGGTGAGGACGCGTTCCCCGTCGAGAGAACAGTAGGCGTCGGTTCGACCTAGGGCTCCATTTTGGAGACCAAAGTCAGAACCAAGATAGCTAAGGCTGTATAAATCTAATTAATTGTTATGTTATCTTGTTTTGGACTAACCCTGGATGCAGGACCGAAGGAACGTGTGTCTGCAGCTCAGAAAGCCTCAGAGGAGAGAGGCAGTTGCTGAGAAGGGCGCCCGGAGCGTCCCGGGCGCCCCCAAGGGCCATACAAAACATGTAACAAGAAGACTGATTTAAATACACACTGGGTCGGGCGCCCCCGTGCTCCCGGGCGCCCCCTGCGCTGCGGGCGCCCCGTGCGCTGCGGGCGCCCCCTGGCGCATACCTCGAACCAAGAAGCCCTCGAAGCCAAGCAGATAACCTTTGACCCGGTCAATGCAGGCGCCCCGAGCGCTGCGAGCGCCCCGGTCAAAACTGATCCCGAAGATAGGGGGATCAGACGCTGACCGAGATCGGAACGGATCGGCTGCCACGTAGGGGGGCGCCCCAGACGTCCCGGGCGCCCCCTAGCCCTAAATAAAGGGCCCTCGACCCCAGGCTTCAACACTCACTTCTTCCAACGCTTCAAAGTTCTTCTATGCTCGTGCCTTGCTCCGGAAACGCTTCACCTCGAGTCGACGACGTCCCGCTGCCCCAAAAAGATTCGATATACTCCGGACGTCGGTAACCAAGAGCTTAATATTTTATTATTGATTTATTGCACTCTCTTTGTAATTGAAATTATTGTAACCGATTTTGCGCAAATATAGAATTGCCCAAAGTAAACGGTCAATGACCGTGGGCCTTGGAGTAGGAGTCGACACAGGCTCCGAACCAAGTAAAAATCACTGTGTCTTTGTGCTGTGTATGCTATTTTTATTTCCGCTGTGCACTTACTCTCAGTTTTCCAAAAAAAAAGTAACGACTTCCGATATTCACCCCCCCTCTATCGGTTTTCACGATCCAACAAGTGGTATCAGAGCGGGGTAGTTCAAACTTGGTGCAACCACCAGTATGAAATTATTTTTCGGATTTTTTTAAAATAATTTTTTTTTCTTAATTATCTTTATCCCACACTTCTAATCTAAGACCAAGTCTTGGGACATTTTTTTTGTAAGTCTTCTTTTACAGAACAAATGTCTATGCAAGAGGGATTCAGCACCGCTAGACCTCCACTCTTCAGTGGAGAAGACTTTTCCTACTGGAAAAGTCGCATGGAGGTCCACCTGAAAACTCAGGTGGACATGTGGATCATTATCCAGTCTAGTCTGGAGATCCCCCGAAATGCGGAAGGACTTCCACAAAGCTACTCGGAGTGGGACAACACTCTAAAGCGCAAGATAGAAGCCGACGCAAAAGCAACGCAAACCCTACAATGCGGGCTGACAAAGGAAGAGCTGAACCGAGTGGGCCCCTTCAACAGTGCAAAAGAACTATGGACGAAACTGATCGAGCTGCACGAAGGGACTTCAGACACAAGGATCAGTAAAAGGGATCTGTTACTGAACAAGCTCTATACCATCAAGATGGCTGACAACGAAACAGCAGCCCAGCTCCACGCACGAATTCAAGAGGTAATAAACGGTCTTCACGCAATAGGTCATAAGGTCGAAAACCGTGACCTAATAAGGTATGCTCTAAACGCATTCCCAAGAAATACCTTGTGGGCATCTATGGTTGATGCATACAAGGTATCCAGGGATCTTTCTAAAATAAAACTAGATGAACTATTTTCTGAACTAGAACTGCACGAACAGACTAACACCAATTCGGTCGAAAAAGATATCGCTTTCATTGCAGGTAAAAATCTAAAGACAATGAAGAAGAAAACTGAACCTGAACCCGAGTCTGACTCAGACTCAGAAGATGAAGAAGGAGAACAAACTAAGCTGGTCCAGCTCGCTCGAAGCTACTACAAAGAGCTGAAGAACCGAACCAACAAACGGAAAACCGGTCGAAGAAAAGACGAACCAGCTGAACCCACGAACAAGCCTAATGTAACCTGCTACGAGTGCAAGAAGAAGGGCCACTACAAGACAGAGTGTCCAAATCTGAAAGAGTCCAAGAAGACGAGAAGAAAGAAGGCGCTCCAAGCAACCTGGGATGAGTCTTCCTCAGAAGAAGAAGAAGAGGCACCCCAGTCCAATCTCCTAGCTCTGACCGCCTCAGTCGAAACCGAGTCAGAATCAGAACAAGAGGACGGCGAGCTGACCTTCACAGAAGACGGAGAAATTAAGGTAACTGGTTTTAATAGATTACAGTTAACTGAGTTGATTTCTTTTCTTTCTCGTGATTTGGCAAAAGCCAAACTCCAGGTCGAATCCCTCCGACAGGAAGTAAAACTCCTGAAAGAGGGAGCTGACTCTAAACCCTCAACCGAGGAGGTTCAGGAAGGAACTCCCACTCAAGTTGAAAAACTTGAAAAGGAAAACTCCTCCCTGAAAACTCAGGTTAAGGATCTTAGATCAGCCCTAGAATGATTCACTTCAGGTTCCAAAAATCTTGACATGATTCTTGGGAAACAGAAGTCCGTTCTAAATCGATCTGGACTTGGCTACCGAACCAAATCCTGACAAAGATCGTATTTGGCTGTACTGAATCAGTCCAGAGGCAAAATTCAGGCATGGGTACCTAAACTATGCCTGAACAAACCAACTGGATCAAATCAGTATTGGATCCCCAAGGACAAGATTCACATCTTGCCTAATCATCACCGTGGCTTTAGTCCAGGGGGAGCCAAACTGAAAACTATTTTCATTATTAGATAAACTTGTAATTCTTGATTGAAACTGCTTGATTGATTGTCTATTTAATTTCTGCAAATTACCATGCTTAGACTTAGGCTAGTTTAAAGGACCAAACAAACTTAACTGAAATTTGACAATATAGTATTGGATGGAGGTGAGATGATAGTACGTTGGGGAAACCAATTCTAATAAGATCAAGTTTACTTGGTCTCTTTAGACTGGTGAAACCAGCCGAAGCTACCGATCCAAAATCCAAACTAGTTAGACCAGAAATTTTTCAAATAATAATTTTGAAAATGAAATTTCATTAAAAGGCTTTGTCAAGGAAAGGGTGGATGATCCCATAAGGCTACGGCCAAAGAAGGCCTAGTGCCTCGCCAAGACCTGGAAGCCAATTTCTGAAATTCAAATTCAAATTATTTTTGTCAAATTCGAATCTAGCACAAAAATTCAGTTATTTGTAGATTTAAACTTCTTTCAAAATTTTTCTTTCAAAATTAATTAAGTTTTCAAACTTAATCAAAATTTTTTCAAAATAATTTTTCTAATCTAAACCTGTCTCACGAAACCTATAAGGTTAACGTGATTGAAAACCCTAGATTCGGGTGAGACAGACTAGGCAGTGAAACTCAATTTAAGCTATTCCTAATTCTAATTGGATCCAAATCAAGAAGATTCTTTATGCGTAGGAACATAAAGATTTGGACCAATGGATGTTGGATAGCGGTTGCTCCAGACACATGACTGGAGATAAATTGAAGTTCACCAAGCTCAAACTCAAAAACCTAGGCTCAGTAGCATTTGGCAATAATGCCACACTCAATGTAATTGGGTCAGGTAACATTGAGCTTAAATCTGATTTCATTATTAAGAAAGTTCTATTGGTTGAAAACTTTAATTTTAACTTTCTTAGCATAAGTCAGTTATGTGATTCGGGTTATAGAGTAACTTTCAACAGTTCCAACTGCCTAATTAAAAATGAACAAGACTCAGAAATCATACTCAAGGGCACTAGGAAAAACAATGTATACACTATAAATCTTCCTATTATACCCAAATGTATGTTAACACAATTAGAACAATCAAACCTCTGGCATAGGAGATTAGGACATACCAATTTAAGAACTATCTCAAAAATTACCCAACTTGGCTTAATCAAAGGTATCCCCAACATCAAAAGTAATGAAAACCTAATATGTGAATCATGTAATCAAGGTAAGCAAACCAAATCCAATCACAAACTAATTCAGTCTGATTTACCTCAAACCACACTTGAGCTTCTGCACCTTGACCTATTTGATTCACATGGAGCCAAGTCACTAAGCGGGAACCGATACTGCTTAGTAATAGTTGATGATTACTCTAGATTTACCTGGGTTAGGTTCCTAAAAACCAAAGATGAAACCCTAAATCTATTTATTGAATTATGTAAACTAATTGAAAATCAAAATGACACTAAAATTAAAAGACTTAGGAGTGATCACGGGGGAGAGTTTGAAAATCACAAATTTGAAGAATTCTGTAAGGTAAATGGGTATTTACATGAATTTTCATGTCCTAGAACCCCCCAACAAAATGGGATAGTTGAGCGAAGGAATAGAACACTACAAGAAGCCGCTAGGGCTATGCTCAACGAGTTTAAACTAGCAAACCAGTTCTGGGCAGAAGCAACTAGTACAGCCTGTTATATCCAAAATAGGGTTTTGATTAATAAGCGACACAATAAAACCCCCTATGAACTGTACTACCATAGACTCCCAAACCTACACTACCTAAGAGTCTTTGGATGCAAAGTCCATATCCTAAACACCAAAGACTATTTAGGAAAATTTCAATCCAAGTCAAACCCAGGCATTTTTCTAGGGTATTCAACCACAAGTAGAGCCTATAGAGTTTACAACAAACAAACTAAGAAAATTGAAGAAACAACCAACTTAATTTTTGATGAAGAAATCAATTCAAATTCTAATAATCCAGAACCAATTTCATCAAACTCTGACCAAGAAAATAATGAACAACTTATTGAACCATTAATTGAACCCTTAAACGAACTAACTATTGAACCAATTAATGAATTAACTGAATCAAGTATCCAACCAACAAATGAACCAGCCCAAAGAGTCGAATCAAATAGTGAACCAAACCTACCAGCCGGACCTGAGGCTGAACCAAGCTCTAGAAGAACCAAGAAACCCAGACTCAGTCACACAACTGATCAAATTATGGGTGATCCAACTCTAGGAGTCAGGACTAGATCCTCCTATAGAAACCTTAGTCAAATAGCTATGATATCGAAAATTGAACCCAAAACTATAGATGAAGCACTACCTGACCCTGACTGGATCATAGCTATGCAAGAAGAATTAGCCCAATTTGAAAGAAACCAAGTCTGGGAACTAGTGCCTAAACCTGAAGGCAAATCCATAATAGATACTAAGTGGGTCTTTAGGAATAAACTAAATGATCAAGGAGAAATAGTCAGAAATAAAGCCCGCTTAGTAGCAAAGGGTTTCAGCCAAGTAGAGGGACTAGATTACGATGAGACATACGCCCCAGTAGCTAGACTTGAGTCCATTAGAATGTTATTAGCATTTGCATCCCATAAAGGATTCAAATTATATCAAATGGATGTGAAGTCAGCCTTTTTAAATGGATTTATTAAAGAAGAAGTTTATGTAGGACAACCCCCAGGGTTTGAGGACTTAGACAAACCTAACCATGTTTACAAACTAACCAAAGCATTATATGGACTAAAACAAGCACCTAGGGTCTGGTATGAACGATTATCAACCTATTTAATTTCTAAAGAATTTAAACAAGGCCAAATTGACTCAACCTTATTTGTTAAAAACCTAGGAAAAGATATATTTATTGCCCAAATTTACGTAGATGACATAATCTTTGGGTCCACCAACACCAACTTCCTAAAAGAATTTGTCAAGATAATGGAAGATGAATTTGAAATGAGCTTAGTTGGTGAGCTCACCTATTTCCTAGGCTTACAAATTAAACAAACTAGGGATGGTAACTACGTTCATCAATTCAAATATGCTAAAGAGTTAATAAAGAAATTTAAAATGGACAACTCTAAAAACATAAGTACCCCCATGGCCACTAATATAAAAATAGATAGTGACCCTGATGGTAAACTAGTAGGCCTTAAGCTTTATAGGAGTATGATAGGTAGCCTATTGTACCTTACAGCCAGCAGACCTGATATTCTTTTTGCTGTAGGAATGTGTGCTAGATACCAAACCTGTGCTAAGGAAACACACTTAGCAGCCCTAAAACGAGTACTAAGATATGTAAAGGGCACCCTAAATGTAGGGATTTGGTATCCTAGAATCTCAACCTTTGATTTAACAGGATACACAGATTCTGACTATGCAGGCTGTAAACTAGATAGAAAGAGCACAAGTGGAAGCTGCCAACTGTTAGGTCAGAGTCTAGTCAGTTGGTGCAGCAGAAAACAACACTGTGTGGCTTTATCCACAACTGAAGCTGAGTATGTGGCATTAGGAGAATGTGTTGCACAACTTTTATGGATGATGCACACACTTAAAGATTTCCAGCTCAACTACACCCAAACTCAAGTATTTATTGACAATATAAGTTCAATTAATTTAACTAAGAACCCAATTCAACACTCCAGAACCAAACATATAGAAGTCAAACATCATTTTGTCAGAGACCATGTAGCCAGGGGTGAAATAGCACTTAAGCATATTGACTCTAAATCCAACCTAGCTGATATATTCACAAAACCCTTACCTGAATCTGAGTTCAGTTCACTAAGAAGGCAGTTAGGATTGTGTTCAGTAGAATAGTTTAACTCAATTGTTTTTACTCTACTTGATTTCAAAAATAAGTTTTCTAAAATTAGAATTTTGAAGAGAAAAAAAAACTGTTTTATTTTCAAAACCAGTTTTCATTTTCAACTTAGCTTTATTTCAAAAATCAATTTTAAAATCTTTTCGACTTAGTTTTATATTTATTTTAAACCTACCCCTTTCAAAACTAGGGCTTTTTCGAAAATGGACTTAGCTTAGGCTTTAACCCTAGAACAGCATGCACCTATAGACTTAGAAGCCAGCATCTCACAAACACCTTAGGGTACTTTTGATTGATAACCTAGAAAGGGTTGAGATGCTTAGGTCTTTGCCTCAATTCAAGATGCTTTAAGTCAGTGCATCTGCAGAAATTGGGGCACTAAATACAACTTATATAGCAATCAAGTTAAGTGTCAAGTTTAGAAAATCTAACTTGAACAAAAACACTTAACTTGACTAACCCTAGCAAAAACTACTGTTTATAACAGTTAGTAAGTAGCTAATTGGGTTAGACAGGCCCCTACAGAGAATTGATTGATTTAGTGTAAATTTAATGATGAATTGATTCAGTACAGCAAAAATTTTACTTTTTCATTGATTTATGCTGTATTTATTTGTTTTGATATATGGCAAAGGGGGAGAGATAGGAAAGGAGAGAGTAAAATTTCCTTTCAAAATTTTCTTAAGTAAAATTTCTTTTCAAAATTTTCTTAACTCCATCCTTTATTCAAAAAGTATTCAAAAGTTTTTTTAAAATTCTTAAGTTTTCAAAAGTTTAACTTTTTGAAAAAATTCTTAAGTAAAATTTCTTTTCAAAATTTTCTTAACTCCATCCTTTATTCAAAAAGTATTCAAAAGTTTTTTTAAAATTCTTAAGTTTTCAAAAGTTTAACTTTTTGAAAAATACTTAAGCTTTCAAAACTTGTATTCAAAAGTTTAACTTTTTGAAAAATACTTAAGCTTTCAAAACTTGTATTCAAAAGTTTAACTTTTTGAAAAATACTTAAGCTTTCAAAACTTGTATTCAAAAGTTTAACTTTTTGAAAAATACTTAAGCTTTCAAAACTTCTACTTAAGTTTTCAAAATTCTGCTAAGTCTTTCAAAATAGCTTTCAAAGTTAACTAAGTACTTAAGTTTTTTTAAAGCTAACACTTTCAAAACCTTTGAGTACCTTGAAACTTAAAAGCCTCAAACTTTTTAAGTACTCAAAGATCATGTTTCAAAAAAATTTCCTATATACTTTTTGAAAGTACCTAAAACTTAGGTTTTCAAAAGTGCAAGTTTTTTTACCCCACCAATTTTTGAAACATCTAGGGGAGATTCCTTCCAGGGGGAGGGAACAAAACTTTAACTTTTTTTGCTTGATTAAACTTAACTTTTTGAACTAGGGTTGCCATAAATCAAAAAGGGGGAGATTGTTGGTGCAGAAGGCACCAAAGTCTAACCTGTGTTTTGATAATGGCAACATAGGTCAAAAGTTAAGTCTTACTTTTTTTCTAACAAGTTATTTTAAGTGTGCAGTATCCAAGCCCTAGCAAAGGACTTCTAGGCAACTGTCGAAGGACTGCTAGGCAACTGGCGAAGGACTGCCAGTATTAAAAGCCCTAGCAAAGGACTGCTAGGCAACTGGCGAAGGACTGCCAGTATTAAAGCCCTAGCGAAGGACTGCTAGGCAACTGGCGAAGGACTGCCAGCATCCAAGACCTGATAAAGGACCGTCAGGCAAAAGTCCAACCAAAGGAGCGGTTGGCATCAGGTAAATTCTCCCGAGAGGAGTAGGTGAGGACGCGTTCCCCGTCGAGGGAACAGTAGGCGTCGGTTCGACCTAGGGCTCCATTTTGGAGACCAAAGTCAGAACCAAGACAGCTAAGGCTGTATAAATCTAATTAATTGTTATGTTATCTTGTTTTGGACTAACCCTGGATGCAGGACCGAAGGAACGTGTGTCTGCAGCTCAGAAAGCCTCAGAGGAGAGAGGCAGTTGCTGAGAAGGGCGCCCGGGACGTCCCGGGCGCCCCGGGCATACAAAACAAGTAACAAGAAGACTGGTTCGAATACACACTGGGTCGGGCGCCCCCGTGCTCCCGGGCGCCCCCGCTGCGGCGCCCCCTGCGCTGCGGGCGCCCCCTGGCGCATACCTCGAACCAAGAAGCCCTCGAAGCCAAGCAGATAACCTTTGACCCGGTCAATGCGGGCGCCCCGAGCGCTGCGGGCGCCCCGGTCAAAACTGATCCCGAAGATAAGGGGATCAGACGCTGACCGAGATCGGAACGGATCGGCTGCCACGTAGGGGGGCGCCCCCGACGTCCCGGGCGCCCCCTAGCCCTATATAAAGGGCCCTCGACCCCAGGCTTCAACACTCACTTCTTCCAACGCTTCAAAGTTCTTCTACGCTCGTGCCTTGCTCCGGAAACGCTTCACCTCGAGTCGACGACGTCCCGCTGCCCCAAAAAGATTCGATATACTCCGGACGTCGGTAACGAAGAGCTTAATATTTTATTATTGATTTATTGCACTCTCTTTGTAATTGAAATTATTGTAATCGATTTTGCGCAAATATAGAATTGCCCAAAGTAAACGGTCAACGACCGTGGGCCTTGGAGTAGGAGTCGACACAGGCTCCGAACCAAGTAAAAAATCACTGTGTCTTTGTGCTGTGTATGCTATTTTTATTTCCGCTGTGCACTTACTCTCAGTTTTCCAAAAAAAAAGTAATGACTTCCGATATTCACCCCCCCTCTATCGGTTTTCACGATCCAACACGTCTCACCCACCACTTGCTGAATACCACAGATGCTTTTTCTGATTATTGCTGTTCTGGAGGCTGGGAAGTATTTTTTCAAAAATGCTTTCTTCATGGAGATCCAACTAGAGACATGCCCCGTGGGTAGATAGTAAAACCAGTCTTTTGCTGCTCCTGTCAGTGTGAAGGGAAAAGCTCTCAGCTTGATATCTTCTTCAGAAATGCCCTGAGGCTTCATAGTAGAGCATACAACATGGAATTCGTGCAGGTGTCTATTGGGATCCTCTCCAGATAATCCTTGAAATTTGGGCAGCAAATTGATGAGTCCAGATCTGAGCTCGAAATCTCCCGCTAGCTCTGGATAAGCTATGCTGGAGTACTGGAACGAAGTATCTGGTGTTGCGAGCTCCTTCATGGTCCTCTGGTGGTCTGCCATGACACTGCCTGCGTGAGTGAAAATAGTCTGAATAGGAGGGATATCTATATTCTCAGAAAGAATGCCCTGGCTCCTCCTGGCTCTGAAAGTCCTCTCAATATCAGGGTCGAATTCTTCTAGATCACCACCTATAGACCTGGTCATAAAACAAAACAAATCGCAGTAAAAGTAGATAGAGAGATAAAACAAATTAAATCAAATCAAAAGATATAGCAATAAGCACAAAAATAAATCAAGAATGATATGAAATAAGTGCACAAGCAAAAAATCAACTAGTTGCTTCCCCGACAACGGTGCCAAAAATTTGACGAACCCAAAATAGACTGTCACGAATGTGGGTCCTCCAAATTTAAATGTATATGAATATAAATAATGTTGGAAACCCTTTTTTACAATCGATGTGTGAAAATGTAGTAAAGGGGCCTCAGGTCGTATTTTTCCAAGGGACTGTTGATGTTGTTCGATTCGAGCTTGTATTATGTGTCGTTTGTGTTTTTGGGTTTCAAATAAGTAATTGGATTTTGGGGTTGTAATCGAAAATGAAATTGCAATGAAAAAGCAAAAACAACCTTAAACTAATAAACTAAACAAGGGAAATGCAATTTATAAACTAAACTCAATGAGAACTTGCTCTACCAAGGTAGCTGAACAGGATTGGGAAAAAGAAACAAAGGTAATATGGAATGCAATCAAGGGCTGAGCAAATGATTAAGAACAGGGCTGACAGTTTTTGAAAATGAACAAACTTGGAACAATTAGTAGCATGCGAAATTAAGAAATCAAACAAACAATTCAACTCAACTAGCTACAATGTTTTTGGAAGCCAACCACTGCCAACAAAATTCAGAAATGGATGAATGCAAACTTATTGATTTCAAACACAATGGCTCACTAGAAGACAAGTGAATTCCTGATGAAAAACAGTTCCAAACGGCTTGGCACACAAAAAGAAACCCTTGTGCCAAAGCTGAAATTTTTGTGCCAACTTGTGCTTGAAACTTGCTGAAACAAGGACTACTAAATCTGTAATAAAACTAATCAAGATCAGCTTGGGAAGATAAACTAAAAGTAACTGATACGCAAGAATGAAGGAAGGAAATTCAGAAGCAGATGGAAGATCAACTAAGAAATGGCTAAAGCAGAAATAAAAGTGCAGAAATTTCAGAAATTATGAGCAGAATTGAAATAGATTAACTAGTTGGATGCAAAACAAATTGAGCAACTAAGAACACTAAACTAGCTTAAGGAGCAATGAACCTAGTGATTTCTGAATTTGGTTATCAATTCAAATACAAACTGCAGCAAAGAAAAGAAAAACAGAATCGAAACTGAAAACTCAAAACAAGCATGTGCAGAATTTCGAAAATGAATTGCAGGAACTCACAAATATGTTCAGAAATGAAATCAACAAGGTCTTTTTGATATGCTGAAATCTAAAATGCTGAAACGAAGATTTAGAAGGCAGAAACAACTAGGAAAAATCAGAAATGAACTTGGCACGCCATAATCCAGTTGATACGCAGCAACAATCATAGAACTAAACTAAAATTAAACTCAATTGATCACTAAACAAGTTTTTATACTACTCTACTTACAGAACTAAAGCTAAATTATAGCTAACAACTTAAAAATCGTAAATTACAGTAGCTGAGAAAGAAATTCAGAACAGAACAGTTGCGGTAACAATTATAGCTAATTCAAAAACAGCAAATTCAATAAGAAACAACTCCTCAACCCTTCCCTAGCTCAAAATCTTCTTTGTTGTCAAGCAAGAGCTGGCTTCGAACCCCTAGGCTCAACAAATCAGTGGGAAATCATCTCTGAAGTCGACTCTGCTCAAATCTACGCTTAGCTGGAATTTCCAATCCGATTCACTCTATCTCAACTGATGGAGCTGCGATGATGATTCGGGAAGCGTCTGAGCTCACCTAAGAACCCCTACAAGTGGCTCAGACGTTTGGAAATGGGTTGTAGATGAGGAACGAGTGATCAGAATGAAGAACTGCCGAAACCCTCAAACAGTCCTTGTTCCGGCGCAAATTGAGCTGAATTTTCCAAGGAAACTATCCCCAAGGATTCAAATCTTGATCTAGGATGAATGTTGAGGTGGTAACGCCTTCTTGGATGAAGAAATTGAAAAACGAAGATGAAGAACAGTGAAGAAGATGAAGAACGGAGAAGACACGACAAAGGAAGGAGCTGCGCAGGTGTTTCCTTAAGTAATTAACATTGAACGGCTCAGATTGATTTGAGAAAATCCAACGACTAATCTTGCTCTGATTTGAGCCAAACTTTGAGAATGTTGATCAGGGGTCAGGATCTGCCTTGTGGTAGCTCGGATCCTCCAGATGTGCAACGGATGGTCCAGATCAACTTAGTCTTTGAATGGACGATCTAGAGCCCTCCGAGCTTGATCCAACTGTTGATTTAGCTCTGATTGGGATGAAACTTTCAGATCATGATCAGAATGTTTGATCAACCCTAACCCTAGCTCGGATTGCTTCAGATGGTCCCGGATGGCTCAGATCTCGCCTCTTTTGAATCGGACGACCCAGATTTAATCCTAATCTTGATAACTCGATCCGGGTCACTTCCGACTCAAGTTTGACCCAATATGCCCTAAGTCCATGAACCCTTCATGCCTAAAAAAATAGATCAAGAATTTAGTGGCCAAATAATCTAAATATGTGTAAATTCACAATTAAGTCCAAAATAAGAGGAAGTTCTAAAACCTAGGGTAAATTCACAATTAAGCAATAAAAACATATGTCAAACATGGATTTTAGCAACTCAAATAATCACTAAAATGGTATCTATCAAGCAACCGCTATCCAACATCCATTGGTCCAAATCTTTATGTTCCTTGATTTCGCCGTCTTCTGAAAAGGTTTGTCTGTCGTCGTCCTCTTCTGATTCAGACTCGGTCTCGACTTTTTCTGAGGCGGTCAGGGCTAGTAGGTTTGACTGGGGTGCTTCTTCTTCTTCTTCTGATGAAGATTCATCCCAGTTTACTTGGAGTGCTTTCTTTCTTCTTGTCTTTTTGTTCTCCTTTAGGTTTGGACACTCCGTCTTGTAGTGGCCCTTCTTCTTGCACTCGTAGCAGGTCACGTTTGGCTTGTTTTTGTCACTTGTGGGTTCAGCTGGTTTGTCCTTTCTTCGGCTTGTTTTCCGTTTGTTGGCTTGGTTCTTCAATTTTTTATAGTAGCTTCGGGCCAGTCGGACCAGCTCAGATCGATCTCCTTCTTCGTCTTCTGCGTCTGAATCTGAGTTAGACTCGGGTCAAGGTTGAGGTTTCTTCTTTGTCGATCTTCCAATTTTTCCTGCAACAAAGGCAATACCTTTCTCGGCCATATTGCAGTTAGTCTGTTCATGAAGTTCTAACTCAAAAAACAATTCATCTAATTTAATTTTTGAGAGATCCCTTGAAACCTTGTATGCATCTACCATGGATGCCCACAAGGTATTTCTAAGGAAAGCATTTAGGGCATACCTTATTAGGTCATGGTTTTCGACCTTGTGACCTATAGTGTAAAGACCGTTCATCAATTCTTGGATTCGTGCGTGGAGTTGGGCTGCCGTTTCATTGTCGGCCATCTTGATGGTGTACAGTTTGTTTAGGAGTAGATCTCTCTTACTGATCCGAGTGTCTGATGTTCCTTCGTGCAGCTCGATCAATTTTGCCCATAGCTCCTTGGCACTGTTGAAGGGGCCCACCCAGTTGAGCTCCTCTTTTGTTAAACCGCATTGTAGGGTCTGAGTTGCCTTTGCATCGGCTTCTATTTTGCGCTTCAGAGCAGTGTCCCATTCTGAGTAGCTTTGAGGTAGTCCTTCAGCATTTGTGGGAATCTCCAGTCCGGACTGGATGATAATCCACATGTCCACCTGAGTTTTCAGGTGGACCTCCATTCGACTTTTCCAGTAAGAAAAGTCTTCTCCACTAAAAAGTGGAGGTCTGGCGGTGCTGAATCCTTCTTGCATGGCCATTTAATTTGAAGAATAAGAAAACTAACAAGAAAAAAAATTCCCAAGACTAGGTCTTGGATTAGTAGTGTGGGATGAATAAAATGAAATAACGAGGGGTGTTGCACCAACCTCAATTAACGGAAAAAAGAAAATTCGAATGAAATATTTAAAGAAAAAATTCGAACTAGAAAAAAATAAAAATCCGAAAAATTTTCAAACTGGTGGTTGCACCAAGTTTGAACTTCCCCGCTCTGATACCACTTGTTAGATCGAGAGAACCGATAGAGGGGGGGTGAATATCGGAAAACGTTCAGATTTAGGTAAAGAGAAATTTCACAGCGGAAGATAAAAGCAAACACGCGAACACAGTAATTTTTTTACTTGGTTCGGAGCCTAGGTCGACTCCTACTCCAAGGCCCACGATCGTTGATCGTTTACTTTGGGCAATTCTATATGAGGCGTAAAATCAGTTTACAAATATAGATTAAAGAATAAGTGCAGTAAACCTAACAAAAAGGAAAAACTCTTCTTTTACCGATGTCCGATGTAGGTTGTCTTTTTCGGAGCAGCGGGACGTCGTCGGCTCGAGTTGGAAGGTTTCCGGAGCGAGGCGCGAGAGCAGAAGAGCGTAGAAGCGTTGATTGAAAGTCTTATTTGAAGCTTGGAATCGAGAGCCCTTTATATAGGGCCTGGGGGCACCCGGGACGTCGGGGGCGCCCCCCCCCCCACGTGGCGGTTGATCCGTCTCCAGCGCGGTCAACATCTGATCCCTTCAAAATTGGGATCAGGTTTGACCGGGGCGCCCAGAGCGCTCGGGGTGCCCGCATTGACCGGGTCAAGCCTTCATCCTCTTGACTTCGCGAGGGTGTGCTTTGGCAGCTGGCACTGGGGGCGCCCGCGACAGGCGGGGCGCCTCGACATATAACTGTCGAGGCGTGTTTTCGCTCCTGCTGACTTGGGTTGACCTTGGGGGCGCCCGGAACATCTGGGGCGCCCTGCTCAGCTTCTACCTCACTCCTTTAAGGCTCTCTGAGCTGCAGATACTCAATCCTTCGGTCCTGCATCCAGGGTTAGTCCAAAAAGCAGTATTATATTATTTTATACATCCTTAGCTGTCTTGGTTCTAACTTTTGGGTCTCCAAAATGGAACCTTAGGTCGAACCGACGCCTACTGTTCCCTCAACGGGGAACGCGTCCTCACCTACTCCTCTCGGGAGAATGTACCTGATGCCAACCGCTCCTTTGGTTGGACTTTTGCCTGGCGGTCCTTTGTCAGGTCTTAGATGCCGAGATGTCCTTCGCCCGGTGCCTAGCATTCCTTCGCTAGGGCTTCAGTCCCAAGCTATCCTTCGCCTGGCGCCTAGCAGTCCTTCGCTAGGGCTTTTCACCCTGGTATTCCTTCGACAGTGTCTAGCAGTCCTTCGCTATGGCTTTTCACTCTGGCATTCCTTCGCCAGTGCCTAGCAGTCTTTCGCTATGGCTTTTCACTCTGGCATTCCTTCGCTAGTGCCTAGCAGTCCTTTGCTAGGGCTTTTTACTCTGCACACTGAAGTGACATGTTAGATAACAAGTAATACTTAACTTTTGAACCCTGTTGCCATTATCAAAACACAGGTTTGACTTTGGTGCTTTCTGCACCAACATATGTGTCCGCACACAGAAGACGAGAGGATTTGCATGAGTAAGATTCCTTATGCATCCGCGATAGGATCTATCATGTATGCTATGTTATGTACTAGGCCCGATGTATCGTATGCTCTAAGTGTCACAAGCAGATACTAGTCTGATCCAGGAATGGATCATTGGGCGGCTGTCAAGACAATCCTCAAGTACTTAAGAAACACTAAGGATGTGTTCCAAATATATGGAGAAGGTGATATAGTAATATGTAGGTATACAGATGCCAGTTTCCAGACAGATAAGGATGACACCAAATCTCTGTCCGGATAAGTATTTATTTTGAATGGAGGTGCAATAAGTTGGAAGAGTTCCAAGCAAGACACCGTAGCGTATTCTACCACGGAAGCGGAATATATTGCAGCTTCGGAAGCAGCAAAGGAAGCAGTCTGGATCATGAAGTTTGTCTCAGAACTTGGTGTGGATCCAACCATTGATGAAGCAATACCGGTTTACTGCAACAACAATGGAGCTGTTGCACAAGCGAAGGAACCAAGGTCTCATCAGCGATCCAAACATGTGCTTCGCCGCTATCATCTGATCAGAGAGATTATAAGTAGGAATGATATACAAATTGAGAAAATTCTCACTGAAAGGAATTTAGCGGATCCTTTAACTATGGCCTTGCCTTAAAGCAAGTTTGAGGGTCATGTTAGAGCTTGTGGTATTGGGTACCGTAGCGATTGGCATTAGGCCAACTGGGAGTTTGTTAGTGATATGAGAGAAGTGTCCTAAGACAATCGCCTTATGATTGTAATCATTTATTTTAATAAATGAATATTCACTATTTGAGTATAGATGTTTATGTATTTGATTGAGATCTTAAACTCATTTACTGAATGCCCGCAATATAATTCACAAGATGAGAGAATTTGTGATGAATTCACAACTAGTGATTATCTCTACATGTGCAATTGTGAAGTATTGAAATTGTCCCTAGTCGATGAATTGATAAATACGGACACTCAATTCTGTTGAGACTAGCAAGGGTTATTCTCTAATCAGCTGATTCTCACTGGTTGGTGACATTGAGATGTCTGGAGATAAACATGAATGCTAGTTAAGGGAACTAGTTCATTGGAGTGATTGGCTGTAAAACTTCATATGATAGTCTATATATAGATATGTCAGTGAAGTTCTTACTGCAGCTTAAGTGCGATGTTCCTTTGACTTGCCGTGTTCAAGTCATCTTGGTCATGGAGACTTATACATTGACATCTTAAGCAAGCATCTCCAAGGAGGTGTGGACCCAGGATGATTGGGTATAAGCCGAAGTGCCCGAAGATGTTTGAACAACCTACAAAGGATTCAGCACTCCTTGAGAGGAGATGTATACTCGAGGCCTATCGTCGGATTGTTACTCGAAGCCTCTGGCCAGAGCGTGACATGTTCAGAGTATAAATATCTTAAATACATGAGAGTAATTAGAATCCGTAGGACGAGAAAATGTTACTTGGGCTAGGTGTGACGTAGTCAGCCTAGTGGGGACTGACACACATAAACCATGTATTGAACCAAGTGGGTATAAGATGGTGAAGGGAATGGGGCACGATTCATTATAGCTACTGAAGGATTTCAGAATTGTTTCTGAGGTCAACCGTTGATCTTTCGATTAATTGGGGATCATGATGTACTACTAGGTGTCACTCATGATCGTTCTATAATTAATTGATTAATTATAGACGACCAACATAAATCGAAAGCCTATTTAGTCACACGCACTATGAGTAATCCGAGGGATTTAAAACGAGTTGAAAATTGGATTTTTCAATCAAGAGAGATTAAGTTTGGTTGAGCTAAACGATAAGTCGAATCTGAAGTTTCAGAGACGCATCAAAAGCGTAAAATGGCTAAGTCTTTTGAAGACTTAATAAATGAATTAAATAAGTTTAATTCATTGGGGCTTGGCTTGGATGGGCCGGCCAAAGAGGGCCTCCATCCTCTTTGCTTGGCCGGCCACAACAAAGGGAGAGAACCAAGTTTTTGGTTCAATTTATAAAATAAACCAAGTGTGGTTTGTTTTATAAAATTATGGGTGATAAAAATTTTTATATAATAAACCAAGGTTTGGTTTATTTTTCATGAAAATTAAAATGAACCATGGATTGGTTTATTTTATTAAAATCAATCATGTATTGATTTACCATGATAAGGAAATTTATTCCATAGGAGAGAAGCTTTTTATCATGAATTAAAATATGATTTTAACCATAATATAAAATCAAACTTGCCATGATGGAATAAGTTATTCCATATTTGAGAGGCTTGATGGTTGAGAGGCCACTATATAAAAGACCCAAGGCAAGGCTTGGGGGGTGAATCACAGAGATGAAGGCATAGGCTCTCTTTCTCTCCTTCTCTTCTCCCCTTCTTGCCATGCGCCAACCTGCCCCAAGAAGGAGCACCAGCTGGCCATCCTTTTGTGGTTAGTCTTCTGACTTCTCTCTTGGTTTTTCTCGTCGCGTTCTCGGAGAATCTAGTAGTTCTCGAGAACACGAAACTCATGGCTTTGCGAAGTCATCCCGAAGATACTCGGCGTGGACGCGAATAGAGGCGGAGCTTCCAAGGGACGCTTATGGTTGGATCTCGTCCCTTCCTTCGAGTTACGCGAGGTAATATGTAAATTAGTTTACGTTTCTGCAAAAATTTTAATATATGATCATGTCTACACAAGATAAAATTGCTTGCTTAGATGTGTGGTTAAATGATTTAGAGAAATTATTTATGCTAAACCTTCCGCTGAACGTAATTAATTTTAAAATTACGAACCCGTATCCATGTCAACATGCACCTGGTCCCAACAAACCTGAGGGTTAGTCAGTTATAGACACTAAGTGGGTATTTAGAAATAAGATAAATGACCAAGGGGAGATTGTGAGAAACAAAACCTGCTTAGTAGCTAAAGGGTTTAGTCAAGTCGAAGGGTTAGATTATGATGAAACCTATGCCCCTATAGCTAGACTTGAATCAATTAGGATGTTATTAACTTTTGTAGCCCATAGAGGGTTTAAACTGTACCAAATGGATGTCAAGTCTGTCTTTCTTAATGGGTTCATAAAAGAGGATGTATACGTAGGGTAGCCCCCAGTATTTGAGGACTTAGACAAACTTGAATATGTGTTCAAACTTAGGAAAGCCCTTTACGGTTTGAAACAAGCACCTAGGGCCTGGTACGAAAGATTATCAACCTGCTTAATTTCTAATGAATTTAACCAAGGAAAAATTGATTCAACTTTATTTGTTAAAATCATAGAAGAAGACATATTTATTGCTCAAATATACATAGATGATAAAATATTTGGGTCAACAAATTCTAACTTTTTAAAAGAATTTGTCAAAATTATGGAGAGTGAGTTTGAAATGAGTTTGGTAGGTGAGCTAAACTTTTTCTTAGGTCTCCAAATAAAACAAACCAAGGATGGTAACTATGTTCATCAATCCAAATATGCAAAAGAGTTAATTAAGAAATTCAAAATGAAAAACTCTAAAAGCATAAGCACTCCCATGGCCATAAATGTCAAAATAGATAATGACCCTGAAGGTAAACCAGTTGACCTAAAGCTATACAGAAGTAATTGGTAGCTTATTGTACTTAACTACTAGTAGATCTGACATTTTGTTCGATGTAGAAATGTGCGCTAGATACCAAACATGTGTTAAGGAATCTCACCTAGCAGCACTAAAAAGAATCCTAAGGTACATTAAGGGTACCCTAAATGTAGGTATTTGTTATCCTAGAACTCCCAATTTTGAATTATCAGGATACTCTGACTTTGATTATGCCGGTTGCAAACTAGATAAAAAGAGTACAAGTGGAAGTTGTCAATTAATAGGACACAGTCTAGTCAGCTGGTGCAGTAGAAAGCAACACTGCGTAGCCTTATCCACAACTGAAGCAGAATATGTTGCCCTAGGAGAGTGTGTAGCACAATTGTTATGGATGATGCACAGTCTTATGGATTTCTAGCTAGACTATGCCCAAACCAAAGTGTTTATTGACAACATAAGCTCAATAAATCTGACTAAAATTCCAATTCATCACTCCCGAACCAAACACATTGAAGTAAAACATCATTTTGTTAGGGATCACGTAGTGAGTGGCGAAATCGTATTTATGCATGTGGACTCAAAATCTAGTTTGGCCGACATCTTTACCAAACCCTTACCTGAGTCTGAGTTTAGCTTGCTAAGAAGGCAATTAAGGTTGTGCTTAATAGAATAGGACTACTCTAATTTTTTCCAAAAATCTTTTATATTTGTAAAATTTTTAAAAATCATTTCTTTTATTAAGTCTTGAAATTTTAAAATTATTTTCTGACTAAGATTTTTCAAAAATTTACCCCCTTTAAAATTAGGGGTTTTCTACGCAAATGGACTTAGCCTAGGCTTTAACCCTAGAATTGCATGCACCTATAGATCTAGAAGCCAGCATCTTACAAGCACCTTAGGATACTTTGATTGATTACCTAGACTGGGTTGAGATGCATAAGTTTATGCCTTGACTCAAGATGCTTTAAGTCAGTGCATCTAGAGTAGTTGGGCGATAAATATAATTGAACAACAATCTAGTTAAGTGTTCAAGTTTAGAAAATCTAACTTGATCTGATCACTTAACTTGACTAACCCTAGCAAAAACTACTGCTATATAACAGTTAGTAAGTAGCTAACTGGGTTAGATAGGACCTGAACAAGTTCAGTTTAATTGGTTTGATCCTTTTTGTTGCTTGGGATCAATAGAGTTGTTTAATACGTATTTAATATTGTTTTAACTGGCTCTGATTCGAAATTGATTCGTAATTGGTCTTCTATCAATTTTTTTTTGATATATGGCAAAGGGGAAGAGAGGAAAGAAAAGAGTAAAAATATTCAAGAGAGTAAAAATTTTCAAAATTTTCATTTTTCTTCAAAAAATAAAGTTAATTTTTTTTCTAAAAGTAAAGTTAAATTTTGAAGGGCATTTAGGCATCATATTTTTAAGTGCGGATTTTTTTTTTTCAAAAATATTTTTTTCCAAGTGCACAACAATATTTTTCTAAGTAACAATTTTTTTCAAGTGCACAAAATCCTTCTAAGTAAAATTTTTTTTTCAAGTGCACAAAATCCTTCTAAGTGAAATTATTTTTCTAAGTGCACAAAATCTTTCTAAGTGAAATTATTTCTAAGTGAAATATTTGTTAAGTACACAAGTTTTTCTAAGTAATTTTTTTTTTGGCATAAATTTTTTTTAAGTCAAATTTTTCTAAATGTACAAAATTTTTCTAAGTAAGATTTTTCTAAATGCACAAAATTTTGATAAATCAAAATTTTCTAAGTGCACAAAATTTTCTAAGTCAAATTTTTCTAAGTGCACAAATTTTTTTTTAAGTAAATGTTTTTTCAAAATTTATTCTAAGTGAAAAAACTTTTCTAAAGAAAAATTTTTCTAAGTGCATATGTCTTGACAAAATGTTTTATTAATGTGTTAAGTGGAAAATCTTTGTAAGTATGCAAATGCTTTGCAAAACACTTAGACTTTTTGAAAAACTGTATATCATTAAAAGCTTCGGGGGAGCTTAGTAAATATTTTTCAAAAGGTGATTTTCTTAGAATAAACATGCTTGTTATATATGTTTTAAATGATTTAAACTTAAATTTTTGAACCTGGTTGCCATAAATCAAAAAGGGAGAGATTGTTGGTGCCGGAAGCACCAAGATCGAACTTGTGTTTTGATAATGACAAAGGGTTCATAAGTTAAGGTTTTATTGTGATCAAACGAAGTTATTCAAGTGTGCAGGAAAAGTCCTAGGTACACTAGGCACGAAGTCCTGATTCTAGGGATTGGGCAATAAGTCCTGGCCGAGGGCTAGGCAGCTAAGTCCTGGTTGCAGACTGAGCATGAAGTCCTGATTCGAGGAATTGGACAATAAGTACTGGCCGAGGGCTGGGCACCGAAGACCTAATCGAGGGTTGGGCAATAAGTCCTAGTCGCGGACTGGGCACGAAGACCAGATCCGGAGGATTGGGCAAATGTCCAACCGGAGGAGCTGGTTGGCAAAAAGGTAAACTCTCCTGAGAGGAGTAGGTGAGGATGCGTTCCTCATAGGAGGGAACACTAGGCGTTGGTTCGACCTAGGGTTCCATTTCGGAAGCCCAAAGTCAGAACCAAGACAGCTCAGGCTGTTAATTGTGCTTAACTTATATATTATTTGTTTATTATTTGTATTTTGGAACTAACCCTGGTTGCAGGAACAAAGGTTGAAGGTTTCTGCTCCTAGGCGCCTGAATGGAGTCAGGCGCCTGATCAACCAGGTGCTTGTATGGTGACAGGCGCCCAAGAAGGGCTATTTCCAAGCAGTCTCGAAGCAAGCCTCCACATCAGCAAATGTGGCGCCTGTGCTGATACAGGCTCCCCAGTCAGCTCAGGTGCCCTAGTTGAAGAGATAAGCGCTAGCCAAGTCTACGAATGAGGATTCACGTAGAACATGCCATGTGTCAGGCACCCCCTTCAACACAGGCACCCAAGCATGCAGTATAAATAGGTGTTCACCCCTTGCTTCCAGATACAATTGCTTCCAATGAATTCTTTCAAGTGCTCTGCTCCAAACGTGCTCAAGTCTCAAGCGCCAATGATGACCCGCGGCTCCGATCTACAAATCTTCTCCAGTCGCCGGTATACTTGTTAATTAAGTGCTGCAATTAATTTCTATATTCGAACTTCATATTGTACCACTTTTTCGGAATATAGAATTGCCCATCGTAAACGGTCAAGGACTGTGGGCCTTGGAGTAGGAGATGATCTAGACTCCGAACCAAGTAAAAATCAAAGTGTTTGAATTGATTTGAATTTTCCCGATGCGTAATTGCTCATTTTAATCAGAAAAGATTTTATCGATATTCACCCCCTCTATTGATTCTAAATGATCCCACAGGTTGCACAAGAGGAATCACATCCAAAGGAACAAAAGTCTCGAGCTACAAATATGTCTTTGAAAGAGGGTCATAGCACTGCACGACCAACTTACTTCGAACAAAATGACTTCACCTATTGGAAGAGATGCATTGAGCACTACCTCATGACTGAGATTGATATGTGGTTCATGGTAACGAAGGGCTTCGTTGTGCCAACTCCAGAAGATGAAAATGTTTGGAATCTTTAAGATGGTCCACTGAACTAAAGTGGAAGGCACAAGTCAATGCCAAAGCAATCGTAACTCTTCAATGTGGACTAAGTTCGGTGCAACTAATCAAAGTTGGTACATTCAAGAGTGCCAAGAAATTATGGGGCAGACTCATTGAGCTGAATGAAGGCACAAAGAACTCAAGAATCACAAAGAGAGATCTTCTCATAATTCAGATGTAGAGTTTTATCATGAATGAAGGAGAAATAGTAAGTCAACTACATGAGAGGTTTAAGGAATTCCTCAATAGTCTCGATTAAGTTAGAGAAAGGTTGGAGAACCGACTAAGTTTGCATTTAAATCCTTCCCAAGAAACTCACTAGGTTATTAATGGTTGATGCCTATAAGGCTTCAAGGGATTTGTCAATTGTAAAATTAGATGTATTATTTTGTAAACTAGAACTACATGGAAAGCTAATGCATGTCATAAGGAAAAATGAATAGCATTGGTTGTTGGTGAAAAGAGTAAGAAGAAAAATAAAGAAAAGAAGAAGAGAAGAAGGAAGAGTCCTTTTCCAATTTCGAACAAGAAAGTGATAGTGATGAGGAGCTTTCATCCAGTGAGATGGTAAATTTTTTTCAGAAGATGATGAAATTCTATAGAGTTCAACAAGAAGGATGTTAAGAGGATATTTAGTGACAACAAAAGGAGTAAGTCTTTGATAACATCAAAATCAAAATATGATGTAGTTTGTTATGAGTGCAATAGGAAAGGGCACTACAAAACCGATTGTTCGGAGTTGAAGAAGCAAGATGAAAAGCCAAAGAAAAAGAAGGCCTTGAAGGCTACGTGGGATGACTTATCTTCCAGCTCATCAGAAGAAGAAAATAAGACAAGGACATAAGACACTTAGCTTTCATGACATTGAAAAATGTTGAGAGTAGTGAGAATGAAGAATTCTTGTAGAAGATGTGAAGTTTTCATGTGAGTCATCATCTAGTGATAACAAGGTAATTTCTTCTAAATTAGATAAACTTTACTCCACTATAGCATGCTTAACAAATGCTTTATCTAAATTAAAAGGTAGAGTTAAAGAACTACAAAATGAATTGAAATCATTAAGAGATGAAATGTGCCATGTGAGACTTGCATGAATCATGAACATGCTACTAATCAATTTGATGAGATCAAGAATGAAAATATATCCTTAAAATTGTAAGTAGATGATCTTAGAAATGTATTGGAAAAGCTTACTTCATGTTCTACATATTTGGACATAATTTTAGGAGCTCAACGAGCTACTTATAACAAAGCAGGATTAGGGTACAAATTAAAACATAAAGAAGTTAAATTTATGTCCTCAATCAGGCACATGATGATGGACTCATCAAAATTCTCATCACTTAAGAACAAAAATAAAGACACAATTTCCTTTAGTAATATTGGTGAGCATAAGGTTATAAGAATACGAGACATTAAATTTTTTGGATAATTCATTATTAAGAATGTCTTATTAGTGAATGATATGACCTTCAATCTTCTAAGTGTTGGTCAACTATATGATTCATGATATAGACTTGAGTTTAATTCATCTCAATATCTTTATTATCTATAATGCCATCTTGAGTGTCCAAATGATCATCAATACTCTTTTCCAGGTTAAACTAGCACTCAAGGAGATCGGAGCCCTATTTAAACTCAGCCACTTCTGTAGGATCTCTAAACATTGTCACTGTAGAAGAGTCCCCTCCTGCCCTCTGGAATTCCCCCAGATTGTGAACCCACCATGTCCTTTGGTCTTCTCCCACAGATATTATATTATCTCTTGAAGTCATCATCGCACCCCCTTCAGTTTGTCTCCCCAAAACCTTCTAAATACCAGAGTTATTGACTACACCTCCCTTTGCCACCCTCAGAAGTTTAGATGAGCCATACGACACCTTTGTTTGTTTGCCCTTAAATGTTTTTTGTAGCTCATCCATGTTATTTAAATTTCTCATGTTCTCACTAGCCTTAGGATGGTTGGTAGTGTTTTGTGTTGAGGCAATCTATGGTCTGGAGTGACCAAGTATTTTGATGTTTGGGCAAAGGGTTTAAGTTAGGTTTATCCTTGTGTTCTTATATGTGTATGTTGAGTGTGCAGGTTGCACAGGTTAGACATATGGACTTGGCTGGACGACCTCAGTATGGTGAAGGGTGGAATGGAGACAAGCTGGAGGCTTGTGTGCACCCAAGGGACCGTGGAGAGCAGGGACGAAGAGTTGATGGGCGGGGACTTCGAGGCATGCGTGAAAGATGGTATAGAGGCAAGCTGGAGGCTTGCGTGCATCCGAGGGACGAGAGCCGAAGATGAAGAGGGTGCGAAGGCAACAGTCGAGGCTGCGGATGAGGAGTCAGTCTAGTCGTGGTATGAGTGCAGGGTGAATGTACTCGGGAAGGGTTTCAGCTACGGACCAGTCGACTGCTCTAGGAGCAGTCGACTGGTAGGTGGCTGGTGATTTGGCTGAGAATTCAAACGTTGGGGTGCAACAGTCGAATTTCAGTGGCACCAGTCGACTGCCCTGGGAGCAGTCAACTGGTGGCGAGGGTTTCAGCCCAAGTCCTATTTAAAGAGGACTTCGTGGTGGCTGATATTTTTGGCGAATCTTGTCTTGGTTAAAGGCAAGATAGTAGTCTTTGTGCTCAGTGTAACGCCCCAAAATTCCCATTTTTATTTCTTAAAGTCCTTAGAATTATTTAAAAATGGTTTAGAAATATTCTAGATATTTTTAGGAATTTTTAGAATATTTTTATGGAATTTTCTGAGTCCGTTTAGTAGTTTTAAAAAAAGAAAAACATTTAAGGGCAGCAAGGGGTTCGAACCCGCGACCACCAGGAGACCAGGCGCGCGCGCGACCAGCTGGGCTGGTTCATTTTGTTGATAGAGAATAAGCGAACCAATAGATAAGTTGTGGTTAGGTCAATCCGCCCCATAAGTATAAATAGATAAGTTAAGAGAGGAAATTGGATTTTTTGGTTTTCTCTCTTCCTCACCCTAGCCGCGCGACACACGCACGGGAATCCTCTTCCCCTCTCTTGTGCGCACGCCAACACCAAGCCGAGACTTCCTCTCCTCTTCCAAGGGGGCGCCGGCCAAGAGGGAACCAAGGAGACGGAGCGTTTCGTCCGTCTCGACGAGGAGAACGCGTAGGCGCGAAGAATTCTCCGAGATCTCAAGTTTCTCCAGAGCCCTAAACGTCAATCTTGGTTGTAAGTCCAAGATATCGATGTAAGTACTGCTCACCTGCAGTAAGAGGCGGTTTTTCCGCAAGAATTTCCCTTAAAAGTTTTTAAAAGAGATATTTCCTTTTTGTTTGAGTTTTTGCATGTGATCTTAGTTCATTATATGCTTATATATGTTGATTAAGTACCCTATGTGAGTTTAGGGTCCAAGAAATGCTATGAGAAAAGAAAAGAGAAGATAAAGATAAGAAAAGAAAAGGCCAAGGCCTTAAGAAATCCCCAAAAGACAAGACTTAGGGATTTTAGCACGCAAGGTGCTCGAGAAAATGCCAAGGCATTTACAGATAAGAAAGAAAAGAAAGAAAAGCTATTTTATTTTCTAAGGCCAGTACCCGGCGTCCAAGGGCGTCGTTAAAGAAATCCAGGTGTCCAATTCCAAGGTCTTGGCCCTGGTAGACCAAGGTCTGCTCTATTAGGATTGGTGGCTCGCTACCCCAACCTTTTAGGGAACGCACATATGAGATGGTACTTACGTCTTCAGTGGATCCAAGTGATTATTATTTTCAAGTATATGCTTTAGCAAAGTTTCTAAAGTTTAAAGAGTTTTCAAAAAGTTAAAGAATAGCTAAAGTTTCAAGTTGAGCCAAGAAAAGCAAGTTGAGATTTATTAATGCTTGAGTATGCATGTTTTGAGTTATACATGTTTAGTTCAGTTTTCTTTCAAGCATATAAGTATCTCATGTGATTTTCATATTGTTCAACAAGCATGTTTGCACATTTCGAGATTTTGTGAGCTAGATAGTACTTACTAAGCTTTTTGCTTACTAGTTGCATTTCCTCTTATTGCAGATAAAGGTAAAGGCAAGCAATTCTGAAGGAAGGCGACGAGGCGGTGCTGAGCAAAGTGTGTGTGGTGGCTGAGCTTGGAGAGATCCTTGAGACAAGACAATTTAGTTATTTGAATTATAATGTTTAAGTTTATTCAAATTCCGAGTTATTGCTTTATGGAGTTTAGCGAACTTTTAAGCTTTGGATAGTTTTACATGCTCAATCTCTTAGAGTAAAGATTCCATGTCATTTCATTTAGCATACATATCCTTATGATTGCATTGGATGAGTAGAAGTGTGAGTAGTTTGGAATATTGATACTTTGTTGAAGATATTGATGCATGTGCCAAGATAGTACTAGTTCCCCTTTGAATCAAGTTTTTATTGCTCAATTATGCTTAGAAAAGTTGCTTTCACATTTCGTAATGCCTTAGTGATGTTATAGAACTTTGTGTGATGAGTTTCAATGGTTAGAAGTTAAGTTTGGTACAAACTTTAGCCTAAAGTTTATATAGTTTTTCATAACTTGCTAAATCTTGCAAAAGTCCTAATTTCAAGTTTATGGATTCGTTTTGATTGACTAAATTGTTTAGAAAACTAGTATAGAGTATAGAAATGGTGTCATGATTTTGTATGGCTCGAAAGTATAGGTTTGGTGGAGTTTTGAAACAAGTTTCGAAATCTGAATTTTCAGGTTTCAGGCGTGCCAGTCGACTGGTACAGGACCAGTCGACTGGTGCCAGTCGACTGGCCAGATCGCAATCGATTGGTACCACTGCAGAGAAGTCCTATAGAAAAGAAAAGAAGTATGTCAAGAACATCATGCATGACTATTAAAGTTAGAATATCATCCCTAGAGGGATTTAAAAGAAAGCATAAAAAGATTTCCGCATTTCTAGTCGTGCATTAGAGTCAAGAAGTAGAAGAAGTAGCGGGCCGTCTAAGGTAAGAGAAGGCGGGTCGCTACAGGTGGTATCAGAGCAGTTCCCATTCTCCAGCATCACACACACATCAGCATCAACCTTGCCGTCTTCAAGTAAGAAAGCTTTAAGTTTCAGTTTTTCTATTGCTCCTTTATTTAATTGCAGTACAGAGAAATGCTTAAGTACTTACTCATATGTGCATAGAACAAGGAAGCATGTTTAATACCTTAGTATCACGGAATCATGTTTAAATCCTAGAATGGACATTAGAGAAATGCTTAAGTACTTACTTGATTTGCCCAAAAGTAAGTTTTGGGATTTCGGCACGCAAGGTGCTTGATAAAAGTTTTGAGTAAGACCAAGGTCTTACTAAGCCCTAGAACGAGTTCTAGGACTAAGAAATGAGATAAGAATCAAGACCAAGGTCTTGTTATATCCTAAAGCAAGTTTGGGAACATTACCATTAAGTGTTAAGTTATACATTTGAGGACGTCCTAGAAAGGCCCAAAACGAGGAGCAAGCTCCTAGAAGGCAAGAAGCGTACCTCATTCAGTAGGAGAAACTGAAGCCAGGGAACTTCCCAGGCACAAGCAAACCATGGGATGCTTAAGCATGGTTCAAAACGTTGGAAAGAATAGTAGGGCTACTGGACTGGCATGAGGTAGAGAAGATAAAGTGTGCATCTTTCTGCCTTACGGGAGATGCTAGAATATAGTGGAAGAGAGTCAAGGCCAAGAGAAATGTCAGCCAGATGACATGGGCCGACTTCGAGACTGAGTTCTTCGAAGAATACTCTCACATGCAAGTAACCAACAAGCATTATGATGAATTCACGGAGTTCAGACAAGGAGAACTATCCGTGGATGAAGCAGTGAAGATGTTTAAGCGGTTAGCTCATCTGTGCCCAGAGCTAGTTAGCATAGAAAAAGAGATAGTTAGGCTAATGCTCAAGATGTTAAGGCCTGAGATAGCGTTGAAGGGGGGCTAGCGGTGTTAAGAGGCTGCAAACCTCCGAGGAACTAATAAGTAGTGCTTTGATCACTGAGCACTACTTAAACAGTATAAAGGCCACCAGAAAGGTTGAACGATGAAGTTCTTAACAACCTTACCGTCAGGGGAAGTAATGGCCTCTACTGAGAGGCTAAGGGCAGTATCAATCTAGATTTCCAACCGAGAGCTCTACAGTGACTTGTTAGTCCTTGAGATGAAGGATTACGATGTCATTTTAGGAATGGACTTCTTGAGCAAGTATAATGCTTCTATAGACTGCCGCAAGAAAAAGTCAAGTTCACACCAGAAGCAGAACCTTCGGTTGAGTTTATTGGAGACCCAAGGAGAAAGATAAATAGGTTCCTACCTACCTTACAAGCTCAGAGAATGTTAGAGAAGGGGTGCTCTAGTTTCTAGCTCATATAGTGGATGCGAGTCAAGGAGAAGGATTGAAGAGAGAAGAAGTGAGGGTAGTCTGTGACTATCCTGAGGTGTTTCCTGAAGAGTTACCAGGACTCCCTCCCAATCGGGAAATTGAGTTTGTAATTGAGTTGGCCCCAGGAACCAACCCAATTTCGAAGGCACCTTATCGCATGGCACCAGCAGAACTGAAAGAATTACAAGAACAATTGCAAGAGCTGCTTGACAAGGGTTTCATCCGCCCTAGTCATTCACCTTGGGGAGCTCCTGTACTTTTCGTCAAGAAGAAGGATGGGTCTATGCGTCTGTGCATAGACTACAGAGCTCTGAACAAGGTAACCATCAAGAACAAGTACCCCCTTCCAAGGATAGATGATTTATTTGATCAGCTGAAGGGAGCCACAGTGTTCTCCAAGATAGATCTGCGATCAGGTTACCATCAGCTCAGAGTGAAGGAGGGTGATGTGCCAAGGACTGCTTTCAGTACAAGATATGGGCACTATGAGTTTGTGGTCATGCCCTTTGGAGTGACAAACGCCCCTGCGACGTTTATGGATCTAATGAATAGAGTGTTCAAGGATTTTCTAGACAAGTTCGTCATTGTCTTCATTGATGATATCCTAGTGTATTCAAAGACTCGGAAAGAACATGAAGAACACCTGAAGATAGTGTTGCAAACCTTACACCAGAAGGAGTTGTACGCCAAATTCTCAAAGTGTGAGTTTTGGCTTGATCAGGTGGCCTTCCTAGGCCACATTATTTCCAAGGAAGGTATTATGGTAGACCCAGCCAAGATTGAAGCAGTTAGTAACTGGAGTCAACCAAAGAATGCCAGTGAGATCAGAAGCTTCTTAGGCCTGGCAGGATATTACAGAAAATTTGTGGAGGACTTTTCCAGAATAGCCTCTCCACTCACAGCCCTGACCAGAAAGAACCAGAAGTTTGAGTGGTCAGATAAATGCGAGCACAGTTTCCTAGAACTGAAGAAAAGATTGACTAGTGCTCCCATCCTGACTGTTCCAGAAAGTGACAAGGCCTTTGACATCTACAGTGATGCATCCAAGATGGGCCTTGGAGCTGTCCTCATGCAAGACGGTAAAGTAATAGCATATGCCTCCAGACAGCTCAAGGACTACGAGAAGAATTATCCTACGCATGACCTTGAGCTAGCAGCTGTGGTTTTCGCACTGAAGCTCTGGAGACACTACCTGTATGGAGTGCAGTGCAGAATCTTCACAGACCATCAAAGTTTGAAGTACTTCTTCACTCAGAAGGACCTGAATATGAGGCAGCGCAGGTGGCTAGAGTTGGTCAAAGATTATGACTGTGAAATCCTCTACCACCCAGGTAAAGCTAATAAAGTGGCCGATGCACTGAGCAGGGAAATCCTGCGCAGCACTGATGTCCCTATCATCACTGTCTCTACCACTTCAGAAAGAAATAAAGGATTTTGGAGTCGAAGTAATAATTGGGCAACTTTCTGCATTGACTCTAGAGTCAACCCTGCTTAAAGATATACAAGAAAAGCAAGATCAAGACCCAGAGATTCAGAAGATCAAGCAGGAGATCCAAGAGGCAGAAAATTCAGAGTTTCGAATATCAGATAGTGGCATACTCTATCTTGGAGACCGCCTTTGCGTCCCTAATGATGAGGAACTAAGAAAGAATATTTTAGAAGAAGCCCACAGTACCCCGTACTCTATGCATCCTGGTTCTACCAAGATGTACCAAGATTTAAAGAAGAGATTCTGGTGGTCTGGACTCAAGCGAGACGTGGCCAGATATATCAGTACCTGCTTGACCTGCCAGAGAGTCAAGGCAGAGCACCAGAGACCAGGAGGAGTTCTACAGCCACTTCCCATTCCAGAGTGGAAGTGGGAAGAGATATCCATGGATTTTATCACAGGTCTCCCCAGGACCACCCATGGACACGATGCAATATGGGTGATAGTGGATAGATTGACCAAGTCTGCCCACTTCCTAGCCATCAAGTTATCGCATTCGGTAGAGCAGTTAGCACAGCTGTACGTGAGAGAAGTAATCAGGCTTCACGGAGTTCCGAAGTCGATCGTTTCTGACAGAGATGGGCGGTTCATCTCCCATTTTTGGAGGTGTGTTCAGGACGCCCTAGGCACCAGACTTCAGTTCAGCACAGCTTTCCATCCCCAGACAGATGGACAAACAGAGAGAGTAAATCAGATTTTAGAAGACATGCTCAGGGCTTGTGCGTTGGACTTTAAAGGCAGTTGGTGCAAATTTCTGTGCTTAGCTGAGTTTGCCTACAACAATAGCTATCAGGCCACCATCAGGATGGCACCTTATGAGGCATTGTATGGCAGAAAATGCAGATCACCCATATGTTGGCAAGAAGCTGGTGAGAAGAAAGAGATGGAGTCAGGACTAGGCAGCCAGACTGAGCTTATAGATGAGACCACTCAGGCTATCCAGACGATCCGCCAGAGGATTGAGACTGCCCAGAGTAGACAGAAAAGTTATGCTGACACACGCCGAAGGCCACTTGAGTTCCAAGTTGGAGATTCAGTATTTCTCAAGGTCGCTCCCATGAAGGGAGTGGTGAGATTTGGCAAGAAGGGCAAGCTAAGTCCTCGCTACATAGGACCCTACAAGATCATAAAGAGGGTCGGTAAGGTAGCATATGAGCTGGACCTACCAGAGGATATGTCAGCTATCCACAGTACCTTTCATGTCTCTATGCTAAAGAAGTGTATTCACGACCCTAGCCAAGTGATTCAGCCTCAGTCAGTACAGATCCAAGAAGATCTTAGCTATGAGAGCAGACCGACACAGATAGTGGACAAAGCAGTTAAAAGATTAAGAAACAAAGAAGTGCCACTAGTGAAGGTCATCTGGCAGAATCAAAAGCATGAGGAGGCTACTTGGGAACGTGAGGACAGCATGAGAGAAAGATATCCAGAATTATTCTAAGTTCGAGGACGAACTTTTTATAAGGTATGGGGGATTGTAACGCCCCAAAATTCCCATTTTTAGTTCTTAAAGTCCTTAGAATTATTTAAAAATGGTTTAGAAATATTCTAGATATTTTTAGGAATTTTTAGAATATTTTTATGGAATTTTCCGAGTCCGTTTAGTATTTTTAAAAAAAAGAAAAACGTTTAAGGGCAGCAGGGGGTTCGAACCCGCGACCACCAGGAGACCAGGCGCGCGCGCGACCAGCTGGGCTGGTTCGTTTTGTTGATAGAGAATAAGCGAACCAATAGATAAGTTGTGGTTAGGTCAATCCGCCCCATAAGTATAAATAGATAAGTTAAGAGAGGAAATTGGATTTTTTGGTTTTCTCTCTTCCTCACCCTAGCCGCGCGACACACGCACGGGAATCCTCTTCCCCTCTCTTGTGCGCACGCCAACACCAAGCCGAGACTTCCTCTCCTCTTCCAAGGGGGCGCCGGCCAAGAGGGAACCAAGGAGACGGAGCGTTTCGTCCGTCTCGACGAGGAGAACGCGTAGGCGCGAAGAATTCTCCGAGATCTCAAGTTTCTCCAGAGCCCTAGACGTCAATCTTGGTTGTAAGTCCAAGATATCGATGTAAGTACTGCTCACCTGCAGTAAGAGGCGGTTTTTCCGCAAGAATTTCCCTTAAAAGTTTTTAAAAGAGATATTTCCTTTTTGTTTGAGTTTTTGCATGTGATCTTAGTTCATTATATGCTTATATATGTTTGATTAAGTACCCTATGTGAGTTTAGGGTCCAAGAAAAGCTATGAGAAAAGAAAAGAGAAGATAAAGATAAGAAAAGAAAAGGCCAAGGCCTTAAGAAATCCCCAAAAGTCAAGACTTAGGGATTTTAGCACGCAAGGTGCTCGAGAAAATGCCAAGGCATTTACAGATAAGAAAGAAAAGAAAGAAAAGCTATTTTATTTTCTAAGGCCAGTACCCGGCGTCCAAGGGCGTCGTTAAAGAAATCCAGGTGTCCAATTCCAAGGTCTTGGCCCTGGTAGACCAAGGTCTGCTCTATTAGGATTGGTGGCTCGCTACCCCAACCTTTTAGGGAACGCGCATATGAGATGGTACTTACGTCTTCAGTGGATCCAAGTGATTATTATTTTCAAGTATATGCTTTAGCAAAGTTTCTAAAGTTTAAAGAGTTTTCAAAAAGTTAAAGAATAGCTAAAGTTTCAAGTTGAGCCAAGAAAAGCAAGTTGAGATTTATTAATGCTTGAGTATGCATGTTTTGAGTTATACATGTTTAGTTCAGTTTTCTTTCAAGCATATAAGTATCTCATGTGATTTCATATTGTTCAAGAAGCATGTTTGCACATTTCGAGATTTTGTGAGCTAGATAGTACTTACTAAGCTTTTTGCTTACTAGTTGCATTTCCTCTTACTGCAGATAAAGGTAAAGGCAAGCAATTCTGAAGGAAGGCGACGAGGCGGTGCTGAGCAAAGTGTGTGTGGTGGCTGAGCTTGGAGAGATCCTTGAGACAAGACAATTTAGTTATTTGAATTATAATGTTTAAGTTTATTCAAATTCCGAGTTATTGCTTTATGGAGTTTAGCGAACTTTTAAGCTTTGGATAGTTTTACATGCTCAATTTCTTAGAGTAAAGATTCCATGTCATTTCATTTAGCATACATATCCTTATGATTGCATTGGATGAGTAGAAGTGTGAGTAGTTTGGAATATTGATACTTTGTTGAAGATATTGATGCATGTGCCAAGATAGTACTAGTTCCCCTTTGAATCAAGTTTTTATTGCTCAATTATGCTTAGAAAAGTTGCTTTCACATTTCGTAATGCCTTAGTGATGTTATAGAACTTTGTGTGATGAGTTTCAATGGTTAGAAGTTAAGTTTGGTACAAACTTTAGCCTAAAGTTTATATAGTTTTTCATAACTTGCTAAATCTTGCAAAAGTCCTAATTTCAAGTTTATGGATTCGTTTTGATTGACTAAATTGTTTAGAAAACTAGTATAGAGTATAGAAATGGTGTCATGATTTTGTATGGCTCGAAAGTATAGGTTTGGTGGAGTTTTGAAACAAGTTTCGAAATCTGAATTTTCAGATTTCAGGCGTGCCAGTCGACTGGTACAGGACCAGTCGACTGGTGCCAGTCGACTGGCCAGATCGCAGTCGACTGGTACCACTGCAGAGAAGTCCTATAGAAAAGAAAAGAAGTATGTCAAGAACATCATGCATGACTATTAAAGTTAGAATATCATCCCTAGAGGGATTTAAAAGAAAGCATAAAAAGATTTCCGCATTTCTAGTCGTGCATTAGAGTCAAGAAGTAGAAGAAGTAGCGGGCCGTCTAAGGTAAGAGAAGGCGGGTCGCTACACTCAGGTCGTGTCAAGGTGCTATGGTGAGGTTTCTCCAGCCACAAGGAGCGATAGAGTTAGCCGGAGGTTATCCGGGGAGTGATCCACCGACGAATTCTTGGATTAGTCACCCGTCCGGGGTGGATATCAAGTAAATCTTCCGTGTTAACATTGGTTAGTTTTTGTTTTATTGTTTTTATTTATATTCCGCTGTGCAACTAACCATATAGGAAGAAAGGGATTCTAAAATTGCTATTCACCTCCCTTCTAGCAAACATCTTCGATATATCAATTCGTATCAGAGTGAAGGACCGCTCTTGATCGGACTAACCGCCGAGGGAGCACACACTAGAGAAAAAGAACGATGGAAGACAAACTTGGGGAAGACATCTACACTCCACCGCCCTACGATCATGCAGACTTCAATTTTTGGAGGGCAAGGATCGAGACGTGGTTCGGAATGGAGTGGGAACTAAGGATTGCGCTAGAAGAGTCGTTCGAGATTCTAAGGGATAAGCACGGAAAGAGGCTTAGGCCTAGATATTGGAATTAAGAACAACAAGATCAATCCAAGGCAATCAAAAAGGTAATGATAACTTTAGTTAATCTTTTGCCTAACAATATTTTGAGTTGCGTAGGTAAATATCAAAATGCATATGAATTGTGGAGCAAATTGAAAGAAATTCATGAGAAATCTACACAATCTCAAGAGTCCAAAGAAATGGGCTTAATGGTCCAAGAAGAGGATAAGGACCATTCGGATGCGGAGAGGAGCTCGACATCCGAAGAGGGGAAAGTGAAAGAAGAAAGTGAGAGGTCATCCACCTCATCTAGAGAAGAGGAGGAGGTCACCACCTCAAGGATTGAGGGGGAGGAGAAACTCTCATCTACACAAGAACAAGAGGAAGTATCTTCTTCATCCAAGGTTGAAAAGGAAATCAACCTAGCCTCTACCTGCACCAAAGTCAAATCAAAAGAACATATCACATACTTTGGTTGCCACGAAAAGGGGCACTACAAGGATAAGTGCCCTCTAGGTAAAAAAATGAGGTACTCTGTAAACCCGGGTCCATTCGATTTAAGTCTAACATGAATTGTAGGAATGGAGAAGCCCAAGAGAGGAAAATGAAGATTAGATACTTCACATGCAGAGAATTGGGGTACTACCACACTAAGTGCCCAAAGAAAGGTGAAATAAAGAGAATGGAGCATCTAAGAAGATGGGAGAAGGAGGAAAGAAGGAAGAGAAGAAGTTCACAACAAGGAGGGACTACAAGGGTAAGGAAGGTAATTCCTAACCCTAGGTTAAAAAGTAATTCAATTTCAAGTTCCTCCTTGCATTTTAAAAATCATGTTAATTACCCATCCATGCATGCTAGCTATAATGAAAAATGCTTAATGGTGCATAATTTTGATTTTAAATATAATGATAGGACTAGGGATAACAAGATAGATCAAAACCCTAGGAAAGGCATGCATCGTGATCAACCCAAGACTTCTAGACCTAAGGATCATGGCACTAATCCCAAGAGAGGGAGGAATGTGTTGGTGCAGGAAGCACCATATCGAACCTTGTTTTGATATTGGCAAAGGATTCAAAGTTAAGTATTATTTGTTATCAAACAATGTTACTTGAGTGTGCAGGCAAAGCCCTAGCGAAGGACTGCTAGGCACCTGGCGAAGGAATGCCAGGATACAAAGCCCTAGCGAAGGACTGCTAGGCACCTAGCGAAGGGCTGCCAGGAAACAAAGTCCTAGCGAAGGGCTGCTAGGCACCTGGCGAAGGAATGCCAGGATACAAAGCCCTAGAGAAGGACTGCTAGGCACCTGGCGAAGGAAAGCTAGGAAACAAAGTCCTAGCGAAGGGCTGCTAGGCTCTTGGCGAAGGAATGCCAGGATACAAAGCCCTAGCGAAGGACTGCTAGGCACCTGGCGAAGGAATGCCAGGAAACAAAGCCCTAGCAAAGGACTGCTAGGCACCAGGCGAAGGACAGCTTGGTACTGAAGACCTGGCGAAGGACAACTAGGCACCTGGCGAAGGACTGCTGGGCAAAAGTCCAACCGGAGGAGCCGGTTGACATCAGGTACATTCTCCCGAGAGGAGTAGGTGAGGACGCGTTCCCCGTCGAGAGAACAGTAGGCGTTGGCTCGACCTAGGGCTCCATTTGGGAGGCCCAAAGTCAGAGCCAAGACAGCTAAGGCTGTATAAAATTAATATAATATTGCTCTGTATTGTTTTGGACTAACCCTGGATGCAGGACCGAAGGAACGAGTGTCTGCAGCTCAGAGAGCCTCGAAGGAATGAGGCAAAGGATGATTAGGGCGCCCGGAGTGACCCGGGCGCCCCAAGGTGAACACAAAACAAGCGTAGCAATGGAACTGCTTCTGCAACTCATAGCCAGGGCACCCCCGTGCTCTCGGGCGCCCCCGTGCTCCCGGGCGCCCTCGCTGCTCCCGGTCGCCCCCAGCATCCCGGGCGCCCCCTGTGTAAGCCATCGAAGCAGAACCAGCGAAGCCAAGAGGATAAGACTTTGACCCGGTCAATCCGGGCGCCCCCAGCGTTCCGGGCGCCCCGGTCAAAGCTTGATCCCGAGTTTTAAGGGATCAAAGCAGACCGAGAAGGAAGTGGATCGACCGACACGTGGGGGGGCGCCCTCCGACGTTCCGGCCGCCCCCAGGTGCTATAAATGGACCCTCGAACCAAGGCTTCAGAACAATAATTCATTCAACGCTTATACGCTCTTCTGCTCTCGCGCTCTCCTCCGGAAACCTCCCGACTCGAGACTCAAGTGCCGACGACGTCCCACTGCTCCGAAAAAAGACAACCTACATCGGACGTCGGTTAAAGAAGAGTTTTCGTTTTAAAAGTTTACTTTGCTATATTTGTAATTCAATACTGTAAACTGATTTGAACTTATAGAATTGCCCGCAGAACACGATCAACGACCGTGGGCCTTGGAGTAGGAGTCGACCTAGGCTCCGAACCTAGTAAAACTACCTGTGTTTGTGTTTGATTGTTTTATTCCGCTGCGAAATTTCTCTAATCCTAAAATCCGAATGTTTTCCCATATTCACCCCCCCTCTATCGGTTCTCTCGATCCAACATGTGGTATCAGAGCGGGGTAGTTCAAACTTGGTGCAACCACCAGTTTGAAAGTTTTTCGGATTTACAAAATTTTTAATCTTATTTCTTTTCTTTCTAGTTAATCAACACCACTAGATCTTTTTTCGCCTTTTTCAATTTTGAATTCTCATTTTTCACCATAAGTTAGAATTGTTAAAATAATTAATTTTTGAAAATTTATCATAAACTTTTTATTATTATTTTAATATTATTTTTTTTCTTGAAAATCATGCTACCTTAATCTGAGCAAATTTTCTCCCAAACATTAAAGTCTTACTTTTTATCATTAATCAAAATTGATAAATTAACATTTTCAAAAATTTGACATAAATTTTTTTATTATTATTCTACCTCGAAATTCATGCAATATTTTTTTGGGCTATTTTTTCTTTCTCCCGCACTACTAATCCAAGACCAAGTCTTGGTACATTCTGTTATTTCTTTTCTGTACGAGGTTAAACTAAATGGCCAACCAAGAGTGGAACAGTATCCGTCCACCCCTATTCTGTGGCGAGATCTTCAACTCCTGGAGAAATCTAATGGAATCCCACCTGAAGGCTAATCTGGATTTATGGTTGATAATCCAAACGGGGTTCACATTCTCCATAGAAGAAGGAACATCGATCACTTGGAACAAACTGGATGAACCAACACTGAGGAAGATTGAGACAGATGCAAGGGCTACTGCAATCCTACAATGTGGCCTAACCAATGAAGAATTGAAGCGGGTCGAATCCTTCAGATGTGCTAGAGAAATCTGGAAAAAACTGATTGACCTTCATCAAGAGATCTCAGATGAAGAAGAAGATCAGGTAAGTTATCTTGCCCTTTCGATCCAAGCACAAATAGCCGAGTCAGAGTCTGAACCCGAATCCAAAGTCGAACCAGAATTAGACGATGAATTGACTAAGACGGTAACCGATTTTGAATTCTTTTCAAAATTAGAATTAAATAATTAAACAGATACTGTAATGGTCGAGGAATGTGTAATTTCTATTGTAGGGAAATCTCAAAAAGAACCACCAAAAAAGGAGCTTCAACCAGTACCCGAGTCCGACTCAGACATGGAATCAGAAGATGAGTCTAGATCCGAGACGACAAGAAACAAGGGGGAGATTCCCAATCGGGAATCAAAAGGTAAATTTACAGTATTTAAAAATCCAATATTTACCTTGAATAACATGATTAATTCGTATAAATTAATTAAGATCAACACGTTAGAAAACTTAATTCACAACCATGCTGATTTTAAAAACCCAGAGTTTTATTTCGATTATGATGTAACTTAGATTATTTTTCTTCTTGTTTGCTTTAATTGTGTGTTGTTTTTTATTTTATTTCTTTTATGCTTAGAATTAGGATTGATTAGTTTAAGGACTAAAATGATTAAATGAAATTTGAACAACATAATATTGGGTGGAGGTGAGATGATAGTACGTTAGGGAAGCCTCTTCTAATAAGGTCAAGTATACTCTACTTGGTCTCTTTAGAATGGTGAAACTAGCTGAAGCTACCGATCCAAAACCCAAACTAGTTAGACCAGAATTTTTCAAAGATTAATTTTGAAAATGAAATTTCACTGAAAGGCTTTGTCAAGGAAAGGGTTGATGATCCAATAAGGCTACGGCCAAAGAAGGCCTAGTGCCTCGCCAAGACCTGGAAGCGAATTTTTGAAATTCAAATTCAATTTACTCTTTGTTAAATTTGAATCTAATAGAAATTTTCAGTTAATTTTAGATTCAAATATCTCTTTTCAAAATAAATTTAAGTTGGGTTTAAAAATTAATTTAACTTTTCAAAATTAATTATGGCCTTTTCAAAATAAATCTTTCTATTTAAATATGCATCTCACAAAACAGTTAAGGATATCCTGTTTTGTCACTTAGAAATGGGTGAGATGCTTAGGACCTAAAAGTTGAGTCCAACCCAACCAACTAATTCAAATCAAATCTTAATTAAATCAATTAAATTCAATTAAATCTTAATTAAATCAATTAAATTCAATTAAATCTTAATTAAATCAATTAAATTCAATTAAATCAATTTCAAATTTCAGAATTTAAACTTTAATAAATACTTTTAAAATTCAAATCTAACTCAAATGAACAACTTTCAAAATTCAAATTCAAATTTTTAATTAATTTCAAAATCCTCAAAAATCATTCTAACTTTTCAAATCTACAATTTAATGTTTCAAATCATGGTACTTAAAATTCTTCACCTTAAGTTTCGTTTGCTTATCTACTTGAAATTGATTCCTTTTGACATTATACAATGAAACTCTTTTTGAAAATCAATGTGTTGGTTAACAAGACTTGCAAAAATCACCTTGCATTTTTCACTTAAAAATTGTCTTCAGTCCAAGCCTTGACATTTATACATTTTTCAGACTTGAGCATTTTCAAAGAGTTCTATTGTATTTACATCTCCTGCAATATTTTCAAAATTACTTTAAACATAGAAGTCCCCTTTGTATCTCTTTACTATTTTCAAAAAGAAAATTTAGTCTTCAAATCGAAGTAGTTTCCAAAAGTGTTTTAACTTTTTTTGTGTGGATTCTTTGTGTTGAATCAAACCCTAAGACTTAGAGGAAGATTAACTTGTGATCAACAAGCTTCCTAGGACTGTGTCAGATCTAGGGGGAGATCAAATTAGAAGAAGCTCAAAATACTATATTTCAAAATACCATTATCATTTTTTTTCGGGGCTCATTCTTTAAAAATTCTCTTCATTCCAAATTGAATTTTCTAAAATTATCTTCTTGAAAATTACCATACTGTTATTCAAAACTATTCTCTTGATTCTGATAAACCCTAAAGACATAAAGGAGGTCTACTTAATGATCTACAAGGACTCCTAGGAAGTGTCAAATTTAGGGGGAGTCTAAATCGAAAGAAATTAATTCTAACAAGTATTCTCTTTGGCCATTATTTTTTAAAATTATTAGATAATTCTTTTTGATCCGAATTGACCCCTAAGGACTCAGAGGAAGAATACTTGTGGTCAACAAGCTTCCAAGGACTATATCAAGTTTAGAGGGAGGTTAAATTAAAAGAATTATTGAACATTTCAAAATAATATGTTTTAATACACTAAGTTTTCAAAATTCTTTTGAAAATACAAGTAATTTGCCTTTAAAAATATCATTATTCTATTTTTCAAAATGTTTTTGTGGTTTAGTAAATCATTGTTGAAATATCTTTTGAAATAATAATTGCTTAAGTCTTGAGAATTTCCAAGATACTTAGGAAAATGCTCTTGTAGTTAATAAGGTTTCCTAGGATTGTGTCAGACTGGAAATGAAATCAAGTCACGCAAAGTATTATGTTCTCAAAGTGATATTAAATTTTTGGTACTTATATTTTTCAAAAATGTATATTCTTTAAAAGTACTAATACTTTTCAAGGCACTAATGTTTACAAAGTACGAATAGTTGTTTCAGTTTCAAAAGTGAAATACCAACATGTTTCAAAGAACAAAATTTTCAATCTTTTTCAAAATGAAAACGTGTTTCAAATTTTCTTTTGCATAACAATTTTTATTCTTCTAAATGTACTATTTGTTAAATGAAAATATTTTTATGAGTGCATTCTTTTTCCTTTCTAAATGAATGTTTTTCTAAGGCAATAGTGTTCTAAGTTCATGAATTTTCTAAAGAATTGCCCACAAATACAAATTTTTTTTATTCCACAATACTTTTCAAAGTGGAGGTTTTCTTTGATGCAATTTAAGCTGTGTGCTATAATTTCATATTTATACTAAGTATTTTTATTTTTAAAACTCATAAGCTCTGATACACCCATTTTTTCTTTAAATCTTCTTTCAAAAATTCTTTATTAATATATGGCCTAGGGGGAGAGAGAAAATTTTTGAAAATATTCCTAAGTAATATTTTTTTGTAAACAAATCCCTGTTTTAGCAAAAACTTGTCTATTTAAAGATTTTTCCAAGTAAAAATAGTTCTTAATGCACAAAATATGTTCCAAGAAAATTTTCTATGTGTGCAAAAGTTGAAACTTCTTAAGGGAAACTTGTTTTCAAAATGTTGGCTAAGTAAGTTACTCTTGAAAACTATGTTACCAGTTTTTGCAAGTTTTTTTAATATAAGGAGAAACTCTCTATTAGAAACCTTGTTCACCCATAAATATTTTTTTGATATATGTCAAAGGAGGAGGAAAGGTCAAAGTTAAGAGTAAAGTTAATAGTTTATTGTTGTTTTATTATTCAGGGGGAGTATGAGGAAATTTTTCTCAGTTCAAAATTACATTGGTTTTAGACTTTATAGTGTTTTAGAATTACTATGTTTTATTGGTCTTAACCTTCGTGCTTAAACTGTTGTAATTTTTACTTAACTTTGAATTGTGTTGCCATAAATCAAAAAGGGGGAGATTGTTGGTGCAGGAAGCACCATATCGAACCTTGTTTTGATATTGGCAAAGGATTCAAAGTTAAGTATTATTTGTTATCTAATAATGTTACTTGAGTGTGCAGGCAAAGCCCTAGCAAAGGAATGCCAGGATACAAAGCCCTAGCGAAGGACTGCTAGGCACCTGGCGAAGGGCTGCCAGGAAACAAAGCCCTAGCGAAGGACTGCAAGGCACCTGGCGAAGGAATGCCAGGATACAAAGACCTAGCGAAGGACTGCTAGGCACCAGGCGAAGGACAGCTTGGTACTGAAGACCTGGCGAAGGACAACTAGGCACCTGGCGAAGGACTGCTGGGCAAAAGTCCAACCGGAGGAGCCGGTTGGCATCAGGTACATTCTCCCGGGAGGAGTAGGTGAGGACGCGTTCCCCGTCGAGGGAACAATAGGCGTCGGCTCGACCTAGGGCTCCATTTGGGAGGCCTAAAGTCAGAGCCAAGACAGCTAAGGCTGTATAAAATTAATATAATATTGCTCTGTATTGTTTTGGACTAACCCTGGATGCAGGACCGAAGGAACGAGTGTCTGCAGCTCAGAGAGCCTCGAAGGAATGAGGCAAAGGCTGAGTTGGGCGCCCGGAGTGTCCCGGGCGCCCCCAAGGTGAACACAAAACAAGCGTAGCAAGGGAACTACTTCTGCAGCTCATAGCCAGGGCACCCCCATGCTCCCGGGCGCCCCCGCTGCTCCCGGGCGCCCCCAGCGTCCCGGGCGCCCCTGTGCAAGCCATCGAAGCAGAACTAGCGAAGCCAAGAGGATAAGACTTTGACCCGGTCAATCCGGGCGCCCCCAGCATTCCGGGCGCCCCGGTCAAAGCTTGATCCCGAGTTTTAAGGGATCAGAGCTGATCGAGAAGGAAGTGGATCGACCGACACGTGGGGGGGGGGGGGCGCCCCCGACGTTCCGGCCGCCCCCAGGTGCTATAAAAGGACCCCTCGAACCATGACTTCAGAACAACAATTCATTTAACGCTTATACGCTCTTCTGCTCTCGCGCTCTGCTCCGGAAATCTCCCGGCTCGAGACTCAAGCGCCGACGACGTCCCACTGCTCCGAAAAAAGACAACCTACATCGGACGTCGGTAAAAGAAGAGTTTTCGTTTTAAAAGTTTACTTTGCTATATTTGTAATTCAATACTGTAAACTGATTAGCGAACTTATAGAATTGCCCGCAGAAAACGGTCAACGACCGTGGACCTTAGAGTAGGAGTCGACCTAGGCTCTGAACCAAGTAAAATTACCTGTGTTTACGTTTGATTATTTTATTCCACTGCGAAATTTCTCTAATCCTAAAATCCGAACGTTTTCCGATATTCACCCCCCTCTATCGGTTCTCTCGATCCAACAAAATGCACCTAGAAAAATGGGTAGGTCTAGGAATGTCCAAGGTGGACATATGGAAACTAAGGTTAGAAACTTAGAAACGGAAAATCAAGCCTTGAGGGCAAGGTTGCCTCCTTGGTTGCCTTGATTTTCATAAGAAACTTTTGGGTTTTGTATCGAACTTGGGAACGGTGATAGATACATGATGAAATGTATTTTTTTCCAAGTAGGTATGGGTACCACAAAGTTCTCCACGAAATTTAAAAAATTTTGGAGATTTGTGAAATTTCTGGCGAATTACTGAATTTGGCCAAAAAACTGATAAATCAGAGTATCAGTTTTCTGCCCTGGGGCAGTTGACTGGTCAGGGCTGGTTTGGGTATCCAGCAGCTGACTTGGGTCCAAATGATGGAAAACAAGTGTATGGGGAATTAGTACACTGTGTTTAGGACATTGGAATTAAAAGAACCAATAATTGGGTTATTGTTGAGTTCTTTTTGATGTATGGCAAAGGGGGAGAAGTGTTGGGTTTAATTTGGGAAACCAAACACACATTTCCTAGAAACCCTAGGTTTAGGGGGAGCTAACAATAAGGGGGAGCATGGTTGCTCCATTCTTGGCGTAAGGGGAACCTTGGAGAGGTTCTTAAAAAGCCTTTGTAAGTCCAATGTAGGTGGAGCTTTGGAAAAGCTTTAAAAACCCCGTGTTGAATAAATCCTAACTTGGAGGGTTAGGTGGTGAAAATCCTAACTTGCGAAGTTAGGTGTGTGGAAAATCCTAACTTGGAGGGTTAGGTGTAAGATGCCTTGAGATAGGATCCAGTTTTGCATTGCATATTCATTATTTTTGCTATTGACTACTATTTTGCTTTCCCTAACTAAAACATATTGTCAAACATAAAAAAGGGGGAGATTGTTGATGCAATCTGTGGTCCGGAGTGACCAAGTGTTTTGATGTTTGGGCAAAGGGTTTAAGTTATGTTTACCCTTGTGTTCTTATATGTGTATGTTGAGTGTGCAGGTTGTACAGGTTACACATATGGACTTGGCTGGACGACCTCAGTACGGTAAAGGGTGGCATGGAGACAAGCTGGAGGCTTGTGTGCACCCAAGGGACCTTGGAGAGCAGGGACGAAGAGCTGATGGGCGTGGACTTCGAGGCATGCGTGAAGGATGACATGGAGGCAAGCTGGAGGCTTGCGTGTATCCGAGGGACGGGAGCCGAAGATGAAGAGGGCGCAAAGGCAACAGTCGAGGCTGCGGATGAGAAGTCAGTCGAGTCGTGAGGGTACCAGTGTTGTGTGAATGTACTGGGGAAGGGTTTCAGCTAGGGACCAGGCGAAGATGAAGAGACTGCTCTGGGAGCAGTCGACTGGTAGGTGGCTGGTGAGTTGGCTGAGAATTCTAACGTTGGGGTGCAACGGTCGAATTTCAGTGGCACCAGTCGACTGCCCTGGGAGCAGTCGACTGGTGGCGAGGGTTTCAGCCCGAGTCCTATTTAAAGAGGACTTCGTGGTGGCTGAGATTTTTGACGAATATTGTCTTGGTTAAAGGCAAGATAGTAGTCTTTGTGCTCAGGTCGTGTCAAGGTGCTGTGGCGAGGTTTCTCCACCCACAAGAAGTGACAGAGTTAGCCGGAGGTTAACCGTGTAGGAAGAAAGGGGTTCGAAAATTGCTTTTCACCCCCTCCTCTAGCAAACATCTTCGATCTATCATTTTGTCCTACATCGATCTCCTCCTCGGTGATGTCAACTTCTGCACATTATTCTCACCATGCCCGTGTTCCTTGTAAATAGATGAATCATATGCTCCTCATCACCAAAATCCTTTTCCTCCTCCATCTGTACTATAGCTTCCTAGACGTCTGCATGCATTTCAGAGTGTAATTCCACCATGGACGATTGCCCTATATTCACCTCCTCGATGTCTCACTCTCCTTAATCACTAGGCCTATCCATTCTTTCGTGTCCAAATTCATTTTCTCTATGCAGTTCCACTGTAGCAACCGTGCCAAACGTGGCGAAGCCCTTGTCTCCATCCATTATTCTGCTTGACTTTTCCTTCTCATTTTGTGTTTCCTCCTCAAGCAAAAGAGGGTTGAACTTATTTCCCAATCCTTTCACCAGTGGAGCGTCTGAGAATTTCATTCCTTGACGACCCGGAAAATTCTTTTAATATTTTCTTAAAATATTGAGCATGTCTAAATAATTTTCCAAGGGACCTAGAAATATTAAGGAGAACTTTGGCCTAGAAAATCCATGTTTTCTCATTTAAATTGAGAAAACTAAGTACTAATGAGCTTTAAATGGGCTCCAAAAATGGGTATTAATTAGGTAAAATTAATATAAATTAGGTAAAATTAATATAAATATAAAAGAATTTTATTTAGGAATATTGGCATAATTATGGGTGATTTTAGGGGGATTTTCGGAATTTAGAAAATAAAAATAATAAAATAAATGAAATAAAAATAAAATAAAAATAAAGGTGCATGAGCCAAGGATTGAACCTTGGACCTCTTGTACAACCATGTAAGCCTTAACCAACTCACCTAGCAAGGGATTTCTATGAGGAAATGAAGTGGATATAAGTTAAGATTAAGAAGAAGATGAAGAGTCATGGAGAGACTCATCATTTACCTCTTTAATGGATGATAAATAGGGGGGTTTGGGAGTTTCATTCTCTCTTCTTTCAATTGCATTTCCTCCTCTCTTCCTCCCTCATTCTAGCCGACCAATCTTAGAGGGTTTTCCCCTTGGAAAAACTCCACATCTCCAAGATCTAGGTTCCTTCCAAGACAACAAGGGCAAGGAGGGATCAAGGGTCAAGAGTTCTACAAGTTCTTTCCCTTTTAAGGTCTAAAAATCAAGAAATCCCAAAGTAAGACTCCCTCACCTGTGGTATAATAGTTCCCTATGATTTTTATGAATTTTAGTATGATATAGTGGTTGGTTTTTGGATTTGATGTTGAAAGGAAAGAAAACCAAGACCCTTATGCTTAAGGGTTTCGGCCACCATGATTTTAGGGTCTATAATTATGCTAAAAATCTGTATAATGCTATTTAATGTTTCCTTATGATGTTTAGAGGTTAAGTGTAATTTTTGGGAATTTTTGGAGTACCCTAGGATACCCTAGGGTTTCGGCCAACATGAAAGAAGCAAAGCAAGCACCCTAGGATACCCTAGGGTTTCGGCAACAATATTTAAGGGTCCTTAATGATGCTAAAAATCTCCAAAATATTGGTTAATGTTTTCTCATGATGTTCAGATGTTAAATACAATTTTTGAGAATTTTTGGGGTACCCTAGAGGCCCTATATGTTTCGGCCAACCCCTAGGACCCAAGGGTTAGGGTTGAGTCTTTAACTTCAAGCATATGTTTATGTGTTGCTATGATATAAGGGTGATGGAAGGTGATTATGTGAATTTTCACATGGCCTTGGGACTCCACAAGTTTCGGCCAAGAAGGGTTAATAGGGTTAAAGTTAAGATTTATTTCAAGTAAGGGCTCCAAAGGCTCTATGGTAAGATGCGATTAGTGTTTATGAATTATTGGGGATTTTAATGGAATTTTTCCATACTCCCCATGGCCTTATAAGTTTCGGCCAGCCCTAGGAAAGTGGCCTAAAGGTTAGGGTTAACCCTAATCATGAGCCCAATGACTTCCTATGGTCTCATAAATAATGTATGGTGGTTCCTTTACCTAATGCTATGTTACATGTTTATGGAATGGATGGAACTCCACCTTGAAGTTTCGGCCAAGTCTTGGATTTAGGGTTTGGGGTGGAGTTAGGGTTCAAAGAATGATGGTTCATGTTTACCATAAAGTATTTATATGTATAGGATCAAGCATGCGGTAGAAATCATGTTAACCATAACCCTAATGTTTAAGCATCATGTTTTATGCTTTTATATTTATGTTTGTAATTGGATGCCATGTTTAATAGGGTTACCATGAATGTTTATGTTTTAGTCCACGTATGTGAATGGTAGGTAGAATGTTATGGAAATCCTACCTATGTATGCTTATGTGATGTAGAGAACCCTGCTAAGTTATATGCTCATGTCATGTTAGGAACCATGCTAAGTTATTGTGTATGTGTTCATGATTGA